>CM022950.1:46534405-46804225 GCA_012931725.1 Litsea cubeba
CATCTTCCTTGGGCAACTCATTTTCACTCACATTCTTGCATTTTCTTTTTCTGGGCAGCCAGAAAAAGCCTATCTCACTCTCCCCTTCCTCCATCTTCCTTGGGCAACGCATCTTTCACTTACAATATTCCTCCATTTGATTGTGCAATGAAGGAAGAGAAAGAAGAAAACAACAATCAAATGTTGCCTTTTAATCAAAGCAGTAGTGGAAAGGTATGTTTCATTGTTTTTTTTTTCATTTTTGTATCTTTTGTTAATTTTTTTTCTCGCCTGGAACTTGCAAGCTCCCGATATGTACGGTCTTTCAGGACCGAACATATACTATATGTTCGGAAGTACAGGACCGAACATATGACATATGTTCGGACATATACATCCGAACATATGTCATATGTTCGGTCCTGTACTTCCGAACATATAGTATATGTTCGGTCTTGAAAGACCGTACATATAGTATATGTTCGGAAGTATATATCCGGACAGTGATATTTAATTTATACATTATGCAGGTCTCTATGCAAGAAAGTCAGGTTGGATCGGACTTTGTCATGGATTATACCAGTGAGTTTATAACTCAAGATGTAAGACCAACTGTGAATTTATAACTCAAATTACATTTTTTTATTACTAAATTCCTATTAAATTTGTTTATTTATTGTAGATATTTCACAGTCGCGATTCGTTGATCAGTTGGGCTCGTGGAGTAGGAAGGAAAAACGGATTTGTCATTGTGATAATTGTTTCAAATGCTGCTCGGGTAGGTGTCAAAGCTAGAGTACTCCTTGCTTGCGAGAGAAGTGGACAATATAAACAAGAAGAGGGCCAAAAGCGAAAAATGATCAAACAAACCGGTTCAAAGAAATGTAAATATCCTTTCGCACTAAAGGGTAAAAAGTTAGACTCAAATGATGATTGGATGAGAAGAATGTGTAGAGGAATAGGAACGCCGGAGTCACGCCGGAAAATCAAGGACACCGTCGGTGGAGTCTTGTGTCTCAGTTGTGTGTGGGAAGAAATTGATGGATATGTGTGTGGGAAGAAGAAAGAGGGGAATGGAGATATGGGCATTTCAGAAACTTTTAATGTATGTGGAAAGAACTACTTTAATTTTTTAATTTTAGTAATGTGTGTGGAGAGAAATTGTGCGGAAAAAGGAAAAAATTGTGTGCCAATAGAATTTCCCTTTTCTCAGGCGTGATGAGTTGGATAGAAAAGAGAGCAAATTGATGATGGTGATGACGTGGTACAAAGGATAAGATAGGAAAGAGGTAAGGGAGGTGTGTGGTGGTCTGGGGGTGCATGGGAATAAGAGAGAGAGTGGACCTTACCTTAGTACATTTATAAAAATAAAATAAAGAAAGAAAGGGGGGTGATGGCTGGGACCATTTGTTTAGGATTTATTTTAAACATGGGCTCTGTTTGTAAATTCTCTTCCTTTTCTTATTTAAAGATTTCAGCTTTTTGCTTGGTTACGGTCATGTAGCTTCCCTCTAATTGAAATATTTAATAGTTTTCAGTCGGATTTTTGGGTATTATTTTTCATTCACCTTAATCCTTTTGTAGTTTAAAGAGGCCTTTGTCCAGTTTTTCTTTCCAATCTTGGATTTCTTTTTTTTTTTTTCTTTTCCCTTGCATTAGGCATCTTTCGAGCTTCATATTATAGAAACTTAATGTATTTTTTTAATAGGTATAGAGAATAAAAGACAATGGCTAGGAGATAAATTACAGGTTTAGAGAATAAAAGGCAAATGCAACACATGTGGGCAATGAAGACGACTATTACAGGTATCACCCTTTGGTGTATCTTCTATCTTTTTAAAAAGTTAAACACATTGCGATTCAACTTATTAAAAGCTATATAGCTTTTCACATTAATCTTGGGTATACAATAGATTAATGTTTCAAGTTTGTTAGGAGTATTGAGATTATAATTAAAATTCACAAGATTTGCTTCTGCATACACTTTTGTAATTTGTATTTTCATTTGGCTTTCTATGTAAAGGTTCAACCTCTCCGAGAAAGCAACATTGACGTCCATGTTCACGAGGTAAGTCTCCATACAACTTCGAATTTTATACAAAACCTATTTATTACCCCTAATACATTTTATGTATTTTTTAATAGGAAATGCCAGTAGTAGTAGAAGCAATGACTAGGAAAGGAAAAGCAACGTATATCGGCAATGGAAAGGAAAACTCACAGGTATATTCTATCTTTCATTTGAACCAAAAATACTACGAGTCAACTAACTTTAAGACACTATTTTTATGCATATGCTATTAGTGCTTTAGTAGTACTACTGTTACAAACATAATCATGACATAAGATTTTCTTCTATGCGTACTATAACCACAATCTAGCAGAGAGATATCAAAGGTAACACTAGCGCAACGTGCACGACGGGAATGAGAACGACTTCTAAGGGATACAAGTTTAAGACTCAGTGCTGTGCGATCAGATCAATACTTGCCAAATGATACAAGTGTAAGACTCTTTGATTATGTATGGTAGTCTTTTTTAGGAAAAAAAATACATGCAAGATGGAGAGAAATAAATTCCATGATTTTTAAAAAAAAAGTATAGTAGCTGATGCAACTTTCAATTAAAAAAATTTCAACTTAGCAGTTTGATGTCTATTTATAGGTACAACCGCTACAAGAAATAAACAATGAGATTCTCCATGACAACACGACCCATATGCATGAGGTGCTTATATATACTTTCATAAAGTCGTAAAATGATCGGCTTTGTTAATTTATCTAATACACTTCTGATTTGCTCAATTAAGGCAAAAGTCAAGCTCTACAGACAAGGGAAAAGGAAAAGCCACGTGTGCTATGGAAAAAAAAAGTGGTAATATACTTTGTTTATTACCAAATCTCTATGGATTTTCTACAAAACTTGTTTATTACCCCCGAAACAACTACGAATTTTATGGATTTTCTACCTTCTTTTATCGTCTGTCTCTTTTTTTATTTACTTTAAAATTCTCCAATTATAGATTGAGCCACCTCATCGAGTTTGCATGGTCTGTCCTTTAGGAATTCCACACAATAGCCATTTTGAACAGAGATAAACAGATCCCATCGCTTCTTGCTATTTGTGAAGTTCCTTCTGCTGCCCTTGGAGGGAGGAGCAATATCCCACTTTGCTACACGACTTTGAGAAATGTCAAGATATAGATAAGATCCTCTTGACCTGATTTGATATATGATTTCCTTAGGGACAGCTTGCCAAAGGTGACTTTCCTGTTGGAAAGTTCTAAGATTTCTTTCCTTCCAAATGCACCAAATATAAGCAGGGTAGCAAAACTTTGCAAGAGTTAAGTTTCCCTCTCTGGTTGTGTCACAGTTTAGAAGAAAAAAGCTCATCATTTCATTAAGAGTGTTACCTGTTTGGTAATTAACTCCAAATTTAGATGCTATTGAGTTCCAGACAGAGAGACTGTAACTGCATTGAGTGAAGAGGTGAATGTTGTCTTCTTGACTGCTGTTGCAAAGAATGCAAACTGTATCAGTATTCAGTCATTATGTTTTTGGAGGCCAAAAGAACCTTGGTTTTTAGGGCATTGAGAAGAGCCATCCAAATGCAGACAGCATGCTTATTGATCCTTACCCTTAATTTTATTATAAATCGAACAGAACAATATAATGGGTCAGATGGTCAGAGCTTAGGTGTTTTCCCCCTCTCTGAATAGATGTGGAAGAAAGGTTTGGTGTGAACCTCTCTTTTGGGTATGAACCTTTATTCTGGTGTCGTTTTGAAGCCATTACATTTTCTTGAGCTTTAGTCTTGAGATATAGCTTATGATTGGCTTGCTTTCATATTTTTTCTCATTGCCTTTTTTTCCCTGAATGGTACCGGTAGAATTTTATTAAAGAAAGAAAATTTAGACCAAAAAACTATGAGCATAGTTGGGTACAAGAGCACTATACCCCACAACAAGATTACACTAATGACACCATCTGAGGGGAGGATCTATCCACTCCTTGAAAATGTTATATCAGACAGTTGAAAATAATTAGTATGTGTAATGCATGGGGTCATTAAATCTGTGGGGCCCACCCACAAACTTTCACAGTGCCTTCAGGCACGGGCAATGTACTAGTACTTCAATAGTTTAATGTAATGGAAACATAAACTAAACTATATACCTGACTCCATAGCAATTCTCTTCCTCTTTGATTATTCTCAAAGGGATCTCCAACTTTTGTTCATTTTACCTTTTTGCAATATTTGTCAGTGATGAATTTCTTGCAAAGATCTTGTAGTCCTAAGCTCTTATAGGCCTTCCTTGTGTCTCTTCAATCAAGAAATGCAAGCCTTGTTTATTTTTCCCAAATGACAATAATGAAAAATAGCCAAGTGGGACCCACTAGATTTGTGGTAATGTGGAGTACACAATCCAGGAAATCCAACATGAGGATGATATCTATATAAATTTGGTGTGTGATACAAATGGATGGATTGGGCTCTAATGCAGAGAAAAATGAGGGGCGATGAGAAGGGAGTGCGTTCATTTGTCCAAACCACATCTACATGCCTCCATTTACCTTTGTCTTAATTTTTTTTTTTTTACCAAAGAGAGCCCGCACACACATGGGAAGATAGTCCACTTACGTGAAAAAGGAGCATGCACACCTGGAAAGAGGTCGTGTAGTTAGGATTCGAACCTGGGCAGTTGAGTGGGAATTGCCGCACCTTTTCCTTTAAATTATTGTTTACTTTTGCCTTTAAATTATTGTGCAAACTGCTAAGGAAATGTTATTGCTATCCCTTTTTCGTTTCGCCGCACCAAAGGAACCCTCCCTTTAGTAGCATTTGTGACACCACCATGTCTAAGTTAAGCCAAAACTTTTGTTGAAAAAGCCTCGAGGTGAGAAATCTTGACCAGAAAATAGCAACATACAAATGGTGAGGGCATGAGGAGAAAGAAAGGTGGAGAAATTAATGGAAGTGGAAAAAACTGTCCCCTTCGTCATTTTCTGCACTTCCAAAAAAGAACTTATGTTGTGATAGTTCTTAATAGGCCCTTTTGACTGACGGATGTTGGGTGAGTCCATCCTCTTAAATGGGGTCAATACAATATTATAATCAATCAGGTAATCAGGTGGATCTTACCTAACTGAATGGTGGAAACATGTTGGTACTTGCTATTAATGTGATGTTAGTAGTTTTTTTTTTTTTTTTGGGAATATTGACGGTATAATTGGTCTTACATACAATCTAACTTTAAATATTTCCCCCACAACTATTCATACAATAATGGTGTGATATCGCACAGTCCTAGGATATCGCACAGTATGATGTGTGCGATATCGCACGGCTCTAGAATATCAAACAGTATGATGTGTGCGATATCGGACGGCTCTAGGATATCGCATGAGGGAAATAATGAAATTTTGACCTCTCATGTGCGAATGTCAGATTTAAGGACAGCTATCAAGGTAATATCCCCTCTTTTTTTTTTTTTTTTATAATGATTAAAGAGTAATAGGGCTTGACAATCATTTTAGGTGCATGTGTCTACATCATTCCATGCGACATAATTTCTTTAATAAAGAGGGAATGTCCATCATGATTCTTGCACTTCAGCACTTGGACTTCAGTCTGGTCACTATGTGAAGTTTGTAACTGATATACAGGAAGCATTTGTTAGTCAATTACTGCATAAAATAATATTAATGTAGTATCTATTAAATTACATTTTATGTAATTAATCTGGTAACAGGATATTTAGATATGTTCTAAAGCTAAAAAGAAGAAGAAAAGAAATGTCAAACTCATTCAGATTCAGGCTAGGCCCATTCCCATTTACACCATTATAAAATAGTACATGGTGTACTATTCTAATACCAATACAAGATGGAATATGGGCCCATACCAGGATTTGGCTGCAAAGAGATCAACTTGATCCCAGAAAGCCCAACCCACTGATCTAGAAATGCTGCTAAAACTAATCCTCGCTACCTGGGCCAAGAAGAATGCCATGAAACCTCTTTTAAGGCTTTAAATGGACCCTTTAAATTACCTGATTATTTCCGTGGATCTAATCAGAAACTTGCAGCAATGGATCATTCTAGGCCCAACATGAACCCAAACATTGTTACTTTGGATGGCCATTTATCAGTGGAACCCAGCCCAGGGCGATTGTATGACTTGATCTGAACTTAGCCTGGTAAACGTTAATCTGATCCCATTTGACAGTCTGTCTTCTTCAATCCAGATAACACAAAACAGTGTTCTTTAACTAGACTGGGCTGCTGTCAGACTTGTTCCAAGTAGACCAGGTGCAATCCAAGGCCCAAATGTTCACCCATGTCGAAGTCATCCAAAAGCAATTCCGTGCACTCTTACAAACGGAGAATAGGTGCCACTTGGAAGATCAGACATCCGGAGTGTTTTTTCGTTTAACTGTTTGATCCCCAGCATCTAATGTTAGTGGTTTTGTTAGTCAAATGTGATTAATGCGGTTTACCTAGATGGAAGCCACGAAATAGGGGTGGTAATTCCTGACATGGGATGCAAAACCAGCCTGGTCATTCAGCAATTCAGGTGTCAGGAGTGATAGTTTAACTTGAGCACTCGGGGAGAATGAGGGGTTGCTCGGTTGGTTGGTAACTCCGCCTCTCACCTCGCTCGCTGTTCAAGGATCGATTCCTGCTCTTCTCATGTTTGTGAGCTTTTTTGGGTCCTAGTCCCCTTAGCTGGGGTACAAAAAGAAAAAGTGATCAATCACTGGGCATATGTGTGAAACTACGCTTCTGTGCTCCTTCCTACACTCTATGGGAGAGCACGAGCACATCCATGCTGGTTGTCATGTGGGACCCAGTGAAATTCAAGGGTCAAACCTAAATGACTAAATGTTTACTCATGATGGTATAAGTGCAACTTCAACTCCAACTCCAACTCCAACTCCAACTCAAACTCAAGAAACACCAAGTGTTGTCCTCGATGGTGATTAATTTGAAGAGGGAATCTAGCAGTTGAGAAAAACTGATGTTGATTAATTTGAAGAGGGAATCTAGCCGTTGAGAAGAACTTAGTACACACAACTTTCACATTATAATTTTTTGACATTAACTAATACCCACTTGCTTTTCAATAGCTTAACAAACAGTGGCGGACCCAGGATTTTCGTTTGAGGGGGGCTTGAAAAAAAAAATTTATTCAAAATGATAATATGAAAGATGAGTTTTAGTAATGGCCAAAATGATACATGTTACACGAGTTTTAAGAGCTATTAAAAAAATCATACTAGTTTCTTATAACACCATATGATATAAAGAGCCAATACTATGTTAAGTTCTCTATTCTCGTTCTTCTATCCTTCTAAAACGAAGCTCTCCTTTTGAAATGAATGAACCCAAGACAACCATTGCCCCACTCTTCTTAACCACTGTATATAACTAAAAAAAAAGAAGAAGAAAATAGCCAAAAGAAAGGTGTTAATCAGTTTTGGGATTTTTTTAGAGGGAGAGAGAGTTTGGGGAAATAGATGGGGGCCGGACTAGTTGGGCTTTAGGAACCTCATGGACATTTTGCCAATTGGGTGGGGGCTTCAGCCCCCACATGCCTATATGTGTGTCCACCACTGTTAACAAACCCTTTACTTTTTACTCCTGTGAGCACAACATCTTTATATATAATTTTTCTTGAGCAAGGCTCCCCTAAGCTCAAGCTTAGGATAAGGTAAGCTCAAGTGTGTGGTGGAGCCCACTTGGGGACCCACATGGGGATGGGGGTGAGGGGGTTTCAAGGACTCCGTAGGATCTTTCTCCCTGCAAAAATCAGCCCCAACCGTAATTTCTATCATATCCATATGGGCCCAAGAGTTTAATGGTCAACAATCCATTCAGATTGATATATAGTCAATCCAACGGTCCAGAAAATTCAGATCTTACCGAAAGTTGATGGACATGTGCAATTTAAGGGGGTCATGTGTTTGGTCCATTTGGATGGACCAAAGGTGGGCCCCACAAGCACGAGCTTACGAAATTTTTTCTCTAAGCTCGAGCCTAGGGAGCCTTGCTCATTTTTGTATAGTTCATTTATGTTGTACCCTACTAATTTTCTATCTGATGACTCCACTCCCCGTGAAAAAAGAAAGAAAGTCATTTCCAATGAGCCTCCTAGCAACCCAAATACTCTGATCAAAGGCAACACCCAATCAAGACCCTTGTAGCAAATTTACAATGCACCACATACTGTTAAATAGAGTGATGAATTTGGTGATGCTTGATAACGGTGGATTCTTTCTTCTTTTCTGGAGAGGATTCAAACTCATTACCTACTCATGTTCCTTTTTTGAAGTCATCATATCGGGTATAGAGATGGAGTTGGTAGGTTGACAAAAAAAATTATGAGAAAAAGGTTAAGTACATTACTAATGGACCTAGGTGTTGCGATTTAGGGACATTCAACCCCATTAGACATGTAAAAAGCCTGAAACAGACTATGGGCTAGACGGTTTATGCCACAATTGACAATCATCCGCCCCCTCGAACAAAAATCCCGAGTCCATCACTGCGCATGATGTCATGGGGGTAAGATTATAAAAATAATAATTATTATTATTATAAGTTTTTTGCCAATAGCCCTTGAAGACCAAGTTTAAGAGGAAGTAATCCGTAAAAATCCGGTCATTGTTGAATTTAATTTATTATAAATATTCATACATCTAGGAATTCAATCCCATGCAACCAGATGGTATGCATAAAAAAAAATATTGGCAACTTGTTATGCAAACAAATAGTGAGCATAAATATATTGGCAAATAGTACTCCTAGGAATTTAATTTCCTCTTATGGCCTGTTGAATTGACTACATAGAAATACATTGTCAAATGGACTCTAACAAAGGATTATCACACGGGAGATGGGTAAAAGAAATAAGGCGAAGATGTAGATGTGACTTCGTCTTTCCTAGGATGATAGATGGGTATTATTTCTCTTTTCTATTAAATGAGAGATTATTTGATGGTTATTTTTGGATCTTAATCATTTTTTTCTCAATTTTACCCGCTTTCAGAAATACACATCTTAGAATTCCTACGAATTCAATTAACATGAAACAAACAGGCCCTTTTTAAGATTTCAGATTTACCTTGAAGCTCTAGAAATTCAATTCCATGAAAACAAACAGAAAGCATAAAACATTGGCAAGTCATTATGCATACATTCAGTTGGGTGTTGAGCTTTCGAAGACGTAAAGTTTGGTAAACCACTCATTGTCTGTGGTTTCTGCAGCCCATGGATTCTTGAAACAGACGCTGGTGTTGGTGGGTATAGAATGGATACGAGATGGTAAAAAAATCTCAGTAAAAATCCTAATTATAAGCTCTGCATCTCTTTTTTTCATGGACCTGGGATATAGGTTCACCATCAGTCTCCATGCATCCTACCAAGCTAACCTGTTTTGACCCCACCCGCCCCATTTGCCACCCTTACGATGTCGTGAAAATACACTGGTAGGGAGGGCGGGCGGGCGGGCGGGCGGGCGGGCGGGCGGGCGCACAACCTAGCAGATCGTTGGGAGAACCCTACGAGCCAGACATTGCAGGTGATGAGAGTGAAGATGATGAGATGAGCTGTGATCCTTGGAGGCAGTCAGTTGCCAGAGAAGAGAGGATGAACGTTGAAGAGAGAGATGCAAGGCAATGGAGTGCAGGGGGACGAGAGAAGAAACGTTATCGAGGTCTATGTTGTGAGTCGATTAAGAAGGTTTCTCATAGCTACAGGCATTTTTACAAGAAGAGAGGGCAAAACAAATTGTAAATTGGGTAGAAAAATTCAGGATGTTTGTCAATCGTTCCGTGAAAAATAATTTTAGAACAATGCAAAAGTGCTATCCAAACACATTTTGCTAATAGTTTGTCCTGTGTAAATCCTGCAAAGTTCCAAAAGAATGATGCCAAACAAGCCATCAAATATGAAATCTACTGCAAAATTAAAACCACGTTGTTCCTGAGAGCATGTGAGCTGTGCCTTGATGATAAGAAATTGAAGGAAAAAGAGAATCATAGATGCATTGAAAGACAGGGTTTTGATACAAAATGGTGACCAGCTTTGGTTACATATGATAGTCTCTTTATGAGACGGAAAAAAAAGGCAAAACTCTTACTGCCTATATAAGTTATATGAGGATGTAGTTCAGTGAAAACAACAGAAGTCCTGCAGCTGAGAAAGATGGAACATGACAAGTCAGCTTCTAGTATGCAGGGCGCCACTCAGACAAGCAGAACCGCATTTATACAACCATCATTCTCTGGATTATTTGTAACTTGAGCATATTTCCCTACATCCATCGAAAGAAATATGTTAGTTGAAGGGGAAGAAAAAAAAATAAATAATGCGCAAAACAAGGCTATCAGCTATGATGCCTAGATACGGCAGGGACACGGCATAAATATGGCAGGGACACAGATTTTACATATAAAAAGTGAAGTATCTGATACGACACAACACGATACTTTGCCCATTTTTAAGTATCCGTGCATCTTAGGTTTACAGTCATTCCCCCTTTGGGTCATCAGCAACTATTTCCAGATAGGAGAGCCCATTAACCAGGCCAGCCCAAGCCAGGCCCAGCCCGAGCCAGGCCCAGCCCAACTTATTTAGGATCGTTTAGTAGATGGGCTGGGCTTGGGTTTAGTTATAGAGAGCCCAAAGCCCAACCCGTCCAGATTGGAAAGAAAGTAATAGGAAAATATAGAGCAGGGATTCTTCACACATGCACACAAGACCAAACCAGTCGAGCTACGCTTAATCCAGTGTAACAAAACTCTTTCTTTTAAATCATGTATCTAACTCGGGAATACTGGCAGGTCAGGCTTGTGCCAGACATTTACCAACCAATTTGGGCCTGGGCTGGACTTGAGCAAATAGTTTTGAAGCCGGACCGAGCCTGGATATTCATTGGCCCAGCCCATGAACACCCCTATTTCCAGACACAACCTACAGAACTACAAGCCAGTTGCATGAGCTAGGGCCAAACTTGTGAATGGGTCACCAGTTCCACCTGCACACAATATGCAAGCCAATGGCATGTTCTATTTCAGAATGGCCATAACTTAATAGATGGGAAATGCATACCATGACCATTGAAGAAAGGAAGTGAATGGATGAAAGAAAAGTCACCCCACACCCATTTTTCTACCCTAATAATACAAAAAAATCATCTTGGATCAGAATGCTACAGGTTTCCAACCACATTTCGGATTATCCAGGAATGGTAGGACCTACCAGATGATTCATTTGTACACATTAAACATTGAGGAATAATAGTTGAACCTCTATAGAAACACATGAAGAAAGGTGACTCTCACAATTCCATAAATGAAACAGGTGAAGAAAGGTGACATATACTCCCACGATTGCATAAATAAACCATAATGCTATAAACAAAAAGTACGGAGTTACTCACCCCACACAACTTTCCCTGCTGGTGTAACAAGACCAAGCTCACTAACATTCACCTGAATTTTCAGCCATTAGATATTAACAGGAAAGTTATGGAAATGGCTAACCCTTTTTTTATATATAAACTGTAACATAAGTTTAACCCACACAACCTCAAGGTTGCAATAGTGAGCACCTTCCACTGTGCCATGGGCTTGTAATGGAAATGGTGAACAATAAAAATAGTTAGAGCCACAATAACAATAAAAAAGAATTACCTCAATAATGGTACCCTTTGTCACAACACCCAGAGAAGTGTACATCGTACCATTGGGATTTTTCTTTATTCCAATTATTTCTAAATTGAAAGTGCATTTCAAGTGTGGATGTGTCACATGGGCCTTTGAGAAACGCAGGCCACTTGGCCGAATGAAGCGCTCATATTTTGGAGGTTTCCTGGTAAACCCTGGCCCTACAAATGTGACTTTGGTGACCATCCTTTTCCATTGCTTGGCTGCAGAAACCAAAATAATTAACCAGAAATGTTACTGTCAATCTCCCACTTCAAGGAAATCGAACTTTAACAATTTCAACTATAGCACATTCACTTACAACATGGAGGAAAAAAACATGCATAACACAGAAAGATGACTACAGTACTAAAGCTAGAAATCAATAAAATTCTGCCACTGGGATGCACTTTATAGTAATTTATGTTAAATTATCGAGTCAATAGTACACGTGCCTGATGCAACTAAGACTTTGAAATCATGATCAATTGCTTAAAAGTGGCTGAGATATTGGCCTACAATCATTACTTGCTAATGAACTTACAAAGATTGTAACAACTAGCATTTTCATTGTTAGCAAACATGAGATTTGTGTTGTTTAAATGAAACTCTAACTCGTACAGAATTCAAAAAACATGTGCATATACAGCTGGACTCTCAAATATGACGGATCCTTGGTCTAATATTTAGAATCCAACAGGGAGACACTCCAGCTTTTTTGAAGGATTCGCTCATGGTAGCATTTTTTCCTCATTCTCGGATATATATTATTTAGTTATCATTTACCAATTTAGAAAGGTTAAGAATCATGCTTATAGATTTTTTGTATTTCAGCTGAAATCAGAATTAAGCCACATAATAGGTCTTAGAAAGGTTTTATAATGTAACCAAAGCATGCACACAAATAGAGAAAGTGGACTGATGCTTACCCTGCTTTTTTCTTTGCTATAAATGTAGAATGAAAAAAAATAAAAAAATATGCAACACTATAGAAATATAATTACTGTATTAAAAATAGATATCTTAATAAAATTTGACACTGGACTGCACTTCATACTAATAATTAAGTTCTAGGGCAGTTGATAGCACATTCATGGAATAGAGTGCTCAGAGTTGCTTTAATGCTTATTAGCATTAGTTTGTGCTTTGCAAGGAGTTGCAAAATTAAAATGATTTTACCACTATGGGTGATTGGATTCCCTTTCTCACAAAGAATCTACATATAGCACCAGCACTGAGGATTTGGAAATCAGTAATTAGCATCAGTTATGTTAGAATGAGCTGTTCGACTACCATTTTCAAAAAGAAAAATTAGCATCTGAGGATTGAGTATCATCGTTTAAAAACAATATGCTACTCAAATATTCTTATAATTATACAAATGATCACCTGATCAGGGTACAATGAATCCATTACATCTTGAGTTATCAGGGTACAGGGTATAATTAGGACTAGTATAATCATATTATAAAGGATTTCCCCGGAGTTAGGCATGTATTTAAATTGGTTTGATACTCTAAATATCAAGTAGGTAAAGAATTCAAAACCACAGTAGCTGTTGAATAATCCATAACTGAATAATACAAAATCTGACCAGAACATCTCATCCATCAGCTAAAAGATTGCCTGGGAGGAGAGACATGGAAATGTCTGCAAGTGTAGATCAAGCATTCCCATTACCAAAATTTGAAAGCAAAGCAGGAAGAGAGGCACGAGGAAAAGAAGTAATGTACTTGTGTCTTGTCAACAATCTCAAATATGTAGGAACAACATTAGGATTTATTGACTCCAAATGCTAAAGAAAAGAAACTACTTCACCATTCATCAATCTTGGCAGAAGACTGAATCATGTCCCCACTGTTGGATCAGTGGCAAGGCATGCACCCTTCCACAGGGAAGACCAGGGTTATTTCGAACCCTGGTTGTCACCTTAAAAAATAAAAAATAAATAAAAATAAAAAGACACTCAACAAATTTTATAGTTTTCACCATGAGGTAGCATGGTGAGATCTGGAATACTGAACAGGGGACTAAATTGCATTAATTAAAAATAGCAGAGGATTAAATTAAATCTTGGCACCATTAAAATAAATAAATTAATTAAATATTGGCTACATGAAGTTTTTGGATAACTGGATTGATTGGTCAGATTGAATGACCTTGTTAATTTAGTAAAAGGTGAAATCTACCCAAGTTTGGCAGCTGTTTGTTTTGCTATGATTTGTAAATTCCCAATGTTATATGAAGGAAGAAATAAACAGCTTTATAAACATTCAGAATAGTGCCTTCTCATTAACCTATTCCATGTGACAAAGACGGAGAATCAGTACTTACTTTTTCTTTTACCAGACCGTATCACAGTGAACATTTCATCTTCAGCCACAGGTCTCACCTGAACAAGGTGACATAACATGAGTGCTAATAGAAAATTCATGACTAAAAAGCTACAGAGATTACTCAAATAATAAAGATTAAAAAAAGGAATTTTTGGATGCTTGAGTCACCTTGGGCAATGGAACCTCCCATTTACCAGCTTTCTCTTTCCTCTTTTGCTTGATAGTGTTGCTAAGAACCTACAAAAACAAAATGTCAAGATAAGAAACAGAATGGCACACACAAAATTATCTTTTGCATGCATCAAAATCTATCATTAATCATGAAACATCAGCGCAAATTTAACCTGCATTCTATTACCTTTGCTCGAGTTGTTGTTTCACGATCCAATAGGTAGGTAGGGATTGCTCCTTCATGAACATTATCATCAACCTTACGCCTAGTTGATGATTCCTCATGCACAGCAAGCCTGTTGAAATGATATAGATATTAAACCACATTGGAGCAATTTGTAGAAAACAGCTTATAGCAAAGGCTAATATGAATATCTCAAAAGCTTGCAACCACATTGGAGCATTTAGAGGAAAAACAACTTATAACAAACTACTAGGTAAAAATGAGAACAGAATATGGATGATAATTGATGGATATAAAAAACAGATTTATCTGTATACTCATTGGTTCCGTAGATTTGCGAGCATGTATATTTTCTATGGTTATGTATATTTGTGATATGTATTATGCAAGCAAATAGGACTACGAGAACAAAAAGAAATTACGAGGTAAAGGGGAGTAACAGAAAATCGCTGATAGGAGCAAACTCAGAGAGCAAAAGAGAACAATAAGAAGAGGAAAATCAAAGCAACATAAGGCTTGTAGCAACTGACCCTCACTCTAAGCTTGTCATCACTATGATTAACATAGGGTGTGGAATCTGGGGTCAACCATCCCACCAGTGCTTATAAGCCAACATCTCAAACCAAGATGGTAAGGAACACAGAGGGGAACTTAATTAGCAAGCAACATCTTCATTCATTACAATCCATTCACCTTCAGATGTGGGTTCTTCTCAAGAGAGGGAAAAAAAACACAATGGGAGGCTCAAGTGAATATATGTTGCAGCAGCAAGTTTCCATAGAAACCTTGCCCATGTAAAACAACTTTCCATCACAATATGTTAAATAAAAATGTTCCCAATTTGTCCTCGGTATTGTGTTGATGGCAGCTAAAACCTGATTTATCTCGTGAAACACCCATAGGAAAGAAATAAGTTTTTTTTTTTTGTGGAAAATGATCTCCATGTGAGACCCATCCTCATTATATAAATATTTTGGCACAATTATATCTGATAATTATTGGTCAGTTAAATAAAGATCATTACAATACTTAAGATTACTTAATATCTTTGTTTTTGGTAACGACTTAAGCTGAAAAACCCATGAGTGCAACAATGAGATACTATTAATCAACTAAATCCATGAGATAGTCCAGGCTTCAATCATCTGTCGAATTAGCATTGGCTTACTAGTTCACATACTATTTTAACTACCACGGATTGAAGGAATAAGGCTCTGAATTCTGATAATGATGACCATAACAAACACACCGTTTGAATAAATAAGATCAAATCATCTATCTAGCACAAGAAGCAAACATCTGAAACTTAAATGAGATGCTTTCTATTTATTTTTACAAAGAAATAAAAGGAATAGCAAACATCTTTAACTTGGGGATTGAAAATATCCTCATGCCATGAAATAAAGGCAATAGACATATAGAATCTGTGCTTTCCATGAGGAGAAATATTGTGGCAGTCATCCACTCAACACCATCATGTACATTCTCTCTGATCCATACCATCCTAATCAGGGTTTTCCTTAAAGAGAGGTCTCTTAAGTGTCAAGAGGGGAGCCCTTTCATACAACTTAGTAGGATCTGGGAGCAGTCTGTACGGTGGTGTGTTCATCTGTGGAAGTTTGTATCATCATTTCTATGTGTCTGTTTACAGTTAGTTCAGTTGTCATGTAATAGTCCAGTATGAAACACTTTGTAGTTTGTATGTCTCTGTTTATGAGGTAGTGGTCCTATCTAATATCTATCCCTAAAGTATGTACTCAGTCAGTGTCCTGTACCCCCTTCTTATGTTTAAAAGATCACTTTTTTTAGCAAAACTAAAAAAATAAAAAATGATATCAAGGGTCTCCTAGATGATGAATAAAGAGTAGGGTGAATTCACAACCACCAGAGGATTCTAACAAATACCCAAATAATAGATGCCCACAAACAAAATTGAAATATATATTCCATTTCCAATCAGCCGAACAACAAAAATGAATAATCTAGCTTACGACAAAGTTATCAATATAGTAATATTTTTGAAGGCCATGAACCACACAATCTTTCACTGTAAAAGGTAATACCAACAACAAAAGAGTTGATATATCGAATAAAAGATAAAAAAAAATTCTTAGAAGCTTACAAAATGCAAATGCACTCACGTTCTCTTCATTAAAGCTTTCTCCGCATAGCGTTTCTTTGCAAACATCTTCCCTTTAATACCAAGAGCCTGTTGAAAATGACAAAACAGGAAAATGAGAGATTCCACACGAAATCATCTACGGAAAGTAAAGTAATGACTGGACTATTCTAAGCAGAGGATCGCAATTGGAGATGATAGCGTAGAGGGATGAGAGTTTTTTTTCCTTTGGCTAGGTTTCAATATTCTCCAAGAGGCTTTTTCTGAAATTCAAGCAGATTACCACAAGTACATATGTTAATTCCATTTTTTATCTGTTATTGTTGAAGTAGCTGTACACTTGATGCTTGCTTGCGCTAAGTCGGTTGATGTTAGTCAAGGTTTTCAAACTAACCATTCTTTAATTCAGATCACCCACTTGAAATTTGTGCATGAAATGATTATTTCAGGTGATGTTGACAGAGAGCAAGTGGAGAACTTGTGGGCGTGTTTGGATGGATGGTGAATTGAAGTAAAATGAGGTAAAGCCTCCATTATCCAGACAATAAAAGACAATAGGTCATATCAAAAGTACACATTCAAAATTTCCTCCTTATTTTACAAACAGGCCCTAAAAGTTCCTCCAAACAGACATCAACAAAAAAGAGAAAAGACCATCATAGGTAAACGAAAACCCATGAAAACAAGCATCTGTGCACAAATGAACTCTTAGTAGGAAATGTTTGTGTAACACTGTTTAGCTGCTGAAAAGTTCTTGCCTTTCTACTTTTCTGCAGTGTGGTGCAACAAAGTCGCCCCAATGAAAAGTTGGGGAGATCAACTCACTTTTCATGATACCCAGGTAACCCATTTCCCATGTGTGGGGTCTGATAAGAAAGAAAACCATTTCCTATGTAATGGGGTCAGAAAGAAGACGTAAATTGAGCGTCTGCGAAACGCCCTTTACACAAATTCCCCCTCTATATTTGAGGATAAGAAGAGTAACCCAAAATTCGTTGATCAAAGCACAAAAGCATCAAATTTGTCTTTAAAAACAAAAAGATCCGGGTTTGGGTTTGTTTGGTCTTTACCTTCTGAGCGAAGGCAGAACGCTTGTGGACTTCACGAGCCTCCTTCTTGCGCTTGCGCTCGAAGTGATCATGGCGGTAGCCATGCCGCTTCTGATGAAGCTCTATATAATCTCCTTGCGGCTGAAAAGATCAGAAAACAGAACAAGATTAGCAGAAGAAGAAGAAGAAGGAGATTTCAATCCCCTTGCGGCTGAAAAGATCAGAAAACAGAACAAGATTAGCAGAAGAAGGAGAAGAAGGAGATTTCAATAAGAAAGAGACCATGGTGACGTAGATGGAGGATCAAGATCTTCCTCCGTCTTCAGACTTCAGAGAAGCGAGAAGAGATTAGGAAAACTGCAGCTTCTGAGGTTTTGTAGCTTTCTAGGGTTTTAGGGTATATGATGGCCACAATTTTAACGGCTAGTCCATTCAATAGGTACAAAAATGAGGCTTTTTCCGTTAGATCGATCATAAGATAAGAGTCACGAGAACAGGTGCCGAACACGAGGGTTTTTATTCGGAGGAAATGCATATCCGATTATTTGATTATTTGAAGTTTTGATTAGTTAAAAATTAGAATTAGGTCTCTATTTAGGCTCTGATAAATAAATGGGTCCGGATTCGATTCCATCTTGGCTGGACCAGTGGATTTAAAACTCGACAGATTACCTCAATTTTAAAAAACCTCTCCTAAAAATCATATTTTTTTAATATAATTCTCTGCCTAGATTCGGACCAGGATCCAGACCCGTCCTATATATGATTAAGTTTTCAGTTCCCGGTTCCGGAGCCAAGAAACCGGTTCCGAAACGGTTACCGATCCGGTTCTGATTCCGGGTCCACCATGGATCCAGATCGGAACCAACCCGTTTACAATCCTAATATTCATGTGTGAAGGGTTTAGATGGATCATAAGATACGCTTGCGGAAGTCTCACCATAAAGATATATAAGAAAAAAAATTTCCTTTCTTATAAAGTTAAAACTCGATCGTTAGATAAATGGGCTTTGTTGGGTTTGTGCTTGTTTGGACGTGGTTGGGAGAGGCATTGGTTTTGGAGCTATATGGAGTTCTGATAAAATTCTAGGTTTAGGTTTCGGGTGTCCAAGTTTGACGTGGGTGCCAAAACCCTCTTTACTTTTCTTATTAAAAGAAAAGGAATATATAAATGTATTAGAATTTTGCGGCGCCTTAATCATTCACTCTAATTTGATACTCATGCAAATAAATTCACCATAACAATGGAACACTCAATTTTTCTTTTTCATTTATTTTCCCCTTTGGATTTTAGGATTTGATTATCTGATTTTGTTGATTCTATGGGCATCCATCTCTCCATGATTCCCATTTATCCAAATGGGCCTCATAAGAATACATCCAAATGGACCTTATAAGAATACATCACACATAGGAATGTGAGAACTGTCCTCCTATAATTAGGATATGTGTCCCTGTAACGTAGGACAAGATGTGTGAAGAGATTGGAAAGAAAAAAAAAAATTTAAGTGACAATTTGCCTCTCTTTTTTTCTTTACTCTTAAAAGCTATTAACAGGGACTAGATGTGACACATTAATCTCTCACTAGCAGGAAAGGCTAATCTTGAGCTAAGGCCCCCCAAAAAAAAAAGGATATATTCAAAGTAACGGTTTTTTTGGATGTTATTAGAAAGAAAATAAATAAATAAATATATGAGAATTTTATCGAAAAAAATCCTCTTAAAGTCACTGTAGACCAAAAAGGACCTTAAAAAGACATGTTTCCAACATAGTAGTCATATCCATCCTTTTTTGTTTAACTTTTTGGAATCTGAGTTGGGTTTTATTTAACTTTTTGGAAGCTGAGTTGGGCGGGGATACCCTCGCTCATCTACATACACAAGGGGTATTTATTTTTCTCTTCCTTCCTCCTCTCCATCCTTTCTCCAACTCTTTCCAACCATCTCCAACATTACCATCATCCCTCTCTCTATTCTCCCATGATTTTTAAGTACATCACACCCAAATCATCACCATTTTGGACTACTGCTTTGACATAGGTGATACATAATACAATCGGTTTACCACCTGTTTGTAGGTCTCTTCTTTACTAGCCCTCTATATATACTCCATCATTTGTCGACCAATTTAACAAAAAAGGCATTCTTATGGCAAGCCCCAAGAGATTTACAGTAGCCACCAAAAAAAGTGCCACTCTAAAAAGTGTGAGATGAATAAGAACAAACATACGAGTATCAGATAATCACCGTGGATGTTCTAATAGGGTGCAGATTTACATGGACCTTTCCGCAATCCAAGAGCTTTTCAATCAACGAAAATGTTGGTAACATGAGAGTAGCCTGAAGGAATAAAACATTTACGTGTTTTTGAAATATTCAATTTTTCATGTACTTTTTTGAAAATAAGTCAAACATATTTTTCTTTTTCCCACGAGTCTTGACATGCTTTAGCTAGAGCTGGATAGGGCTCAACGCGGACAATGGCATGATACCAAATTGGCTGTGAACAATTGGGTGCCTAGATTCTACCCACCCATGCATATATTGCTACTTCTTCAGACTAGTTACATATGATATTCCTGTGTTGCCTATTGAGTATTGGTATGAATCAATGATCCGATGAACTGTTAGTTTAGTCCCTTGGCAAGTAGGGAAGTTGGGGCACAAGGCAGCATTTGCATGAGGCCAGGTGAAGCTGGACTGGAGGCAGATGGTCTGTTTTAGATATCAAAAATTTGTATACAAATATCAGATTTATGCTTGATTTTTGTTATTAAGGGAAATATTCAAGTGAGAACTGATTTTCACGTATTATATGAGAACTTTTTTACGGTGCCCAACTAGCAACCCATCCAAACCTAGCAACCAATGGGAAACCCCTGATAGCCACTAATTCCAAGGATTATCATACATCCAAATGGACTGAACCGTTGGATCGAGGATTGTCATACTACAAGCAGCAACAACCAGGAGATTCATGCTGCTGTTGTGCAGACAGCCTCTGATCTGATGTCAAAGTCTGGCTTCTAGGAATAACACAGTTGACAATGGTCTAGCAAGGGACTGTAAATTAGTGTCCGGGCTCTGGGGGCAGTAACTCATGGCACTCAGATCAAGGAGACTTCTCACCTACAAGCAGACATACGTACTGTGGCCCAGCTCTATGAGGCCCACTTGGGTTCACCTTTGATCAATGTAGGTCCCCTTTCATACTCTTGCTCCCCCATGATCTGGCACATGCCTAATGTCATGCTCATCGAACCTTTACTCAAGGTTGGATTGAATCACCAAAAAATAAAAAAACTCTATGGTTAAAAGACCATTAAAACTTTAAGGAGGCTAATTTGAGGGTCAGACAACCAAAAGCAGCTGTAAGAGAGCACAATAACAGATCTAAAATTATGCAGTGCTGTGTGCTTTGGGGTATTTGGTAATTGGCTCATAGCTAAATTCTTCATTGCTACACCAATTTCCATTCTGCTAAATTATTAGGCTGCTTCCTTACCAAAAAAATAATTATTAGGTTGCCTTCTGACTTTAGGGTAAAACTAACCCATTCTGTATCAATATATCTGTATTATAATTTATAGGGAAAAAACAAAAAATCTGCAAAATTAGACTCTCACATGGCAGAAGATATAGTTGGCGTACTTGTTATCCTACTAAATACCTATGCAGGCTTGAAAACCTAAGGGGCTCTAAGAGTATGAAGCAATAATAAATCTCAAATAGAGCAATAATAAATCTAAAAAATCTTCAGTCTTAAATATCTGTTGTTGCTGCTGTGACTGTCAGAGTGTTTCAATTTAAAAAAGCAGAATTTAAATGTCACAACAATTTCGGCTTGCATAACAATTTCCTTGTCCCCATTCCGCTTAGCTTTCGTTAAATGAAAGCAAATGAAAAATTGATGTTAGTGGTACATGCATAAGATATAAAATATAAATTGCAAGGCATTTTTCTGGAGTTACCTTGCTTTTGGGTCTGAATCTTCAGGACTCATTTTATACAAGCTACATAACAACAAAAGGGGTCAAAGATAAATTGTTGAATAAGTTGTAGTTGCCACTTTCTGCACAGGAGACATTATCAGTAGTTGTTCATAAACAACAAAAGTATATCTCAAGAACCATCATCCTGTCTGTCTGTTGATAGAGAATGTTCATGGAGCTTGCAATATGCAGTCTAAATGCAACTGATCTCTCCAGGTGATCAAAGAATGGGTGCCATATAACAAATGTTAATGGAATCCAGTGACATATAGAAGCAGCATCACAAATTCTCTTCACAAACACTCCTTTCAATGTTGCTGATAAGGGATAATTTTTTGTAGAATCTTAGTATTAACTTTTCACTTTTGGGCTGTTATCAACATAAAACTATGCATTTTGTAATGCTTTAAACCTTTTTGCTTTCGCCTATACGTTGTAATCCAAAAAAAAAAAAAAATTTATTTCATTTTGTGTACTTTGTATTTGTTGTTTGTTTGAAACATTCCAGAGGTTGCAATATTTAAACTCTTGGATGTGGATTAAAGACAGCCAGTGAGCATATAAGAATGATTTATGCCCCATGAGAACCTACTTGGGACCACCACCCTTTGTCTTCTACATCGGTTTCAATGGACTCAAAAGTTGCTGCATATGAATGCAAGTATAGTAGGGTTTCCACTCCGAAAAAAAAGAGAAGCCAAATATTCAAAATGCTAGGATTCCAAATTCAAATGCAACATTGAGTATGTTAATGAGAATGCATTTTTATACAGGCAACTGTTTAAGAGCCATCATCCCATCAGTCAATAGAGAATGTTTCATGGAGCTCGCAATATGCAGCACAAATGCAAGTGATCAATAATGGTTTTCCCATCTGTCGATAGAGAATGTTCATGGAGCTCACAATATGCAGCCCAAATGCAAGTGATCAATGATGGTTATCAAAGAATGGATGCCATATAACAAATGTTTACAGTCAGAGATAAATAGAAGCAACATTGCAAATCCTCTTCAGAACCATTCCTTTCAATGCTGCTGATAAGCGAGAAATTAGAGAAATTATAGAAACTTAGTATGAACTTTTGGGCTTTTTATCAACATATAACTATGCATTTTGGAATGCTATAAATCCTTTTGCTTTTGCCACTGATTAATGTTCTTTGAATTTCATTTGTTTACATTGTTATTGTTTGTTTGAAACGTTCCAGTGGTTGTCTTGGATGTGGAGTGTAAACAGCCAGTGAGCATATAAAAGGATGGTTCATGGCCCATGAGAACCTACTTGGGACCACCATCTTAGTCTTTAACAGCGGTTTCAATGGACTTGAGAATTGCTTAAATTGAATGCAGTATGGCAGTGGGTTCCACTCAGAAAAAAAGTTAGTCAAATATTCAAAATGCTAGGATCCTAAACAAAAGGTTTGAGGCATGCGACATTCAGTATCATAATGAGAATGAAGTACTTTCTATACAGGCACCTGTTTAAGAAAAGATTTGTAGTATTGAAAGACATTGTAGTAATTATATCAAAATGAACCATAATCTGATTGAAATAATATTACATCATGATGAAGGGATGATGAAATTAGAGATGCAGAGATGAAATAAAGATTCTATGAACCTCAACAAGTGCACAATTTGTATACCTTCTCCTTACTGCATATCAAATCCATGGTTTTTACTACAGAGCATTAAATTTGAAGAACCACATTGAAGGGAGAACGGCAAAAATTTTTGAATCCTCAATTCTTGAAATCCTACATGAATCATCATTATATACTCATCTAATTTATTTATGGAATTCTTCACCATTAATACTCTTTATGAGGATTGTCTTAAGCCTCTGCTAAATCACTCTTCTACATCTTTATAGGAACCCTTCCAAGTGAGTCCAAACGGACAAAGAACGAGCATGATACTAGCAGGAATAAAAGTATATTTTGGTGATAAATCACACTGGGGAAACAAGGCGCTGCGAGCATGGCAACAGAGGATGGACATGAATCCACTCAAAACATGAAGTATACATGCCCTAATCTAATAGTCTAAAATCATCGTTAAAGAAAGAGTCACGATTGGCAAGAAAACTCGACACGTCGTGGCAATATGCAGCATTAGTAGTCTTAACAACGCATGAATTTTAGGGTCTGTTTCTTTACTAGAATTCTTGAAGGAAATTCACCATGTTGGGGTTTTTTGGATATGATGTGACACCTTGTCTCCTGGCATTTGCAAATGCCACGTTTCTTCACAAATATTTCAAAATTCCAGCCACCTGAATGGTCTAAAATGAACTTTGAGAATTCAGGAATTCCAGCTCCTTTACTTTTTGGAGGAATTTCTAGATGCTCAAGTACAAGGGAGCATCCGAGAATTCCACTATGTCTGGGAATTCAAAATTTTCCCCAGATAGGAATTCCTTGAATTCTAGCAAAAAAACAGGCCTTAATATGACTTAACATGATCTACAAAAAATATTTAAAAATAAAAAAATTTAAATTATTGAAAAATACTAGAATCTACTATCTTTCCATTTATATAGTTCTTCTTCTTCAAGAATAGTACACACCCAAAGCCGTATAGGTCCAGTATCATTCTTTCATCATACAATGTTAAATTTGTTGAGATTAAATGGTGCTATGATATTCTAAGAGAATGCTTGTGTGCTTGTTATTGAATTCCTATAAATTCCGAAGGGAATTTTATATATCAATAAGAGAAGGAGTAAAGGGTTCAAGTTGCATATTTAGATGGTCCTTCACTTACCTAGGATTCAATTTCCAGTTAGAGTATCATTTCATATGAAACGAGAGATGATTAAATGGCCCCTAATGGATCTCAACCTTTAATCCTTCCCTTTTACCCCAATTGATAAAGGGGGCATTGTTAAGAAATCCTAAAATTAAACCTCCATAAAAAAATGCCCTAAAAAACTCAATTTTGCAATCTCAGTTGCCATCATAGCCAATATTATCAGCTGGTATTGGGGATAGAAGCTGACAAGCTGTCACCAAGTCATAATCAAACTAATGTATAGGTTGCAACCCATACACAATTTGTCATGGCTTGTTGATACACTATGTATCCAATATATTTTAAACCATATCTCTAACACACGCCATTACAATCATCATCATCAACCAAAGCATGAAGCCTAATTACGCTGTTTTCTCAAACATCACTTATTAGCCTCTTGGACACCTGTCATACCCAAGTCTGGCATCTGAGTCTTTTATCAAGGCTCATTTATTTTTCTTATCAGAAACTATTCACCAACCACCCCTCATGAGCAGAGATGGTAATTGGTGAACCCCATTTCGAAATGTGATTGAAATGATATAGTCTTCAGTTAATCCCTATGAATGACCGTCCAACATTGGAATGTTCCATCAATCAATAAATGCGACTAAAACAATTCAAGCAAACAAGTTCTTAACATGGTCCTAGATGAATCGGAGTTTTAATTTGTGCACATCTAGCAAGATCCATTCAATCACTTGAACCTATTAATCCTAGCTATCAACAAAAAATACAAATAAGCCAAGCTTTATTCACCAAGATTTTTTCACTGTAAAATCTAAATACAATACAAAGGGAAATTTGTTTTCCCACATATATACAATGGAACCCACAAAATCCAAACCCAAACCCAAAATACAATGTTTTGGAAATACAAACCCAAGTGCTTGTTTGGACCAGGAGAAAAGGTGGAGAAAATGGATTTGGGGAAACTTTCCACACTTCAAGTTTCTATTTACCAGCGCAGTCCTAAACCTTTAACATTAGAGTTCAGAATGCAACAATAGGAAATCCTAGATTCAATATCTAGAGACCTGTATAAAACAAACCAGTAGCATTAAATACAGTAAAGTGAAGGCAAGTCCCATACAAGTAAGTCACTCAATGAAAAGAACCAAACCAATGTCATTGAACTAGGGACTGCAGATGCATTTCTAGCTTTTCCTATAGAGTATGTAACAAAATCAAGCCCCAATAACCGTGGGCAAAGCTATTGATGGGCCATTTCAATCTCAAGTCTCAACCATCAAATATCATTTAAAATCCAAAATCACTATTTCAAATTAAACTAAACTAAATTAAGGGTGTCAATGGGATCTCTTTAGAGATTCCAAAAATCTGAGGCCTAGCTTTGATTTAGGTCAGATCATAATGCAATGCACATCACTAATAGGTTTTGTAATTTTCTTTTCTCCCCTTGTTTTCTCCACCTAATTTTTCCGCATCCAAACCAATGGCTCAACTGCAAACCCCCAACCCAAACCATAATCCATAATCCATAATCCTCCTCTTTTGAAGCATAGCATATGAACACAATAGAAACATAAGGCGTACATGCTCAAGAAGTCTGAGGAGGCTTCAAGACCTTACCTTCCTGTGTCATTGTCACCACAGCAGGCACCCCTGTAGCAGCAACTGTCTGGTAGGAGGTCACAACACCCCCCGGCGCATTGTAGTACACCTCCCTCCCTGCGTTATCATATGCCACCCCAACCCCTTGCTGCCTTACCACTCCCTCCCCATAGGGAGCCGCCGCCGCCGCCACCTTCTGCACCTGCGTCGGCCCCATGCCATACACCGGAGACTCCCGGTAACCCTCCTGCACCACCCTCGGCACGTAGTACCCCTGTCCGGGTGACGGAGGCCGATACATGGGCGTCGAGATCAGATACACCTGATCCCCGCCGCCGGCCGTAGCGGCCGGAAACCCTGCCGTAGCGGCCGAAAAGCCCGCCGTAGGCGTCGAGATCTGTCTCTCCTGCCAGTATCCCATCGGCGGCGGCGCAACCTTCTCCTGAGGCTTCTGCGGGTAGTAATCCGCAGCAAAAACCCTAGAAACCGCCTCCTCTCCCCTCCGCTGCTGAAACATAGCCTGCTGCTCCTGGCTGGCGATCTGCAAGATCTGGCGCTGGATCTCCGCCGCCTCCTCCTTCACCGGCTCCGGTTTGAGCAGCACGACCTCCTCGGTTGGGATGTTCAACTCTGGCGGGGGCTTAAGCGGCGGCGGTTTTGCCACCGGCGTCTGGGGAGCGACGTCGGTGGGTGGAGCGGAATTGAGCGCGTCGAGGAACCACTGTCGGTCGGACTTGGCGTCGGAGGGAGAAGGGGGGTTGACGGGGAAGAGGAAGAGGCGAAGGCGGGCGGGTTTGGGGGAGGAGCGGAGGAGGAGGCGGTCGTATTCCATCATCATGTGGTGGAGATCTTCGCTGTTGGTGAGGGAGATGAGGGCGTCAAGGTCTTCGCCGGGGAGCTGGTATTTGAAGCAGATGTCGTCGGAGTCGGCGGCGGCGGCTGATGCGAGGGAGGAGAGCTTGGAGATGAAAGATGTCAAAGAGATG
Source organism: Litsea cubeba (assembly GCA_012931725.1). Lineage (NCBI taxonomy): Eukaryota > Viridiplantae > Streptophyta > Magnoliopsida > Laurales > Lauraceae > Litsea > Litsea cubeba. The sequence continues at coordinate 46,561,303 of CM022950.1, forward strand.
GTGCGATCTACGGTGAGGATTTTGGTATGGCCGCCGACGTAGGAGAGGTGGTTGTCGTGGGGGCGGGGGATGATTTTACCGCCGTAGCTGCACATGAATTTGACGCGGTAGTTGGTGGGGGAGGAGGGCTGGGGAGGGTCGTCCCAGGAGGCGAGGTTCTCGCAGTCGATGTCGCGGGAGCGAGGGGACGAGTCGCCCGAGTCAGGGTAGGTGGTGTAGGCGTAGGCTTCCATGGAATGGGGGAGAGAAGCGGTGGTTGTTACTTCCTCCTCCTCCTCCTACTACATTTTGTTATATGTGGAATGGGTTTGTTTGTGTGGTTTTTGTTGATTTGAGAGGAGAGGAGAGGAGGAGGGAGAGTGGGTGAGATGATTGGTAGGGAGGAGAGGGTGGAGAGAGGGTTGACTGATTCAGGGGAGGGGATGCAATTGTAATGTGGTTGATATTTGATCTCCCGGTCCTGGATGATATTGGGTGGGAGATGATATCAGTGTTTGAATTTTGAAAACCATGAATCAGGACACTGACTCGGTGAGAGTTGAGTCAAGGTCTGGTCCACTGGGCTGAGTTGGGTCACAGTTAAAAAAAATTAGGGATATTTACTTCAAAAATCCTATTAAATAGGATAACAACAACAACTGAGGACCCTATATTTTTATAATTACAGCCAACGACCTCCAGCCCAAAATCCAATATTTCATTCCGTTTTTGCCCTTGGTTAGTTGATGTCAACGTAACCCTAATTAAAAAAAAAAAACATTCTTCACCCCCACTCCCAAAATTGTGTTGACATCAACAAAAACCATTAGTTATTACAATCATCTACTATGTGAAATTGTTGACATCGACAGAAGATTCGTCGACATCAGCATAAAATTGTGTTAACGTCAACAAAAATACCCAGTTTTTACAATCATCTACCCTGTGAATTTGTTAACGACAGAAGATTCGTCGACATCAACATAAAATTGTGCTGACGTCAACAAAAACCCCCAGTTAACACCATGAGTGACCCTGTGAATTTGTTGACGTCAACAAAAGATTCGTCGAAGTCAACATAAAATTTTGTTGACATCAACAAAAACGCTCAGTTAACACCATGAGTGTCCCTGTGAATTCGTCGATGTCGACAGAAGATTCGTCGACGTTAACATAAAATTGTGTTGAAGTCAACAAAAATCCCCAGTTAGCACCATGAGTGACCCTGTAAATTTGTTGACGTTGACAAAAAATAACCTGTTTGGCAATTTTCATCTTGTACTACCAACACATACAACAAAAATTAACCTGTTTCCACCCACATTTAGAAGCTCCAAAATGCACATTCAACTTGACCACCCACATTTACAACTCCAAAACACCCAATCACATTGACATCCTTGCCTTCCAAAAACATTCACACCCATATCAACATCCATTTTTCAAAACATCAACCACACATTACAAGTTCTCATTTGTTGAAGCTGTGCCACAATAGCATTGTATTTCTCTTTAACAACCTATTTGGCAATTTGCATCATCATTGCCAAAAAAAGTCACTTCCAATCTAAATAGTCAATGAAATCATATACATTAACAAAAATAGCTCTATCAAAGAATCTAAATCACACAAACTTATACATAACAAAGAGTTTTCAACGTTTTAAAACCATCTTCTTCACTCAAAACACTTGACTCACACAGAAGATTTCAGCATTTTCTCATACAATTCACGCTGCTTGATGTAGAGGTCGACAACTAATCTGCACCTGTAGTACATCATGTCCTGTTGAGTGAAAGCAATCTTTCGATTGAGGACAACATGCTCTACAAATCCCATTACAAAAAATCCACAATCGTTTGAATTATCTTGTATTGGTGCGTCTTCAACTTGGTGCCTTATCCAACTTTTAGGGTCCTCCCATCCAAACTCAGTGAAGCAGTCGTTCAGCCAAATAATCTACATGGAAAACAAGATACAGTTAGAAAAGTCTTAAGGAGATACAAGTATTTAGGGAGTGTTTGGAAAGAGTATATTCTTATAGATTTTAAGATATTTTTTTATTTTTAATATGTTAGATTATAATATTCTATTTTTATTTGGTAGTGTTTGGAAAGAGTATATTATAAGTTACAATATTAGGTTTTCTTTAGAAAAGTTGGATATTGCTTGTCTTTAGGGGAGAGGTGAATATTGGAGATTCTAAGATAACACAATCTTTCAAAACACGGGAGGGAATATTTTGTTTGGTTTTCGATATCTCAAAACCGGGAGGGAAACTTTCCCGGGCAACTATTTTCGTGAGACATCTATATCATGCTAAGAAGAAATTCTCTCTTCTTCATTCCCACCCTTTCTCTGCAAGGTTTTTCTCTCCTTTTATTAGGTATGTGCTCCTTTTTTTCCTTCTCATTTTTTGGCTTTCTCTTCCTTTCTTCTTTTTATTGAGATTTCCTATTAAAAAATAATAGTGGTGTAAATATCCTATTAGATTAGTTGTAGATTTTCTGTGATTCATGTACATCTTTGACCAAGTGTATATTCTATATTTAGTTCATAGATTTAGGATCTCATTATTCTTAATTGATACTGTCGATTGTAAACTTAGAATGTAATATACTATTTATTACAGAAGTTATGCAAAGGAAGACACACAGTTTTCTCCTAATATTCTCTCAAGTTTATCATGGTATCAAGAGCAGACTAATTTTTTTTCGATCCTGTGAGGGTGTGTACTCCTGTCATCCAAGACGTGTTCTTGGAATTTGTTGGTGCTTGTCGTTGTGAGCAGCTATCATGACTGGTGATGATAAAACTCCACCGCCTTCCTCTCGATATGACCATTTTACTCCTTATTATCTTCATCCATCGGAAGGTATGGGGTCTGTGATTAGTCCTATTTTATTGAAAGGGAATAATTATGATGAGTGGGTACGTTCCCTTCGCAATAATTTGCGTGCTAAAAATAAATTAGGATTTGTTGATGGGACTATTCCTGCACCGGATGCTAAATCTCCGGATTATGATCAATGAGTGTCAGACCCCGACCCAGGTTTGAAGTATTTAATTATGTTTTAACCGTGATTAGTGAATAAGTGGGGTTAGTAGACGATTAGTTTATTTTTTTAAGCTAGATTAGAATGTTTGATTAGCTTTGAGAACCCTTGTGAGTCATTGACTTAAGTTTGACACGGGCCGGGGCGCCCGTGGACTTTGTGTGAATTTGTTGAGTTTATTCTTGATGTTTGTAGAATCCCAATTTTTATGCATTTTGATTCATCTCATCTAGATCATCAACTTTCATGTTTTGGCCAACTTGATTTAGTGATCAGAAATCACGTTTTTCGAGGAAAAGGGCAAAACTGACATTTCACACAAAATCTGTACCCAAATTTCGAAAATTTCAGAAATTGTCAAAAATATACTTTTTGGAAAGTAGAAATTTCGCTGATCGTTTTTGTCTTCTTCGTCGTTTTCGTTCGGGGCCCGCAAGTACCATTTCTAGCTTAGTGAAGACCGGGGCCCACAAGACATCTCTTATAAGAAGGGGATTTCTTCTTCTCCTTCTTCATTTCATTCCAGCAAGAGTTCTTACCTAGGGTTTTCCCTCTCTTCCCACACTCTATCTCTCATCTGGAACTCTTATTTGGTGGAGTTTTCTTGGAGGATTGATCTCCTCAAGTCCTTCCTCCCTCTCCAAGCTCTCCAAAGATACCCTTTTTGAGGTTTTTGAGCTAAGAAAAAAGCCCTCATTCAAGCTTCTCTTCTCCATTGCGATTTCTCAAGGTTAGCAATGGCCTTCTAAACATGAGATTCTTGTTTTCCTCTCCATTTATAGTGTTTTAATCCCATATGCTAGGGTTTTCCTTGGAGATTTACAAATGTTGATTTTTAGGGTTTTTCTTGGGAAAATTTTGGGGTTTTTGTAGATTTGAAGCTTGAGGCACTAAAGCTTTGTTTGAAGAGTGATTTTGCTCCTATCTTGACTAGAGGCAAGTAGATTCTACAATTAATATGATGATTTCTCTCATTTGGTTCTAATTTATGATTTTTCTTTTTATGTGTTAATCTTCTTTAATCCATGGGCTTACTTTGATTGAATGGATCATTGTTACATTGTTTTCAATAGATGTTATTGTCTTATAATGCATGGGAACCTTGCTTTCAGTTTGGTCATTTAGAAAAAAATGGATTTCTTTGTGTTAAAGATAAGTGTTCGTAGGAATGGAGAAGACTTTGATTTAAAAAGTATGGTGTTTGATCAATTGGAAGGATCTTGGATGGTGATTCGATGAGTTTGTAAGGTCAAGGAAAGGTCCCAATATGTTTGGAAAATTGTAGGAATGAAAAAGAATGAAAAATGCTCAAGAAAAATGGACAAAAGAGGGATGAAATGCACTGCCGAGCTGGACTGGGCAGAGCCCAGTCAGCTCGAGCGACCCATTGGGCCGCTCGAGCGGACCAGGCTCTGCCTGGCCCTCGCTCGAGCGACCCAGATACTGTCTGGGCTCCGCTCGAGCGGACCTGGGTTCGCTCGAGCGAGCCCAGCTCAGCCTGGGGGCTTGAGTTGGGCCTGGTTTAGGGTCCATTTGAGTCTGTTGTGGGGCCAATTGAAGGCTGTGTTGGGCCTGTTTCTTAGGCATCTTTGGTCCTGATTCAAGGTCAACATCTGGGCTGTTTTGAGACTCAATGTTGGACTGTTGTATGGCTGGAATTCTGGGCCGCTTTAAGGACTGTTTCGGGCTTATTTAGTGTACTGTTGGAGCTTGGGTAAGGCCAGATGTGGGCCTGATTGAAAGGGGGTTCAAACCTACGCTTAATGAGGACTGATTGGATATAATTTCAAGCCCACTTCAAGCCTATGTCCAAGCCCAATTCAGTCCCAAACTCTTTTCTATAAGTGAAGCCCATTCAACCCTTTTATAAGCCTAGAAATTATCGTGAGAATTGGCTTGGGCTATGATTAAGACCACTTGGGAAACCTTCAAGTCTAAATGTACACTTCATCCCTCGTGATTGTCAAGGATCTTCGGTGGCACCAAGTTACTTTTGTTAATGACAAATAAGGGGTCAAATGTACATTGAGATTAACCACTTTAGACGATCGAATCATCATACATTCATTCCATATAAAAAGACTATTGTCCGGATTCTTTCTCTAATCATTTTGAATATTTTGAAGTGGTTTACCACATATTTAAGTATTAATAAGACTACTCACTTATTTGCTCGGATTCACCGATATGCATTGTTTGAAGTAGTTTTCTTATCGATTTTTGGAAATGTAGCTTACTAATGGATTTGTATTTCTTCGAGGTTTCGAACTTTCACTCTAATGGCACCACTAGGCTTAGGTCACCTTGTCGGACTGATCATCCGGCTTGGGATCTTTAATTTGTCTGCCATCTGCAGTTTGGATTCTGTCTGTACCGACCATGGCAACGGTAATATCCGGTCCCACGAGTAGTGGCTACGGTTCTGTTTGATAACGACTATGTCGTTCCGGTCCCACGAGTAGTGGCTACGGTTTGTCTGCTCCGGTTACTTCGGTAACAGGAGAATATAGCTTTACGTGGGTTGCCAATGTTTTTATGCATTAATACTCATCTCATGGTATTTGTTTATTTTAATCATCATAACATTTGGATTTGTAAACCATCGAGATGTTTATCTTCTATCTTTACTTCGACATTGTTATTAATCGTGATTTAATCGTGGCTCTTAATTATTAATGTTTTGTTTTGCTATCATCCTATTATTGTTGTATTTGCTTGCCAGACCGTCGTGTCTAACTCTTTTTGTTTGGTGCCAGATGTCGAGCCCCTCGCGGTCGAGGCGCACTTCGAGGCGGAACCCATAGTTCCTGTGGAGGGCGAGTGGCAGCCCGATGATGTCATTTAGACGTCGGGTTGCTTTGGAGCTGCGATCACATTTTTGGGATTTCATGCTATACATTTTGGGTTTTTGGTTACGGCCATTGTTGGCCTATACTCTTTTGGGAAGAATTTGTAATTAATGACTAACCTTACTTTTGTATTAACTTTAAACTAACTTTGGGGCCTATAATGAAATGTTTATCTTTTGATGCTAGTCTCGCGCGTTCTCATATTATACCTATTTGTGAGAGACTTTTATGTTTGCTACAATGCTTCCGCGTAAGTCATTTGTACGAAAGTGATTCATATATATCACTGTTGGATCGGATTTCGGGAATCCTTACCGCGGAAACCTGTGGGAAACTAGCGTGTGCGGGCGGAATTTTCCGGCCCGTCGCGCCACGACCCCGGATTAAGGCCTCGTTTAGCGGGACCTCGGTCCGGGGGCGTGGCAATGAGGAATAGTTAATTCTATGCTTGTGGCTTGGATTTTTAACACTCTTGATGTTTCAATTAGAAAAACTGTTCCTTTTCCTGATCAAGTTAAAGTATTGTGGGATGATCTACGTGATCGATACTCTCTTCGTAATGGTCCTCGTATTCATGAACTCAAAAATATGATTGCTGATTGCAAACAATGTGGTAGATCTATTGCTGAGTATTATGGTGAATTGCGTACTTTGTGGGAGGAATTGGCTAGTGCAATTAAGTTACCTTCTTGCATGTGTTCCGCTGCTGGTGAGTACAATATCCTTTTAGAAAATGAAAAATTGTATCAGTTTCTAATGGGTCTTGATTCAAAAAAATATCGTGACGTTGCTTCTGGTTTGTTGATGCTTGATCCTTTGCCTTCGCTCTCCTATGCGCATGGTAAGGTGCTCTCTGCAGAGAGACACCAATCTGTGACTGAAGCTCAAGATTCTCGTAATGATGTTTTAGGGTTTGCGGTTGATGGTGTGGCGCAAAGTAGGGCGCATGGTGGTGTTGATGTTCGTGTGTGCTCTCATTGTGGCCGAAAAGGTCATGAGAAAGACAAGTGTTTTGAGTTGATTGGGTGGCCCGAGTGGGCTGGTAATGGTGGTCGTGGTAGTCGTGGTGGTGGTAGGTCAAGTGGCCGAGGAGGCCGAGGAAATAATGGCCGTGGAGGAAGCCGTGGGAGAGGTGGTTTTGCTACTGCTGTGGACAGCACTCGTCAGGCTTCGTTGAATGGTGCTGGTGAGGTAGATCGTGCAACTGTACCTATCCTATCTGATGCTCAAATCCAGCAATTGGTGGCTGCTTTAACTTCTTCTAAGGTCTCGACTTCGACTCCAAAGTTGCATGGTAATAAAAATCTAGAGCAATGGATTATTGATACAGGTGCATCAAACCATATGTTCGGTAACATTGATTTATTTTTTTATGTACATGATATTTCTTTCGGAACCTGTTGGTCTTCCTAATGGTAAACATACTACTGCAACTAAAGAAGGTCGTATTAAATTAAGTGAACACTTAATTCTAGAAGATGTGTAATATGTTCCTGCTCTAAATTGTAATTTGCTGTCTGTGTCTCAATTTTTAGAAAAACAGAAATTTATTTTTTCTTTCACTAACAAGCTATGTACTATTCAGGACCGGAGTTTGAGGAACCTGATTGGAGCGGGGGAGCAGTGTAATGGGGTCTATCTTTTTCGTCCTCTTCGTAGTATTCAAGCAAATAATTTAACAGTTGCAAACTCAGCTTTGGTATGGCATAGGCGTTTGGGTCACCCATCTATGAAGGTGGTGCGTTCTTTACCTAGAGTAGCAAGTAGTAGTAGTTTGAATAAGTTTTGTGATGACGATTGTCAAGTGTGCTTTTTGGCTAAGCAACCTCGTAACTCCTTTCCTTTAAGTACGAATAAAGCATCTGATTTGTTTGATTTGATACATTGCGATATTTGGGGTTCGTATCGTGTTGCTTCTAGCTGTGGTGCTCATTATTTTTTAACCATTGTTGATGATTGTTCTTGAGCTACATGGGTGTATTTGATGGTTCGAAAGTATGAAGTTGGCCAATTGATTAAAAAATTTTGTGCAATGGTCAAAACTCAATTTCATAAGCATGTTAAGGTGTTACGGTCTGATAATGGGCAAGAATTTTTTGCTCAAATGGGAATTTTGCATCAAACTTCTTGTGTGGATACTCCACAACAAAATGGTAGAATTGTGTGAAACATAAACATGTTCTTAATGTTGCACGTGCTTTGCGCTTTCAAGCTCAGTTGCCTATTGATTTTTGGGGTGAATGTGCTTTGACTGCTTGTCATCTTATTAATCGGACACCAACCCCTGTTTTGAATGGTAAAACCCTTTATGAGATTCTTTTTGGGAGTCCAGCCCCTTTGACTGCTTTAAAGGTATTTGGGTGTTTATGTTATGCTGCTAATAGACCTCGTGTTAAAGATAAATTCGGACCCCGTTCTAGGAGGTGTGTGTTTGTGCGATACCCATATGGTCAAAAAGGTTGGAGATTGTATGATTTGGATACCCATGATTATTTTGTTAGTCGAGATGTGAAGTTCGTGGAACATGTTTTTCCTTTTTCCAAACCTGAACCTGAGCCTAGTTCTACTACTGTACACCTTGAAAAATATTTGTCACAAGATACTTTGATTGATGAATTTAGTGAGTTGGGTGGTGCGCCTAAGGCTGGAGAAGTGCGTAGTGCTGGAGTGAGTGGTGAAGGTGCTGTAGACGTTGGTGGCGTTACGTCAGGGAGTGTGGCGTCAGATACCATTGGCGTGACGTATAGTGGTGGTTTGATGCATCCGTCGAGTCCGAGTACGGTGATGGTTGGTGAGGTGCCTTGTGATACTACGACATCTTTGCATTTAAGGGGGAGTCCAGAAATTGGAGAAAATGTAAAAATTACTGTTCCATTACAAAATAATGAAGAGCTTGGTAAGGGTCATCGGGTTCGTGTGCCTTCTACGAGGCTTCGTGGTTTTGTTACCAACATTGTTGTTCGAAATATAGACCCCCCTGCATCATCTACTGCTTCTCCTGCTTCGTCTCGTTCCTCAGGTAAACAGATCAATATAGCTTGTTATGGGGATTATAATAAATTTTCTATGAGACATAAACATTTTTTGGCAGCAATTACTAAGCGTAAAGAGCCTACTTCCTTCAAAGAAGCAGTTAAAGATTCAGGTTGGCGTCAGGCTATGAAAGAGGAGATTGATGCACTTGAATGTAGTGGTACGTGGACTCTGGAAGACTTGCCTCCTGGTAAGAAGGTGATTGGTAGTAGTTGGGTGTATAAAATTAATTATCACGCAAGGTGATGTTGAACGTCTTAAGGGACGTCTCGTTGTCTTTGGTAATCGTCAAGTGGCAGGTATTGATTATAATGAAACTTTTGCTCCTGTTGCTCAAATGGGAACAGTTCGTATTTTTCTTGCCGTTGCTGTAGCACAAAATTGGGAGTTGCAGCAGATGGATGTTTGCAATGCTTTCCTTCATGGAGATTTGGAGGAGGAAGTATATATGTAGCTCCCTCCAGGGTACAATAGTCCTATTCCAGGGAATGTGTGCAGGTTATGTAAGTCTTTGTATGGCTTACGACAGGCTCCTCGACAGTGGTTTGCTAAGTTGTCTGCTGCTTTGAGGAAATTTGGGTTCGTACAGTCGTATGCAGATTATTCCTTGTTCAGTTATCAGCAGGGTAATGTCTTCCTGCACGTTCTTGTTTATGTGGATGATTTGATAATTGCAGGTTCCTCTCATGATGTGATTTTGAGGTTCAAGCAATATTTAAGTTCCTGTTTTCATATGAAGGATCTTGGTGTGTTAAAATATTTTCTGGGTATTGAAGTGGCTCGTGGTGATGAGGGATTATTTCTTTCCCAACGTTAGTATGCTTTGGATATTCTGACGGAAGCAGGTATGTTGGGTTGTATGCCTATTGATACTCCGATGGAGCAGAATCATCGTCTTGCTTATGCGGAAGGTGATCCCTACGAGCATCCGGAACAGTATAGGCGTTTGGTGGGGCGTTTGGTGTATCTGTCTGTTACTCGACCTGAGTTGAGTTATTCTGTTCATACTCTTGCTCAGTTTCTGAGCAACCCATAGATAGCTCATTGGGATGCTGCTATTCATGTTTTACGGCATATTAAAGGACAACCTGGTCAGGGAATTTTATTGCGTCCTAGTACTATGCAGTTGAATGCTTTTTGTGATAGTGATTGGGCAGCTTGTCGAAACAACCTGCGGTGTCCCGCTCGTCTGCCGAAGCAGAGTATCGTGCTATGGCTATTACAACCTGTGAGCTTAAGTGGTTAAAGTCATTGTTACGTTCTCTTGGTGTTATTCATTGTAAGCCTATGAGGTTATTTTGTGATAGTCAGTATGCCCTGCACATTGCGAAGAATCCTGTCTTTCATGAGCGTACGAAGCATATTGAGGCAAATTGCCATTTTGTTCGTGATGAGCTGCAAGCTGGGAATATTTCCACAGCATATGTTCCTACTGGTCATCAAGTGGCTGATATTTTGACAAAGGCTCTTGGGCGTCAGCAGTTTGGTTATTTGTTACGCAAGTTGGGCATTTGTGATTTGCATGCTCCAACTTGAAGGGGAGTAATAGTGGTGTAAATATCCTATTAGATTAGTTGTAGATTTTCTGTGATTCATGTACATCTTTGACCAAGTGTATATTCTATATTTAGTTCATAGATTTAGGATCTCATCATTCTTAATTGATACTGTCGATTGTAAACTTAGAATGTAATGTACTATTTATTACAGAAGTTATGCAAAGGAAGAGACACAGTTTTCTCCTAATATTCTCTCAAGTTTATCAAAAAAGACTTCATCTTCTTGAGATAAGTGCATTTTTCAGATGGGTTAGGTATCTTAATGAATTGATTGTTATGCCAAATCTGTAGAACATATGCAATTCTGAGTGATCCATGCGTATAAATAGTGTGGTAGCAGTAAATAATGGCGGAGAGTATTTTAGTAGATGCGTAATGATGGGTTTGTGCAAATAATTGGGTTCAAGCAAATGGGTTTTTATGAAAATAGATTCATGCAGATTGGCTGGGTGAGATGGAGTTTTTTTTTTTCCAGATGGGTTTGGTGAAGGGCAGAAGAAGAGTGATATTGCTTTAACATGCAATTGCTCTGGTCGTTTTTTTTTAAAGAAAGAAAAAATAGTCCATTCCTCCCAAACACAGGATCCCTTGATCCTACAGCTCTTATTTCAAGATCCACGATCCACTCAAAAAAACCCCACTTTCAAAAACGACTGTATAAAACTGTAGTACTATGTTAAGAAGCGTGGCTAGGGTGTGAATGCAGAGATTTCTGTACAAGAGTTTAAAATGAAAAGGTAGATCACCTTCTCAGCTGTGATCATCTTTAGTAAAAAGAAACCATTATGTAATCTCACCTCAAAATTGTTTTCCCTTCCCAACCTACTCCCCATGGAAGACATAGAAGGAATGCTTGATATATCCTAATCACCTCGCTAATTAAACTCTAAGCACATATTCCTGGTGGTAAAATAGTCTCATTTAAAGAAGAACCAGTTGACAAACAACTGTAATAACATCTGGCCTTGTTTTATTCCCCTGTTCAGATCCTCTGTAAATACAATTATTTATAGAGGGCTTTCAATGAATGGAGCTTACAGTTGTGCAGGTCCAAGAAAACACAGACATGTAATGTTTAAACATAAAACAAAAATACCCTCTCGTGCAACTCCTCCTTTTGAGACTTTGGAGATGAATTCCAACAACTCCATTTCTATTTTTCAAAGAATTTCTGAGAGTCTAAAGAACATTAGAGTTTCAATTTTCAAATAAAAAAAGCTGTGATTTTAAGCTGAGGAATAGCTCTTCCTTATGGGTATTTTCTCTTTCTCATTATTTTATTCTAATTATCAGTTCAAATTCGGCAAACCCATTTCAAGTAGGATCTAAATGAGCTCTAGACCATTTAAAGATTATACTTCTTTAGCTGTAATGTGGGCAGGTAGGGGGAAGTAGACAAGCATATGCTTCTAGTAAATTAACAAAGTAATCTATGGCCCGGGCTACTATATCTGTTAGCCATGTAATCCATAATAGCCTAGAGAAAGAAAGAGGCACCCTCATCTTACCCATCGTCTCTCTCTAAAGGAGGAGCAAGTCCACCAACCAAATCATTTTTATTCTTCTTGACCTGGCCCGAACCACCTGCTCAGTAATATTAGCCATTTGACACATTCTACTTAGAAACATATATATGCATTTAAACAGTCCCATTCCAAGTACTTGCCAAAGGTATTTTTAATCTTGTTGGGGGTGGTGATACAGGAGAGTGTAAGGAATGAAGATTAACATGGTTTCAGGTTCAGTTGATTAGTAATACCTCATGTGTTTCACTCTGAAGAAAAAAAGACTCATGAGGCCTTTATGTGCTGAAAATCATTTATTTAAGATCAACATTGGGTGATTTCAGCTTCAGTTGATTAGTAATAACATCTAAAGTTTGCAATTTGTTACTTGTCATTGTCTTGTGTAAGTTCATTTAATTCAATTTTTCTGCAGGTGCACTTCATAGTTGGAGTCAGCTGGTTTGAATATTGAGATTTTAATTCAATATAGTTTGATTCAAACGTGGTTTGTCGGCCCAATTGAACTATTGTGCCTCTTCGTGTTTATTAGATCCAAAATGACCTTGCGAAAGCTTATATTTTAAACAAATATCTAATAATAAAAAATAATGAGAGATCTATCGAAAGATATCTAGTGTATGGAATCGAATGAAGGTTGCAAGTCGCTTGAATTTGAGTTTAAAAGGCCTTGAGTCTTGATATATAGGGCCTGACTCGGTAGGGTTCCTTACCTATTGTCAATCCAACCACCACCAATGGAAAAAGTAGCAGAAATGGAATGAGATTTTTCTGTTTAGAGAGACTAGACCATACTCTTGCTCGAGAGTAACTATAAGAGATAGGGTAAGATAGAACTGATAGTCCCCCATTGGGAAGAGAGTATGATTGTTAGATAAGAAACATCAATTCTCATTCTACTCACAAATCTATATAGATTTTAGCCATTCTACTTGGCTTCATAACCATTGAAATCCTCCAATCCATGGCCATTCCCCCTGTTTTTTATTTTATTTTATATTTTCATTGTAAGTGGAAACATTTTTAGTAGAAAATCAACTTTACTCTGAGTAGTGCATTCAATAGTCATTGAAATTATTTTGGAATGTTCTATCATTGAAATCCACTGCCTCTTGAATTTTCTATAGTAGCATTCTTCTCTTGTTATTTTTATCAATTTAAATCATGCTCTACTAACTTCTAAGATTTGAACTTTATACGAGTCTGGTTACACTATTTCTTGAAGTACATAAATTTCTAATTGAATGCTTTTTTTTTTTAGATGTCGTCACTCTCATCTAACTCTAGATGTGCAAATAGAGCACATTGGACACTATCACATGATTAATTTGCAGTGGGGTTTTTAGTTGAACAAATGAAATTAGGACATTTTTCAGACAATGGATTTAAAAAAGAAGTGTGGAAAAAATGTTTAGATGAATTGAATAAACGATTTGATATATTGGTTACTCCAACACAATTGAAAAGTCATATGGCCGACCTTCAAAAGCAATATCGCATTGTTAAATCAATAAGAGAGCAAAGTGGATTCGGGTGAGATAATCTTTTGCACATGTGCACAGCAGATGATGATGTCTGGAACCGTTATATTAAGGTATAAATGCAACTTTATTGTATTTATAAAATATAAAAAGTACATGTATAATAGCCTTTTTAATTAATAATATCTTTTACATCTTTATTGTAACAGGCACATCCCGAAGCAAAAATCTGGGGGAGAACACCTTTTCCACTTTATGATGGACTTAGCATCTTATATGATGGTGATTATTATAATAAGTTTAAATAATAATTTAATGATATTTTAAAATAGTATCTAATATAAATTTATTTGGCTGAGGGTAGACGAGAGATGTCAAGCAGTGCTCCGTTTACTCAACCTCTTACAGAAGAATAGATTTCAAGTCATAATACAAGTAATCCCAAAACATTATTTCCTGATACTGATGAACGGCTTGAAGATATTAATTCAAGTTCTGATGATGATATGGGAATTGAACATCTGAATCGCAATCGTCCTCGTGCAATTAAAACTACAACTGCTCCACGACAGAAATGATTCAAAGCAACAATGGGTGTTAGGCTTTGTGATGAGATATCGAAGATGGTTGCATCAGTAGATAGACTTAATTCAGTAAACTCAATACCACCTAAAGATCCCTATGCATATGAGTTATGTATGGAGGAGCTCCAAAAGATGGAGAGTTTAGAAGAAGAGACTTTCATGCAAGCTATAGAAGTTCTTCGTGATCGGCAATATGCGATTACATTTATGACTTTAAAAGAACCTATGCATTTAAAGTGGCTACAGAAGAAATGTGGTGGCACTTAGATGGTGTTAGGGTAGTTTTGTTTTTTGGATTTATGTCTATTGACAATAGCAAGTCATAAAGACTAGTTACATTTACATTTTTTTAGAATAAATTCGAACTATTTTAGTATGGCATATAAGAACATAGCTTTTATTTATATGTTTGTTTAATTTTATTGAAGTTTATTTAAAATATGTGTTGTGAGCAAGATTGTATGATTACATCTTACGTGTCATTTTTTATATTCTTTTTTTTTTGTTACTTTGGTTGATTTACAAGATATAACTTTTAACTTTATTTTGATTAATGCATGCTTGTTATCTTTTAAAGTGAGCATATGAAAAAAATATTATTTCTATATTTATTTTTTATCACAGGAACTTCAAACAAGATTCCTTTACATCGGTGACACACTATGCCTAGGGACAACAACATTATGCAACAAATCAAGCAAATGAGAGTAAATATGTTAATTTTAGTGGCCACCTTTATGGCATGCGGAAAGATATTTGGATAAAAAACCATGTCGTGATTCCGCTCTTCCTGGTCATGATTATGTCCAAGAATTACTAAAAGGTCATCCAGAACGATTTCGACAAGTTTGTCGAATGGAAAAAGGAGTATTTATGAAATTATGTGAAGTTCTTTGTGAAAGAAATTTGCTTCAAGGGACTAGGGCTACAACTATTGAAGAGCAACTGATGATTTTCTTATTTACATTGAGTCATAATGCTATTAATCGACAAGTTCAAGAGAGATTCCAGCATTTTGGAGAAACGATTAGTCGTCATTTCATGAATAACATTCTCAATGCTAGCTATAGTTTCTCTTTCATCGGATTACATCCGTCTTCCATCAATAGACACGCCTTCGAAAATAGCAAATGACAAGCGACTTTATCCTTTCTTTCAGGTAACTTGTTAATGATTTTATAAGCTTCATCAATTGGTAAACATCTTTAAGTTTTAATAATAATTTTAATGCTTTTAGGACTGTATTGGTGCAATTGATGGCACACATATACCAATTGTTATTGATGTTGAGCACCAAGCACCATATCGAAATCGAAAAGGATGGTTGTCACAGAATGTGATGGCAGCATGCTCTTTTGATATGAGACTTGTACACGTGCAATCGGGTTGGGAGGGCTCTGCAACTGATTCCATTGTTTTACAGGCTGCAGAAAGATCTGGATTTCATGTCCTAAGAGGTAAATAGTGGTAAATTTCATGAAAAAAAACTTTTATAGATTTCATCAAACCATGTATCTTATTGTCATTTTAAAATTTTATGCATGAAAATATTATCTCGTTGATGCAGGGTATGCAAATACTCCAAGTTACATTGCACCATTTCGAGGAGTACGATATCACTTGAGAGAATTTGCATGTGGAAATAGAGGGCCTCTCGATGCTAAAGATCGTTTTAACCTTCGGCATTCATCTTTAAGGAGTGCAATTGAGAGAATTTTTTGTGTAATTAAAAGCTGATTTCCGATTTTGAAGAATGCATCTCATCACTCTTATGACAATACGACAAAAAATGTCATTGCATGTTGCATTTTACATAATTTCATTCAAACCGAAACAGGTGGTGAAGATTGGATATATGAGGAATATGACAGTCAACCTGCGAATGAATTTGTTCAAGATGATGAAGATTCCAGTTCAGAAGCTAATTATCAGAGTGTTGAACAACGACAACTGGTGGGAAATGAAATACGAAGACAAATTGCAGATTCAATGTGGGAAAACCATTGCCATCATATTAACAATCTTCAAGAATAATTGTAAATTAAGTATTAGTGATTTTATATTGAACAAAATAAATGATATTTATAAACTTTCATCTCAAATTATTTATTGATTTTGTTTTTTTTTTTTTATCATTTTTTAAAATTTTCATAAATAGCCAAACACATAAACTTAGAATATCTTGAAAGATTATGCAATTCCCAAACACTAAAAGTAATAATACGTTAAAATCTGCAAAAACTACCGAACAATAAAAGTAGCAAAGTATTATAATATATCAATATTGTAATATATGAATAAAGAATCTGTCAATATTTAAATCTACATATATTTTATTCCGCTTATACCCAAACACCCCCTTAAGTAATTTAGTTTTTAAGACATACAAATTCTTCTGCTTTTGGCCAATGCCTTTCATCCATTAGCATGGAATTGAAGAGCTCCCGCTATCCTTCTTTTGGATGTCCAATTATGACTGCTAAATGCTTAAGGTAGATTACCGGTATGACAATAACTTCTCATTTCCTCATTGGATCTACCCTCCATCCATATTCACCAAAAATGTGTAGATAGGACTCTTTACTCTGCTTTAACCACCTTCAAGATTTATGTAAAGAGTTAATGTTACATATGCAGACCATAAACAAGTGATGTTAAATCATGCTTGCTACTGTAAATTTCTTTGTGAACTTACCAAAGCATTAATGTAAAGAGTTAATGTTACATATGCAGACCACACAAAACACTTCTCAAATAAAAAAAGATGGACACGCACCTCTCCATTCCAGATTGCCTCTGAAATGTGCGGTGGTTGCTCAAATAGTAAAATGTCTTCTTTTGCTGAAAAATCGGCAGCCATCTATATAGATAAAAAATTCACAAAACACCAATCTATACATATTAAATTCAATTCCCTACATTTTGCTTACTGCTCCTTGCAAAATCAATGTATTTAATAGATTCAGAAGTTGTGGTACTTAAAGATGATATGGGTTTAATGATATCTTTACCGCTCCTAGATTTGGAATAGTAGTGCTGGTGTGTTTCCCAGACAAGAGAAGTTTCTAGACATAAGTGTGTACTTATGGTAGTCCCCACTCCTTTTTTTTTGTTACAGTCCCCCTCTTAGAATGAATGCAAGAATTTCTAAGTCTGTAAAATTGTGTTACAGGCCCAACTTTTCGAACTTGAATGGCTGACCTCATATAACTTAATTCTAAATCCCATGGCTGGATTTGAAACTTTGATGATGAATGAACACAAAAAAAGAAAAAAAGAAGTGAAAAAAAGGATGTAAAACAAAAAAGACATGCATGTCTAAAAATGCCTACCTGACAATGTTCTGCTATAAAAGTTTTGCAAAGCGTGACTGATTAGCCATGTTTAGGCTATTGAAAACCCAGTTTTCCAAAATTGTTCTTAGCCAAAATTCGGGGGTTCAAAGTAAAACTATCAACGTTTAGTTCCCCAAAAGTTTCAATCGAAAATAACATGTTTTGACATATTTTGAACCGTGCTACTTTTGTCACATATCCATGCTGAATTTACTTAAACTAGTGAAGATTTCTCTAGCATGCTAATGTCCACCAAGTTGTCGATTTCATCTGTGATTTCACCTTGTTTCATGATAATTTCTTTTTTTTCTCCTTAAAAAACAATCAAATATCAAATTTCCTATTCAGTAACCCCCCCCCCCTCCTTTCTCCATGCACAGAACCTATTCGACAAAAGTGCACAGAGAAGAGGGTTGTAAGTTGTTATGGTCTAGAAGGGTATTATTCAACAGGAGAAATTTGATAATGGAAACTGAAGAGGAACCAAAAAGAAAATTCACATGGAATTTCCAGCTAGACCCAGAAAGCAATGCATTTTTAAAAATACCTGAGAAAGCAGAACCAGAAAAATCAGTCATCCATCTAGAAGTAGATGGATGAAAAACAATCACACACTAGGAAATCAACATTCCCAAAAAGAAGATTCAGAGCAACAACGCAAACAAATGAAGAAATATGAATCGAAGATGTAAGGAAACTTGCAATCCCTCAAAACCCAAGAAAGCAAAATAAATGCATATCAATAACTGCATGCTGAATTCTAAAGTTCAACGAAATGAAACCTCTGGAGATTTTTTACCTTGAGATTTGAGGATTTTGATGCAGAGGAAAAGAGGGGGACGCGGAGGAGAGATGGTGATGTGGAGTGCGAGATGGGTATTCTTCTCCTTCTTCTTTTCTCTTCACTGCCAATGAAGGTGAGAAATGAGTTTTCCGTTGTTTAGGGTTTTGTTGACATTGAGCAATCTCTCTCTCATTGTGATTGAGAAAAACGGGGTAGGGCGTTGATCTCCTTCTTCTCCTTCATCTCCTTCTTTTATTCTATAGTTGCTGTTGATTTGGGGGTGAGGGTGAAGAACGTCATTTTTTTAGGGTTATGTTGACATCAACTAACCAAGGGCAAAAACGGAATGAAATATTGGATTTTCGGCGGAAGGTCCTTGGCTGTAATTATAAAAATTTAGGGTTCTCAGTTGTTGTTACCCTATTTAATGGGATTTTTGGAGTAAATGTCCCAAAAAAAAATAAGAAAGAAAATGAGAGAGATAGAATTAGAGGTGAAAATTGGGTGGGCTCCCCAGTCACGGATAGGTAGAGAAAAAATTGTGCATGGGCCATGTCCGGCCTGTTAATCGTTTGACTGGACTGGCCCAACTCAGCATGACCCAAAAGATGAGCCGTGCTGAGCCACGGTGCCTCGGCCGAAGCACGGCATGACACAACCCATATATATTAATATAAATAAGATATAGAAATTAAAATAATTAAAGACTTATTATTCATTTGAGAATTACCATTAATGTTTGTGCATTTATTTTAATACTTTCAACTTTATTTCAAGTTAAGAATGGGCTTGTTTGGCCACTTCACTAGGGTGGAGTGAAGTAAAGCCTCCTTTCACCATTAGAGGTCATATCAAAATTACAAATTTTCAAAATCCCTCTATTGAGGAAGATATGTACAATAAAGAGACACTAGTACTTAATATAAATCAAACATGAGGTACAGGGAAGCTCTTGTACAATCCAATTATACAATATTTCAAATCTCTATACGATTGTCATAGATCACCTTTCTATTCAATGATGAATGTGTAGATAGTTGGAGGACTCTACCACATCTCTATTGTGATTTTGTGCTGACATTCCAATTCCTAACTGTGATGATGAGTTGTGATGACAAGCAATGTAGCTGCCTTTTATCTTGTTTGATTCTATGTTGACCAATCTTGTAGAAACAGTGGGGTTAGTTGTTTTGAGAGATTGGGACCACAAGTGAGACTTGTGGTCTTGCTTATCAGATATCAATAATTGGGGTGATTTCGTCCAAAAAAAATGTATGAACAATTATCTCGTCATTTTATATATATTTTATTTTTTTTCATAAAATGTTTAAGTAAGGTTTAAGTTCATTTTTTTCGCAAAAATCCCAATAAACTTTAGGGTGCATTTTCATGGGCGAGCATGTAATATAAATGGCTCGGAACAACCAAAATGCCACATTATGAAATAACAGAAGGGGAAAACATGAAAAAAGTTCCATGCAGTCTTCTACATCTATTTAACATATTAAAATGAATGAATCTTTTCTATAAAGTCTAACGGCTTCTTTCTTTAAAAAAACTCAAAGAATTTTGGTTTGGGGAATTTTCAAATTCCCCAAAAGTTGTGCCCCTTGGTGGAATTCCTTAGTCCTCCTCTTGGGTGGAGGATTTGCAAGAGCCAAGGATATTGGATTTTGAGAATTCTAAAAGTTGAATGAGGCTTTTCAAGTGACTAGAACTTGAAACTCTAGCAAAGCAATATGGCATTTTCAAATGCCAAAAGGACAACCATTACATAATATCTCCGAATTCTCAACATCACACATTCTAGTCAGAAATTCTAGTTCAAAGGAGAACCTCATCCCCTTGGTTGTCTTAGGGTCTACTAGATTCCAGTATGACCCTTTCTCAGCAAACAATGGGCCTCACTAGACATGGATTTTTTTTTATTTTGATCGAGCTTGCAAGACCCAGGAACCCTTTTTGGTATTATCAAACACCATGGTTCTTTAATGAGAACCCATGCTATGCTTAAAAAGAACTATCCTTTCCCTCAGCAAAAAACCATTATCAACTCCATATTTTGAATAAGGTTTTAAATATTAAAATTCTTCTAGAATATCTTGAACTCATGCCGAATAATGTTTATAATAAAATTTGATTAATGTTTATAATAATTAAAGACCCATCACATGCCACGCTCTAAGTGTATGATCCAGACTCTAAGCACTCTGTCCTATTTTTAAGTTGTTAATTTGCACATGTGGAGTAGAGATTTACTAATACAATCAATGATATCTGGGGAAACTCTAAAAAATGCCCATATGAAAAAGGGCATTTTTGCCCCTTTTGTTTTGTTCAACTACTTGATACCACCTCAAATTCTAAAAAGCAAATGCAAATGAGTCATGAGAATAGCCGTTTAAGTCATATCCATAAAAAGGTGAGTTTCACTTTCCAAATCACCACCTTCCGCCCGTTTCTTCACTTTTTCATCTTTCTTACTTTTTTTAATCTCATCTTCAAAGAGGGGATGTGTACATGCACCACCTTCCTCCCATCTCACATTCTTTCTTCATGTTTCTTCTCTTCTTCATCTTTCCTACTTTTTTTAATCTTATTTACAAAGAGGGGGCGTGCACTTGCACCGCCTGTAACACCCCAACCCGCCTTAATTTCTATTAAGAGTTAATTAATTGAAATCAGTAGCTTAATAGATATGTTGTATGTATTTGAGTTTGATAAGGTAGAATTTAGTTGGGTTGACCTTTGACTAGGTAGATTATTACTTTTGGAGTATTTTTTGTTTTGGTGTGTCTTTAGAATTTTTGTGGGTTTTGAGTGCATTGCATACAGAATAACCCGGGCTTTGATTTTCATGTTTTGAGCCAATTGATTCAGATCCATCTTGACCCATTTCCGGCCCATTTTTCCGGCCCAAGTCTCTTTCTGAAAATTCTGTAAACTAGTAGGACTTGCATGCAACTGCAGGGAGAAAACTCAAATCGAAAGCTCATCCCAACCATTCTTCTCTCATTCCTTCATTTGCAGCTTAGATTTCCCCTCTTCTTCATCTCTTCTCCAAATTTCCTCAAGATAAGACTCTAGGGACTTTGCATGTGAGATTGGAGGGTCCTATCTTCATCTTCATCATCGTCTTCTCCTACCTCTACAAGAGTTATAATCTCCTCCAAGCTTTATTCTCTTTAATCCTCTACCTTGGTAAGTATTCCCCATCCTTCCCTTTCTCTTGCTTCAAATGAGTGAAATGATGTGAGGATTCGTGCATGCATGTTGACTACTATCATACCTTGCATATTCACCATTTAATTAGGTTGCTTCTTGAGCTTGCATTTTGGAGGTTTTTAGTTTGGAGATCTTGGATTGGCTAAGAGAGGTTGGTTTGTGTAGGATTCGAATCTCAAGCTCCCAAGGCAAGTTAAATCTATATAAATGTATGCTTATTGATTCCTTGAATATGTTCATTCAATTGGGTTTTTGCTCAATTGTATTTTTGGTTCATATTTTTATGTAAGAAGTGGATTATTTTCTTGTTGTTAAATGGTGGTGTTTATGAGCCTGTTGGATGCTCAATTGGTGTATCTGATGATGTACTTAGGAGTTTGGGAGAGGCAATGGTTAGCCTTGGAAGAGAGCATGCATGAAAGTTCCAGATTCAGATGTAGAATTCTGGACTACCCGTTCGAGCGCAGGATTCCCCGCTCGAGCACACCCAGTCTCTGGGTGGTACCTGCTGGAGCGCGTGATTCCCTGCTCGAGCGCGTATGCTCTCTGAATGGTGTCCGCTTGAGCACACCTGATACATGTTTAGACTAGGTCAATTTCCAACGGTCATAACTTTTGAACCGTAGGTCCGATTTTGGAAGTTCACATACCGTTGGAAAGCTCTTGAAGCTTAGAATTCAATGGTCCTTATATATTTGATTTGAGGTTTGGGAATGATGAGGATATTGTATTTTAAATAAATCTTGGCAACCGGGCTGTACCGCGAGCCAAGTGATAAATCGCAGTCTACTTAGATTGTTTTGACCAATAATTGGACTTTAAGGATGGATCCCTTGAACCCTATACCATGCCCAATGGACTTGTAATTCATGTGGGCGCAGTTTGAGCCACCGTACACCCACAAGGGGACTCTTGTTCTTCGTATCTATGATCCAAACCAAATGTGTTATACTAAGGGATTCGGCATCCAAGTTAAGTAACGCCAATGTTCCTTTGTAGGCACTATCGCTGGAATCCTTAGTACTACACAGAGTTGGACGGTGAAGACCACGAGTGTTCACAAGACCGTAAGCTTGGCTTGATTCACATCTTGATTCCGTATATGATCTATATGCATGCATTTGCATTCCGTTTCCAGTATTCTCGTATGACTTGATCATATGTCTATTTAGTTTATATATATCTTGTTTAAGCACCTATTTATGTTTATGTTCGCTTCTGTTTCTATTCAGTTGCACTTATGACAAGTTCTGATTATGTACCATATGATGTGATCTATTTCTGTATTATGTTCTGTTATTTTGTACACTTCATTCCACGAGTCGGCACCACTTGACTTCGACCCTATCTAAGTCGAACAAGGCTAAGTGTGGGTTTAGTTATATTTCTGGCCCTCTGCAGATGGGATTATGTTCTAAGGGTTGACCGGCATCCTAGGTCCAAGATGGAGAGTTTTGGGCCCTTCGTCTCCTAGTGGCACCACCCTGTTCTGTTTTGTTTTCTGCTCTCATTTTATATTCATGTTTACATGGTTAATTTGGTAGAATGTAGCTAATGTGGATGTGTCATCTAGTTCTGTTATTTATGTAAATCTGCTATTTATGATTTTTATGTCTCATGCTTATTCATGCACAGACTTACCTAGTGTTTACACTTTGACATTATATGATTTATATCTGTCTAGTTGTTCATTTGTCACATGTTATATGACTTATATTCGTTTATCTTGCTTAGTTTAGTCTAATGGTGTTACACTTGGCGTTACGAGTACCTCGATACCACCGCCCCGGAAATCAACAAGAATGAGGAATCTCCTCGACACATAGCTGAATGGACTTCTGATGATGTCTTCTAGACATCTTCCTGTGGTGTTTGGACGTCATATGACCCATAGACCGTGGCTTGGATTGCCACACCTTTTGTTATAGTTTATGGACTTATTTACGTTATGGCTTGTAAACCTTGACTTAATAAACTTACTTCTTTCTTTCTCTCTACCTCTTGAACTTAATTAACTTGAACTTTTAATCTATGCTCTTGAACTTTTATGCTCTATATCTTGATGGATATGATATTATTGGATTACAATTGGATATCTATTTGATAAAATTATACGAGTTTATAGAAATTTGAACCTCACACGTGATATCCTGTGGGTGAGTTACGTTCGTGGGGACGAAGGGTCAACGAGTTTGACTCGAATCCCTATGCGGGCGTACATCACGCCTCGAGATGAGTGCAATCTCGGGCTCAGGCCATGACACCGCCTTCCACTCATCTTACATTCTTTTCTTCTGGTTTCTTCTCTTTCTTCATCTTTCCTACTTATTTTTTAATCTTATCTTCAAAGATGGGATGTTTACATTGAGAGAAAATTGGATTTTTTTAAGAGAGAGAAAATAGGGATGGCTTACAGAAGAAAGAAAATAGGGGCAATGTTATTTTTTTTCAGGTACATGGGTAATGTTGTTAGTTTCACTTTCTTCTCTTATGTTCCTATTTAAGAAAGAGAAAAATGAGGAGACATTTTAGGGTTTGTTTGTTTGTTTGCGATGGAATATAATAAAAATAGTTAAGCTATCATTACCTGTCACATGCAATGTTCGCACATGCATTAAGTAAGAATATTACATCAATTTGATTTTATCTCACTCTATTTTTATTCTATTTCATGTCAAATAAATAGGCTCTAGCCACCCTATTAGACTCTTTCACTTTAGTGAGCAATTAATAAAGAAAAAAAAAGGGCCCTAGCCATTCGCTTGGTTTCCTATTCTCTTAGTTAGCCTTCAAGAAATAGAAAAAAGAGGAGCTAGCCAAGCCAATTTTATTGCAACTCCACATGATCAGTACGTAAAAAGGGTGAGTTTTCATTGGTGAAAAAAGGGAGCATTTTGCTTTATAAAATGCTTAGATTTTTATAGTGTGCTTCATGATATTGGCCATATGATATTTGGGTCTTTGTTGATTAAATATGGGCCAAAATCCACAACCATGCCCAGATATATCTTACAACAATCCATATTTTGTATTTTGAATAATGTCTTAAAAAATTAAAATTTGTTTATAACAATATTGAACTCACATGCTGAATAACATCTATAATAAAATTCAAATAATGATCATAATTATCTCAAACCCATCAATGATCACATGCCAAACTCCAATATATGCCCATGGGAACTAATGTGGCCTTAAGAAAGTTATCAGTTTTTGGTACAACAAATGGCCTTGTAGATGCACTTGCCAAGTCTTGGCCTCCTCTCTTAATTTATCAAGGAAGCATTACCTACTCATATATTATCTCACTACCTGTAGGAGATGAAAAGACCATGTACGGTCATCAGCATCACACCAAATACGAGGAACATTACATATTCACATGCCCGATGCAGCTCAACCAGCGGTCCGTTTGGCATTTTACTATTAAAGTCAAGTGGAGTGAAGTGAAATGAAAAGTATGAATAAAATATGTAGTGGGTTATGATGGTATTTTATTTTTAGTTGCTTGGGATGGAATATTGTTGACTTTTGGTAAGGAAAATGGAGCTTTTTGTCTTTTAGTTAATAAATGTAGTTACTTTTTGACTTTTTGTTGGAAAAGTTAGAGGGAGTTTTGAGAAAAAGTACTTTTGATGTGATATTTAGGATGACTTAACTTTACTTGACTTTACTAGTCAAGTTACCAAACGGGCGCAAACTAGATGTAATTCTGAGTGGGGTCGTTTTTATAAGAGTTTGGGTATAGTTGTATGTTTACTTTAGTTGATAATTTTATACTAGTTAGTTAATTATACTTTTGTGCTAGTGCTTGTATTATCACTCTATCCATAATACCTCAATAGAAAAAAAAAGAAGAGAAAAGACCATATCAAACCACTAGCCTTTAGTTTTATAAACTTTCAAGTTCTTCAAACTAGAAATACAACAAAGACATTGACTTCTACTACTACAACTTGTAATTTTACTAGACTCTATCCAACCACTGCTTCCTCCTCCTCCTTATCATTTATCATTGTAAGTGCAAAAAACGATGACTCACAAGATTAAGGGTGCCTGATAGGACTTATCCGAATAAAGGAAGATGATCTGCTGCCTCAAAGCCAGAAAGGGAAGAACAAACGGTCAGAGGACCCTGGCCTGGGTGGCGCAAGGCTCTCCAATGCCTCAGTGTATGAACTTAACTAAGGAAGGAGAGGAAGAAGAGAGGCAGAGTAACGACTCTCAAGTGTGTAGGTTGCGTACCTTGCTTGTGGAATGGGGTTCTATTTATAGAGAACTCTTGATGATATTTTGGATGATATTTTGGAGTGGGTCCCTTGATTTGATAGGAAAGGCCTTATCATCCCACAAAGTACTAAATGCGGTCCATCTCAGCCCACATTGCATTTAATGCTAGTCGGATAAGCCCACATTGCATTTAATGCATGTCATGTTGGGCCAGCTCATGTTGGACGCCTTTGGCGGTAGAGGTCCCATCAGATCCATCCTCGGGCCTTGCCCTGATTTGGCTACAGCCGCTGGATGCCGCCTTGTCAGCGATCTGGCTAAGATTGTGGACGGCTGGATGTCACATCTGTCCCACTGGCTCGCGCCCCTATTCTGCCACGTGTCTGATGACGTGGCAGGTGTGGGGGCGCGAGTGGGGTTTCTTCTTCATTTCGGCTTCCATCCCGGCTCCTTTGGCCGGGGTCAAGCTCTTTAGCCGAAGTGGATCCTTGGTAGCCGAGCTCGGCGCTAGCAGTCAAATTCTGTCTGGTTTCGGCCGAGGCCTCTGTCCCGACAGCCGAGGCGAGTCTGGGTGGCACGTGGATGGCACGTGGAAGGCACGTGAGAGTGCTTAATCACATCTTATAGCCGTGATTAGCGTAATCCTGGAGTTTTGAAAATCTCCCCACACAATTGCCCCCTAGCTTGTGACTTCTTAAGCGCCCTAGCCTTTAGGGGTCAGAAGCTAGAGAATCCGTCTGGAGATACTGCGATCATTGCTTGGCGCCGCTTCAACTTCTCCGAGGCAATAAATGTCGTGTCCTGTTCGCTCCGGGAAACAAACCGGTGGCTACACGTGTCGCTTCTTTACTGATTGTACCGTCAAATTGATGAGACAGGCGCGGATTGCGAAACTTGTCTTTTCGAATTCGTAAATGGCGCCCAAAGAGGGCCTCCTTCTCCTATAAATAGGGTTGTCTTCCTTCGTTCTTCTTTCTTTATCTTCTCTTCTGATTTTCTTTGCCCTTGCCTTCGATTTCTGCTCTGTTCTTCGAATCCTGCTCCGGTCTTCGTCTGTCTTCTCAAGATCTCTCTATATTGCTCTGGCGAGGATGACTGTAAGGCGTGCCCATATCGATTCTTGATTCGCCCTTCTGTCTCAGTATGTGACTTCGTGCCCTTGTCTTTTTTAGGGTTTCTGCCTTTAGGGTTTCTTTTCGCCTTCTTCTTCTTGTAGAGATGGCCACCCCTAGGTTTCAGTTAGATACGGCTGAGGGCATGGCTAGGTTTAGGGCTACGTTCAATATCCCAGAGGGGGTCCGCCTCAGGCCGGCGACTCCCTGCGACCACGCCCTGCGCTGCTGGTCTTGCGGCTGGATGTCGTTCCTTTTGATCTCTGTGATCGAAGGTGGGGTCAGATTTCCTCTGCATCCCCTACTTAGAGCCTGCCTTAGCGCCTGGTCCATCACCCCTTACCAGCTGATGCCCAATGGCTTCAAGGTCATCATGGGCACGGCGAGATTGAACGAGATCTTGGGGATCAACTTGGGCGTCCATGATATCGAGGATGTGTACGACATCTGCATGGCTGGGGGAGACAACTATTATCTTCGGGTGAAGCAGCTCCGAAAAGGCTTCATCCTGGCCTTGGAGGATTCTAGTAAAAACGCCGAGGAAGATCTCTTCTATATTTCGGGGGATTGGGAGTTCGGCGCTGGCAAGGGCAGGACGCTCAGGGTCCCTCGCCATCTCGGGGCCGTCCCAAGTAAACACTGACTCTTCATTTTGCTTCTTTTGCTTAACTTTTATATTGCCGAACTGATACTCTTATTGTTTGCTGTGCAAAACTACGAGCGAGCAGCGCCGAGCAGTAAGCGACGGTTGGAGAAAGAACGTCGCTGACCACAGGAAGGTCGAGAGATACGCCGGGCACGAGAACAGATCGGCCTGAAAACTGTTAGGATACACGCCGAGGTACCGCGGCCATTACAGGAGGACTGGGGCAGTGTCAGAGGATTAGCCGCAGCCTGATCTCCCTTCTGTCACTGTGGCCGTGCCTGCAGGCGTGCCTCTGATCGATCCTGCTGCGAGCCGAGCTGCGTCTGGCACTGAGGCATCTACTTCTTCTAGTTCGGGGTCGTCGAGTTTAAAGGAGGTAGTGGACGCTTATACATCTGACCCGGAAGAGAGGATGGATGGCAGCTCAAGAGTGCCTGGAACCAAGGACCTGGCGGCCAAGTTTAGGCGCGGGTCTTCGTCTTCTGCAACGCCTTCTTCTACCAGTGCCCGCATGGCTTTGGGCTCGGGGGGAGCTGCTGTTTCCTCTGCCCCGGCTACTGCTCCGATCGAAGGAGTGCGGAGGCGCTCACCGGATCGTCCGAGGGATGGGTCTCCGCTGAGGAAGAGGTCCAAGGCGGGGGAGAAAGAATCGGGGGCCAAGCAGGCCCCTAAAGACAAGGCGCCCGTGCGCACCCCTGGAGGCAAGGCACCCCCTGGAAAAAGTGCGCCAGCGAGCAAGGCAGCTGCTGAGACGGCTCGTGACCTCACTGTCATTGTAGGGCAAGGGTCCGAATCGGCCTCCGGACCCCGTACTGCCCCGGCGGCATGGAGGCCTGGATTGGAGACCTAGCCCGGGAAACCTTTGAACGTGGAGGACCGTGTTGGGATTGGTGTATGCCCCAAAGCCCACTAGCTGCACTCTCATCTTTTGTTACTGGATATTTACTGGTTATTTAATTGAAAGACTCTTTTATGCTTAAACATGTATATATGTATGGTTGTGTAAGGCCCATTGTTTCTAGTAAATGAATTAGGTGTGTAGTGTCTACACACAGATAGGTCTAATTCATGGACAACTGGAAACATCATATTTGTTCATAACTGAAAGATAGAGCTGGGCACTTCATCTTGGTATAAGTTATAATGAGAGACTCTTCTGTATTCAGGGTGACTTACCTAAGTCAAGGGAGGGCTTTCCCGGATTCATCTCATTAGTGCATATGCAATGCATTGAACAGGACCATGGTAGGTGTGATCTCTAAAATAGTACTATCACAGAGAGAGATCAAGTCACCTCATGCTACTGAGTGACCGGTGCTCTTAATCTTGAGCATTTGTGGATGAACTGACGAAGTCAAGTTCTTGTGCTTTAATTCACTATGGGTGAGATTCTTTTCATGGCTCAACAGCTCTGTGTTTTGGGTACTCGGACTTGATCAGTTGGGACGTGCAGATGCAATATAGAATCTATGCCATCTGATGATGGAATAATCGTCCCCTTAGAATTATCCGATTAATCATCAAAATCTAAGATCTTAGTATATGGATGTTCCATATGGATATTGAACTTGTGGGTCGCTCCCTGGATCAAGAGAATGATATTCGAATGATGATTATGTTTAAGGATATGAAGTTCTAAGGTTTAGATGTAATCGGGAAGGTTGATAGTACAAGTGATAACCTGACTCGATTATGGATGTTACATAGAGGGGCATTTAGGTCATTAAACTTAGTAGGTCGAAGACAACCGTCATTTTATGATGAGCTTATTATATTATATATTTGTCCTTGGAGTTCAACCATAACTCTTTAGTGGAATGAGTTAAGGTTAAAATGGTCTTAATGTTGCTATGGGCTTAGCATGGACATTTTGGTCATTTTGGGAGCCAATGGCAAATATGTCTTTTGGTCCCTTCTCTAGTCACTTACCAAGATTGGCATGGTTTCCTATAATGTTTAGATAACATTTGGATGAATTATTTTAGTGGAAAAATAATTTTGAGTTTAAATTCAAATAGGCCTTTGATGGCATACATGAATTTAACTCTAGATAAATTGTATGTGGGCCATGGTGTGCATTAATATGTGGGACGTCCATAATAGGATTTCCATGGGTAAGGTTTCCAACTTTGAGTAGGACTCTCTACTTGGAAAGTTGGACTCCTCTTTGGATTAGTATTCCTATGAGAAAGTTTCCTTTTTGGATTAGGAACTTAAAATTAGTAAGTGTTCTACAACTAGGATTACTAATTGCATGGGAAGTTCCTTTTAGTTTCCTTTTCTAATTGGAGTGTTTCTTAAAGGAAATAAGTCTTTCTTTTTAGGA
The DNA here is from genome assembly GCA_012931725.1 of Litsea cubeba. NCBI lineage: Eukaryota > Viridiplantae > Streptophyta > Magnoliopsida > Laurales > Lauraceae > Litsea > Litsea cubeba. Next base: position 46,591,026 of record CM022950.1, read on the forward strand.
AATCCATGAGAATTAGGAGAGATAAACTTTTAGGAAAGGTTTCCTCAAAGTTTCTATAAAAGAAACCCAAACCCCTCTTGGACGTCCAACACTTTGTGAGCACAAGGAGAGTCCCACACGTCTAGCCCTTTGGAGGTTTTCTTCTTCATTGAAGAAAGCTTGAGGTCTGAGATTTTTCCTTGGAGAAATAGTTCTCAACTCCTAGATTAAGATCCCACCATCTTAGCCAATCAGATTTGGAAGTGAGATAGAGGAGAAGATCAAAGGCAATACTAGTGCAGAAAATTCCAGCAACTTGTTTGCTAATTGCAAGTCTGAGTTCGGGCCTTTGGATCTATTTTTTCAGAGATTTGAAGTCTACAAATCTTCGAGGTATTAGTCTTCTTCATTCTCCTTTAATTATACACTTGTTGGTCATGAATTCATGGAGTTCTCATGCGATCTATATGGCTGATTTATGCTGCCCAAATCAGATTTTTTAAAATCTGTCATGTTACAAATTAGCCATGAATATCTTCTGTTAATTCAGATATGAATCGCAGTTTCTTTCAGTGGTATCAGAGCCACTCCATGTGAAATCATGATCCCATGTTGTGTATAATTAATCCTTGATTGATTATGGGTATGGTGGCACCCTATTAAAGTTATGTTGTGATGCATGTTGTGTGCAAGTTTCATTAACATTGCTGGAATTTATTTTCCAGATTTGTTTAATGATGCACATAGTGTGTTTGCATGCACTAACCTCTTTGTTTGCAGCCATGTATTACATCCTTGATGGTTTGCATGATTGTTATGTGGATTTGGATGTTTTTTCATTAGTTGGAAAGTGTACGATTGCGCGTTTAGCAATCATAGGAAGTTGTAATTCTTTCTTTACTTTTATTCCAACTAGTCTTGATGTAAGCTTTCTTGAAAAGCATAGGTATCTCCAATGTATTTTGGGTTTTTGTTTTTTATGGGTTTGCTTGTATAAATTTAATTTATTGGAACAAGCAAGAAGAAGAAACTTTCAAGAAAGGTTGCAAGTAACCGGACTCCTTAGTGGTGGAGGAGACAAGACTTCTTGGAGAAAGATGAGACCTATTCTTGATGTCCTAGTTCGATAAGGATTACAAGTCCGAAAAGCAGGGAGCCATCAAGGATTGCATACTTTTATTTGCTTTTATATATGGAATGCATGGTTGAATGCTTTATATAATTGCTATAATTGTCACCTAGAAACATGGCCACCGTTAGGTTCTAAAATTGGCATCTCTATTGTATTAGATTGTTTTTAGTTTGGCAAATTGTTTTAAACGGAACTTAGACCAGCACCTTCTATTTGTCTAAGGTTTAAAATTGGATAGGGTTTAGTTTATCTTGGTACCCTTGGTTTCCAAAGGAGGCTAAACTAAAATCTAATTAGATGCTACCTATGGGTTTTCATAACCCAAGATAGGTTTTTGACTCTTTGAAGGGATTTGCTCAAATGTTTTAAAGCAAAGGTTATTTAATTTTAAGATGACTTAAGTCATGAATTTAATTAACCAAGTTTGCTAGATTTAAAAAGAGCTTTTGAGTAAAACAATGTAAAGGTCAAAAAGTATAAACCCTAGCGATAAATAATCAAGTGGGAGAGGGGGTTTAGGAAAGACCCCACGGCCTTCCATTTTCGGTTCATGTTACCTCATTAAAGTGTTAGTGGGAACGGCCATCCCTTCGGTGGAGTTCTTTAACTAAAGAACGCTTTGATGGGTTAATGGGTGAACTAATGTGAATATTCCTAATGAGGTGTTAGTAGGAGCGGCCATCCCTTCGGTGGAGTTCTTTACTAAAGATCACTTCTATAGAATGTCAATGAAGTGTTGGTGGGAGCGGCCATCCCTTCGGTGGAGCTCTTTACTAAAGGTCACTTCTAGAAAGGATAAAAGTCTCTTCCCTTCGGAGGACTTAATCATAGACATTCTGGGAATTTCATAAGAGATGGTTATACACTTGACATAAGACGGTGATGACCTCTCCTTAGGAGTTAAGGGTTATTTGTCATATGAGGCCAAACCAATCAGTGATTAGACTACCACTGGATATGTGTCCAGATAGTGATATTCCAAATAAGTCTTCCTTAATTCAACGTGACTGTAGGCTCGGCCATCCCTTCGTGGAGGGTCTATGAGGAGGTTGAAACACTGATACATTATGATTGGGGTTGAATAATGTAAAAAGTTTTGTGCTTTGTTTTTCCTTTTGTAACAAGCACCATATGCATATTACATATATACTGCATGTCTAATTATAAACCATTTTATATCCAGAAAGAGATGGATAAAGACTCTTTTAGTCCGTTGATGTGCATTCTTCGTGAGAACAAACTGACTGGCCCTAACTACGTAGATTGGAAAAGAAATCTTGACATAGTACTCACTGCCGAGGAGTACAAGTATGTTTTACTGGAAAACTGTCCTGATATTGATGCTAATTCTACTGATGACCAGCGAAAGGCTGAAAGGAAATGGAAGAAAGTGAATAGCATGGCTATAATGCTACATGCTCGCTTCCATGTCCAACGTGTTGCAAACACAGCACGAGCAAATGGACACAGCCTATGAAATCATGATGTCCTTGTCTGAGATGTTCGCAGACAAAAGCAGGCCAGCTAGGCAAGTTGCTATGAGGACTATCATGAATGCTAGGATGGCTGAGGGAACACCTGTCAGAGAGCATATGCTCAAGCTGATAGACTGTTTCAATGAAGCTGAGATTCTAGGGGCTGAGACTGATGCAGGGAGTCAGACTGACATGATTCTCGAAACTTTGCCGGAATCTTTCAATCAGTTCAAGCTCAATTTCAATATGAGCAAGATGGACATGACTCTACCTGAGTTAATGAAAGAACTCCAAGCGGCAGAGGCCATCATGAAGCCCAAAGCCCAAGCTCATTTTTTCCAGTCTTCCTCTAAACTGAACCCGAAAGGGAAGAAGTCCAAGAAGAAGCAGAATAAGGGAAAAGGGCAGAAAAAGGACAATGCTGGCAATAAGAAGGACAATGGTACAGATGGAAAGCCCAAAGGGAAATGCTTCAAGTGTGGCCTCAAAGGTCATTGGAAGAAAAATTGTCCCAAGTTCCTGGCCTCAGTTAAGAAAGGTACATCTTTTTCATACTACATTGAAACTTGTCTAGTGGTTGATTCTACTGACTCATGGATAGTAGACTCAGGAGCCACTAATCATATCTGCAATTCATTGCAGGGGTTTCAGATAATGCAGAGAATTGAGAAAGCCTTTAGAGTCGGAACTGGAGCTAAAGTTTGGGCAGTTGCAGTAAGAGTTGTTACCTTACATTTTCCATATAATAGGATATTAGTTTTAAATAATGTTTTCTATGTTCCGGACATGAGGAAGAATTTAATTTCAGTTTTCAGATTAATTGAATTTAATTATTCAGTTTCTTTCCATTCTGGTGTTGATATCAGTTGAGATGGAAATATTATATGTTCCGGTAGGATACATGACAACTTATTTTATATATATCCTATTGCTCCCACACTGCATAATGTACAACAAGAAAACTCAACTTCCCTTAAGAGGAAGGTATCTTCAATCAATGACACATATCTTTGGCACTTACGTTTGGGTCACATTAACCTAAAACGGATTCAGAGGTTGGTAGAAGATGGGCCTTTGAGCTCATTAGATTTCGAACCTTTTCCTCAGTGCGAATCTTGTCTCAAGGGAAAGATGACCAAACGGTCATTCTCTGGAAAGGGACTAAGGTCAAAGGAGTTGTTACAATTGATTCACACTGATGTGTGTGGTCCTATGAACAAATCGGCTCGAGGAGGGTATGAGTATTACATCACCTTCACCGATGATTACTCTAGATATGGATATGTATACCTAATGCGATGCAAGTCTGAGGCGTTTGATAAGTTCAAACAATTCAAGGCCGAGGCGGAGCTAAAACTAGGAAAACATATCAAAGCCCTTTGATCTGATCGAGGTGGCGAGTACCTCCTGGGTGAGTTCAAGGAGTACCTCACACAACATGGGATTGTGTCTCAGTTGTCTGCACCGGGTACACCCCAGCAAAATGGTGTAGCAGAGAGAAGAAACCGTACCCTTCTTGATATGGTAAGGTCCATGATGAGTCATGCAACCCTACCTATATCTTTTTGGGGATATGCCCTAGAAGCAGCAGCATACATTTTAAATCTGGTACCTTCTAAATCAGTACCTAGGACACCCCAAGAAATGTGGACAAGTCGAAAACCTGGTTTAAGACATATCCACATTTGGGGTTGTCCGGCCTATGTACTGAATGATAAAGCTACCAAGCTAGAACCCAGATCAGAAATGTGCTACTTCATTGGGTATCCTAAGGGAACGAGAGGTGGCATTTTTCATCATCCAAAGGAGCAAAAAGTGCTCATCAACACTCATGCTAGGTACTTGGAGGATGATTGTATGATGCACCAAGAGATTAGTTGTAAAGAAACCCTTGAGGAGATTCTTCCGGGATCTCCTATAACATCTGTACCAGATCCTGAGACAGTAGATGAACAAGATATTCCTTTGAACACTCCGGAGCCTCGTCGTAGTGGGAGAATTTCCAGACAGCCAGAAAGATATCTAGGAGTGTCTTTTAAGACAGACTCTGAAGATCTGGTTGAGGATCCTACTAGTTATGATGAAGCAGTAACGGATATAGATGCTGACATGTGGCAGCAAGCGATGAAATCTGAAATGGATTCTGTTGGAATTTGAGATGCCTTGAGAAGTCTTATGAAGCATTGAAGTGTTTAGTATCTCAAGTATCATCTTGTGTTGGAATTATTGTCAACACAATGTCACAAGTGTGGTGTTGATAGTATGGTGTTAATAGAGCTTCAAAGAAAAAACAAAGCTGAAAGAGTTCAGGAAATCAGAATTCCTGAAGCAGTGTGGCCGGTCGACCGAGGACCCCACGCGGTCGACCGGGCAAGACAATTAGCTCCCAGTTATTTTGTGCCACAGTGTGTCGCCGGTCGACCGGGGACCCCATGCGGTCGACCGAGCACGGGAACCAGAATTGCGCAGAAATAGAAGTTTTGCACGAAAATTCAGGAAACTTATGTATTTCGTTTGGGACTCTTTCTAAACGAATTCTAGCCTAATTTGAACACTCTTTAGGGTTACCAAAACCTATATAAAGGCTTGCTAAGTTCGTTTTCAAGAGTACAGAAGAGAAGAGAGAACAAAACAGAGGAGTTTTAGAGAGAAGAGTGATTGGATAAGAAGGCGCTGCTGTGTGTTGCTGTGTTGCACGTTTCTACAGCAAGTGTGGACGAGAATGTGCTCATGAAGATGGTGATTCGTCCATAGATAAGTGTCTCTCTTTTTATGCTTTAAATTTCAATTTGTAAGGGATTGAGAGAGAGAGATTGTAGAGGGGAAGGGCTGTAGAAAAGTTCTCTACTTTAATTCTGTAGAACATCAAGTTGGTGCTTGGTGTTAGGGGTTTGGTGATCCTATCTGTTGGTGCAGATAAATTGTAAAGGGAGTAGGTGCTTCCTAGATAGTTGGTGCTATCTGAAACTTAAGGGTTGGTGCTCTTTGTCGTTGGTGCGGCTAAATAGATTCAGACCTGTTCCGAATCGGTGTTCGGACAGTCTTTGAACCGTGGACGTAGCCTTTTGGTGAACCACGTTAAATCTGGTGTCCTTGTGTCATTTGATTTGCTTTTGTTGTTAAATTGGACCTGTTTTTAAGGGATCACTGATTCACCCCCCCCTCTCAGTGATCGCGATATCTAACAATTGGTATCAGAGCGCCAAGGCTCCGTTGATAAGCTTAACACGCTAAGGGTGATCTCTTGTCAAATCACATGGCATCCAATACAGGGAATAAGAAAGCACCTTTGTTTGATGGTTCTAATTACTCCTTCTGGAAGATCAGAATGCAGGCATTCATCAAATCACTTGGCTATGATGTCTGGGAGACTGTCAGAGTCGGTTACAATACCGCCATCGTACCCACTGATGCTGCAACGAAGAAGTTAGCAGACAACGACTCCAAGGCGCAGAATGCACTCTTTAGTGGCCTTGTGGACAGCGAGCTGGTCAAAGTAATTGAATGCAAAACAGCCAAGGAAATATGGGACAAGTTGAAAAGCATTCATGAAGGAGATGAGAAGATCAAAGAAGCGAAATTGCAAACTCATCGCTCTCAATTCGAGTCTCTTCGCATGGAGGAAAGCGAGAATGTTGACTTGTATATGCAACGAGTGAATGAAATCACGAATGACATTCGTGGACTAGGGGAGTGTTGGATACCGCGATCACTGAGAGGGGGGGGGGTGAATCAGTGATTTCTAAAAACAGGTCCAATTCAACAACAAAACAAGTCAAATCACACAATGACACCAGATTTAACGTGGTTCACCGAAAGGCTACGTCCACGGTTCAAAGACTGTCCGAACACCAATCCGGGACAGATCTGAATCTTATTTAGTCGCACCAACGACAAAGAGCACCAACCCTTAGTTTCAGATAGCACCAACTATCTAGGAAGCACCGACTCCCCTTACAATTTATCTGCACCCACAGATAGGATCACCAAACCCCAAACACCAAGCACCAACTTGATGTAAAAACAGAATAGAAGATAAACTCTGTCTACAGCCCTTCCCCTCTACAATTCTCTCTCTCTCAATCCCTTACAAATTGAAAATTAAACATAAACAGAGAGACACTTAACTCATGGACGAATCACCATCTTCAAGAGCACATCCTCGTCCACACTTGCTGTAGAAAGATGCAGCACAACAGCACACAGCACCAGCACTTCTTTCTCTCAAGAACTCTCTTAATTTTCTCTCTAAAACTCTTCTCTTCTGGTGTATCTTTAGAACGACCCATACATGCCTTTTTATAGGTTATAGTAACCCTTAATTGTATTTAAAACAGGCTACAATTCGTTTAGAAAGAGTCCCAAACAAATTAGATAAGAGTGCTGAATTTTCGTGCAAAACTTCTAATTCTGCGCAACTCTGGTTCCCGTGCTCGGTCGACATCATACTGTGCCCGGTCGACATCATACACTATCTGGAAATAGTCAATTATCGCGCTCGGTCGACATCCTGGGGTCCCGGTCGACCGAAGACACACTGTGTCACGAAAATAACTGAGAGGTGCCTGAATCTGTTTTCTGCAGGTTTCTTCTTGCTCGGTCGACCGCATGGGGTGCCCGGTCGACCGCGTGCTCTACTTCAGGAATTCTTAATTCCTGACTGTTTCAATTCTGTTTCTTCTTTTCAGCTCTATCAACACTAGCCTATTAACTTCACGTTTGTGATAATGTGTTGACAAGAATTCCAACTCAAATCAATACTTGAGATACTGATTCTTCAAATTCTTCAAAAGACTTTCAAGTCATCTCAAATTCCAACAATCTCCCCCTTTGGAATTGTTGGCAACACTATTGGAACTTCAACACTTTCAACTCCAGCTTGCAGCTCTTCCAAGTTCTTTTCAACACTCACTTGGAACCAATTCTTAAATTCTGAAATAACAATCATCCACTGTCAACAATCTCCCCCTAGCTTTCATAGCATAACATCTCTCCTTGCTATCATAGCATAACATCTCTCCCCCTTTGACAACAAGTCCAAAGGGACCAAACCGAGGAGCGAATAGGATATTCAATGAATACATTGCTCCCCCTTTCAAGCACAACTCCTACGGTTTAGGAGAGTGAGTAACTCCTAACTTTTTCCGGAGATACTCGAAGACTTCCTTTGGCAGAGGTTTCGTGAAAATATCAGCCACTTGCTCAGTTGTTGGAACATATTCCAACTTGACCTCTCCATCAGCAACTTTATCTTTCAGAAAATGATAACGAATTGCTACATGCTTTGTTCGAGAGTGCTGAATAGGATTCTTAGATATATGAATTGCACTTGTGTTGTCACATAGGATCGGCGTAGGATCCGTTGTAGGAACTCCTAGATCAGAGAGCATTTGCCGCATCCATAACACTTGCGTACAACAAGTTGCCGCTGTAATATATTCCGCTTCCGCTGTCGAAAGGGATACTAAGTCTTGCTTCTTACTATGCCAAGCAACTAATCTTTCTCCAAGATAAAATGCGCCGCCGCTAGTACTCTTGCGATCATCTACGCATCCAGCCCAATCGGCATCAGAATATGCAACAAGAGTGAAGGATTTGCCTTTGGGATACCAGATACCAAGGTCCATAGTACCTTTCAGATATCGAAAGATTCTTTTCACTGCTGTAAGGTGCGTTTCAGTTGGTGCTGCTTGAAAACGTGCAACCATACATACTGCTTGTAGAAGATCTGGTCTTGTAGCAGTCAAGTAGAGCAAGCTTCCTATCATAGAGCGATAGGTGGTATGATCAACGGACGAGGCCTTATCATCTTTGCTAAGCTTCGTGTTCGTTGACATTGGTGTGCTCACTGGCTTGCTGTCTTCCATATTGAACCATTTCAGCATTTCCTTAATGTACTTCATTTGTGATATGAAGATGCCATGTTTCAGCTGCTGCACTTGTAAACCAAGAAAGAACTTTAGTTCTCCAAGCATTGACATCTCAAATTCTTTCTTCATCTCTTCAGCGAAATCCCTGCACATCTCTTCATCGTTGCCACCAAAGATTATGTCATCGACATAAACAATAACGACCAGCTGTTTGCTTAACTCAGTTTTGACATACAGATTGCTATCAACCATTCCTTTTCCAAAACCGATCTTGCGGAGATAGAGATCCAGCCTTGCATACCATGCCCTTGGCGCTTGTTTCAGTCCATAAAGAGCCTTTTTCAACTTGCACACTAGATCTGAATTTTTGCTGATGAGAAAACCATCAGGTTGCTCAATGTAGACCTCTTCTTCAAGTAAACCATTCAAGAAAGCTGACTTTACGTCCATCTGAAATACCTTGAAAGTTTTGTATGCTGCCAATGCAAGAAACATACGAATAGCTTCCAGACGAGCCACCGGTGCAAAGGTCTCTTCAAAATCTATGCCTTCAACTTGAGCATAGCCTTTACAAACCAACCTTGCTTTGTTTCTAATGACTTGACCATCTTCATTCAGCTTATTCCGAAAGACCCATTTAGTACCAATAACATTCTTATCAGTAGGTCTAGGAACAAGTTCCCATGTGGAGTTCTTCTCAATTTGCTCCAACTCCTCATGCATAGATTTCAACCAACTTTCATCGAGACTGGCTTCAGCCACAGTCTTGGGTTCAATGGTGGACACAAGTGAGTAATTGCTAACTACACTTTGTCTAGTTTGAACGCCTGCCTTAGGATCTCAGATGATTTGATCCTTAGGGTGTTGCTCTACCCAAGTGCTGTGCTTCTTAGATGAAGTATCTTCTGAGTCATCCTTTGATTTCTCAGAATCATTAGATTCAGCCATCTCATCATCAATCTCACTCGAGTCCTCATAAACTGGACTGTCATTATGAGTTGCATTCTTTGGTTCAATATTCTCATCTATTCTCACATCAGCACTTTCTATGATTTTTCTGGTTCTTTTGTTAAGACACCTATATGCCTTGCTAGTAGAGGAGTAACCCAGAAATATACCTTCGTCAGCTCTTTCTTCAAATTTGCCCGGATTTTGTTCGAGCCGCTTGATGTAACACTTGCTGCCGAAGACTCTGAAGTGCTTGACTGTTGCTTTTCTTCCAAACCATAGCTCATAGGGAGTTTTGTCTTCATGTGGCCTGATCAAGCATCGATTTTGAATGTATACAGCCGTATGAATTGCCTCTTTCCAATACTTGTCAGCCATCTTGCTTTCACTTAGCATCGTACGAGCCATCTCTTGTACGGTGCGATTCTTCCGTTCCACAACTCCATTTTGCTGTGGAGTTCTAGGGGCTGAGTACTGTCTTTGAATGCCATGATGTTCACAATATTTAGTGAACTCTTCAGATGTGAACTCGCCTCCACGATCAGACCTTAAAATCTTGATACGTTTTTCCAATTGATTTTCAACCTGTGCTTTAAACACTTTAAAACGATCAAGTGCTTGATGCTTATGCTTAAGAAACAATACCCATGTCATACGAGTATAATCATCAATGCATAACATGAAATACTTATCTCCATTGGTGCTTTGAGTTCGCATCGGTCCACAGAGATCAGTGTGCACTAGCTCAAGAGGTTTCTTGGAATGATGCTCCTTTGACTTGAACATAACCCTCGTTTGCTTTCCCTTTTGGCAAGAGTCGCAAATGGGATTGGAAGGCTTTTCAACTTTAGACATGCCTCTTACAGCCTTTGAATTGCAAATCTTTGACATGTTATCAAAGCTTAGATGCCCAAGGCGTTTGTGCCACAACCAACTTTCCTCTGTCCGACTCATCAAGCAGGTCTTTTCAGCTCCATCTGACAATGTATAGAGATTTCCAGCAGTTCTTGATCCAGTTGCCACTGTTTTGCCGTTGCTACTCTTCTTGATGGAAAACCCATTCTTTGTGAAGATAACTTCGTGACCCTTGTCACAGATCTGGCTCACACTAAGCAGGTTGTGTCTCAATCCAGACACATATAAGACTTCTTCAGATCTGATCTTGTTTGCCATAAGCTGAATAACACCTTTTCCGCAGATTTTGGCACCATCATTGTTGCCAAACTTCACTGAACCGCCTTCATAGGGCTGTAATTTGATGAATTTCTCTTTATCACCAGTCATATGGCTTGAACAACCACTATCAAGGACCCATGGTGCTGCCTTCTTTTGTGCATTGAATGCCATTTGCACAATGAGAGATTCTTTGGGACTTTCTGCACTTTGCTTTGCTCTCCAAGCCTTGACTAACTTGGGTTTCTTTTCAACCTGAAATTTGTTAGCAATAGGCAACCTACAATCCCTAGCCAAGTGTCCATAATTATGACATATATAGCACTCAATTTTGTGGCTGTTTAGGATTGAAAAAGGGTTCCTAGTCACAAGTGGGCTGTTTCTTACATAGAATTTGCAATCAGCTCTTTTATGTCCAAACATATTACAATGAAAGCAATAACCATAGAATTTGTATCTTCTTTGTGGCTGGTTAGTCTTCATTACCTTTCTAACAGGAATGGACTCCTTTCTAGGTTGAGTGGGCTTCATAGAGTTAGAAGGTGCAGTGACTTGCTTCACAAACTCTTTCTTTTCAGGAGGTGCAATCTTAGAGGATTCACCTTTCTCAAATCCTAGACCAAATCTGAAGTGGGCAGGTCTTTGAACTTTCAGTAGTTCATTGAGTTTCATAGTCCCTTCAATCGCTTGGAGCGCTTTGAGTTTTTTGCTATTTTCCAAATTTTCAGCCTTTGCTCTAGCGATCTCAGTTTCAAGTTTCATAGCCTCTTCCTTTTTTATACTTATTTGGTTTTCAAGGACTTCTACCATTCTTTTATATTCTTCTACTTGAGTTTTCAAAGCAATAATAGAACTTTCAGATTCATGGAGAAGTTTCAGATTTTTCTTACTTGATTTGCGTTCCATGCTTAGCTCCTCAAGTGCGGCTATGAGTTCCTCTTCAAGATTGACTTCAGCCTCCACTTCCTCTTCCGGATCTAGCTCTTCTTCTTCTTCAACAGTGACCATGAAGAGAGCTTCGGTTGATTCATCATCGTCTGAAGATTCAGACGTGCTGTCATCTTGTTGACATAGAAAGTTTTTAGCTTTGCCCCTTTTTCTGAAATTTCTCTTTCCTTTACTCTTTTCAGCATAAGAGTCATTATCATTGTCTTCTTTTAGCGGACACTTCGCAGCAAAGTGACCAATACCTCCACAATTGAAGTATTTAAAGGGTAGCTTCCCTTTGTACTTGCCATTGCTTCCTTTCTTCAATTTTCTAACAAATTGAGCCTCAAGCTCATCATCATCAGAATCAACATCATGACCAGCAGTCTCTTTTGCCTTTTTCTGAACTTTGAAGGCCGCTTCTTTATCAGATGAAGACGTCTTTCCTATGCGCATCTCATAGGCAGTTAGAGAACCATGTAATTCATCCATGGAAAATGCATTCAGATCTTTGGCTTCTTCGATGGCTGAGACTTTTGAATCAAACCGGGGAAGAAGAGATCTTAGAACCTTTTTGACGATGACCGGCTCTTTAATCTCCTCCCCTAGTCCACGAATGTCATTCGTGACTTCATTCACTCGTTGCATATACGAGTCAACATTCTCGCTTTCCTCCATACGAAGAGACTCGAATTGAGAGCGATGAGTTTGCAATTTGGCTTCTTTAATCTTCTCATCACCTTCATGTATGCTTTGCAACTTGTCCCAAATTTCCTTGGCTGTTTTGCATGCAATTACTTTGACAAGCTCGCTGTCCACAAGGCCACTAAAGAGTGCATTCTGCGCCTTGGAGTCGTTGTCTGCCAACTTCTTCGATGCTGTATCATTGGGTACGGTGGCAGCATTGTAACCGGCTCTGACAGCCTCCCAAACATCATAGCCAAGAGATTTAATGAAGGCTTGCATCCTAATCTTCCAAAAAGAGTAATTAGAACCATCAAACAGAGGTGCTTTCATATTCCCTGTATTGACTGCCATGTGATTTGACAAGAGATCACCCTTAGCGTATTAAACTGATCAAGGGAGCCTCGCTCTGATACCAATTGTTGGATACCGCGATCACTGAGAGGGGGGGGGGGTGAATCAGTGATTTCTAAAAACAGGTCCAATTCAACAACAAAACAAGTCAAATCACACAATGACACCAGATTTAACGTGGTTCACCGAAAGGCTACGTCCACGGTTCAAAGACTGTCCGAACACCAATCCGGGACAGATCTGAATCTTATTTAGTCGCACCAACGACAAAGAGCACCAACCCTTAGTTTCAGATAGCACCAACTATCTAGGAAGCACCGACTCCCCTTACAATTTATTTGCACCCACATATAGGATCACCAAACCCCAAACACCAAGCACCAACTTGATGTAAAAACAGAATAGAAGATAAACTCTGTCTACAGCCCTTCCCCTCTACAATTCTCTCTCTCTCAATCCCTTACAAATTGAAAATTAAACATAAACAGAGAGACACTTAACTCATGGACGAATCACCATCTTCAAGAGCATATCCTCGTCCACACTTGCTGTAGAAAGATGCAGCACAACAGCACACAGCACCAGCACTTCTTTCTCTCAAGAACTCTCTCAATTTTCTCTCTAAAACTCTTCTCTTCTGGTGTATCTTTAGAACGACCCATACATGCCTTTTTATAGGTTATAGTAACCCTTAATTGTATTTAAAACAGGCTACAATTCGTTTAGAAAGAGTCCCAAACAAATTAGATAAGAGTGCTGAATTTTCGTGCAAAACTTCTAATTCTGCGCAACTCTGGTTCCCATGCTCGGTCGACATCATACTGTGCCCGGTCGACATCATACACTATCTGGAAATAGTCAATTATCGCGCTCGGTCGACATCCTGGGGTCCCGGTCGACCGAAGACACACTGTGTCACGAAAATAACTGAGAGGTGCCTGAATCTGTTTTCTGCAGGTTTCTTCTTGCTCGGTCGACCGCATGGGGTGCCCGGTCGACCGCGTGCTCTGCTTCAGGAGTTCTGAATTCCTGACTGTTTCAATTCTGTTTCTTCTTTTCAGCTCTATCAACACTAGCCTATTATCATCATGTTTGTGACAATGTGTTGACAAGAATTCCAACTCAAATCAATACTTGAGATACAGATTCTTCAAATTCTTCAAAAGACTTTCAAGTCATCTCAAATTCCAACAGGGAGGAGATTAAAGAACCAGTCATCGTCAAAAAGGTTCTAAGATCTCTTCTTCCCCGGTTTGATTCAAAAGCCACTGAAGGAAATCGCGATTCAGATCTGAAACTTCTCATAAAGAGACTACTATGGTTGATGCAAAGCATGACAGATTTTAAAAAATCTGATTTCTGCACTATGCAGCGGAAATCAGCCATAAAGAATCGCATAGAAACTCCATTAAATCATGACCAACATGTGTCTAATTAATAGAGATGATAGAAGACTATTACCTCGAAGACTTGTAGACTTCAAATCTCTGAAAAAATAGATCCAAAGGCGCGAACTCAGACTTGCAATTTGCAAACAAGTTGCTGGAATCTTCTTGCACTAGTATTGCCTTTGATCTTCTCCTCTATCTCACTTCCAAATCTGATTGGCTAAGATGGTGGGATCTTAATCTAGGAAACAAGAACTATTTTTCTCATGAAAAATCTCAGACCTTAACTTTCTTCAAGGGAGAAGAAAGGACTTCAAGGGGCTGGACGTGTGGGGCTATTAGTGTGCTAAAAAGTGTTGCTTCTCATTGTGGACGTCCAAGGGGGATGATTCTCCTTTTATAGAAACTATGGGAAGCCTTTCCTATTTAGTTATCTCTCCTTATTCTAATTTATGTCCAATAAGGAAAGTCTTATTTCCTTTAAGAAACACTTCAATTAGAAAAGGAAACTAAAAAGAACTTTCCATACAATTAGTAATACTAGTTGTAGAACACTTACTAATTTTAAGTTCCTAATCCAAAAAGGAAACTAACTCATAGGAATACTAATCCAAATAGGAGTCCAACTTTCCAAGTAGAGTCCTACTCAAAGTTGGAAACCTTACCCATGGAAAACTTATTATGGACGTCCCACATATCAATGCACACCATGGCCCACATATAATTTATCTAGAGTTAAATTCATGTATGCCATCAAAGGCCTATTTGAATTTAAACTCAAAATTATTTTTCCACTAAAATAATTCATCCTTATGTTATCTAAACATCTTTAGGAATCCATGCCAATCTTGGTAAGTGACTAGAGAAGGGACCAAAAGACATATTTGCCATTGGCTCCCAAAATGACCAAAATGTCCATGCTAAACCCATAGCAACATAAAGACCATTTTAACCTTAACTCATTCCACTAAAGAGTTATGGTTGAACTCCAAGGACAAATATATATTATAATAAGCTCGTCATAAGATGACGGTTGTCTTCGACCTACTAAGTGTAATGACCTGAATGCCCCTCTATGTAACATCCATAATCGAGTCAGGTTATCATATGTACTATCAACCTTCCCGATTACATCTAAACCTTAGAACTTCATATCCTTAAACATAATCATCACTCGAATATCATTCTCTTGATCCAGGGAGCGACCCACAAGTTCAATATCCATATGGAACATCCATATACTAAGATCTTAGATTTTGATGATTAATCGGATAATTCTAAGGGGACGATTATTCCATCATCAGATGGCATAGATTCTATATTGCATTTGCACGTCCCAACTGATCAAGTCCGAGTACCCAAAACACAGAGCTGTTGACCCATGAATAGAATCTCACCCATAGTGAATTAAAGCACAAGAACTTGACTTCGTCAGTTCATCCACAAATGCTCAAGATTAAGAGCACCGGTTACTTAGTAGCATGAGGTGACTTGATCTCTTTTCTGTGATAGTACTATTTTAGAGATCACACCTACAACGGTCCTGTTCAATGCATGACACATGCACTAATGAGATAGATCCGGGAAAGACCTCCCATGACTTAGGTATGTCACCCTATATAGGAGAGTATCTCATTATAACTTCTACCAAGATGAAGTGCCCAGCTCCATCTTTCAGTTATGAACAAATATGATGTTTCCAGTTGTCCATGAATAAGACCTATCTGTGTGTAGACACTACACACCTAATTCATTTACTAGAAACAATGGGCCTTACACAACCATACATATATACATGTTTAAGCATAAAAGAGTCTTTCAATTAAATAACCAGTAAATATCCAGTAACAAAAGATGAGAATGCAACTAGTGGGCTTTAGGGCATACACCAATCCCAACAAACTCCCACTTGCACTAAAGATCACTGCTTCCTAACCTAACACCCATAGACTCAACATGAGAAGTGAAGACTTTCTCAGTAAGAGTCTTAGTGAATGGGTCAGCTAAGTTATTTGCTGAAGCAATATGTTCCACCACTATCTCTCCATCCTGAATGAATTCCCGGATCAAGTGGTACTTTCTCTGAATGTGCTTGCCTTTCTTGTGATTCCTGGGCTCTTTGCACTGTGCTACAGCACCAGTGTTATCGCAGTACATGACAATCGGTTTATGCACTGCAGGAACAACTCCTAATTCCAACAGGAATTTTCTGAGCCATACCGCTTCCTTCGCAGCTTCCGATGCCGCCACATACTCTGCTTCCATGGTAGAATCAGCTATACAGGATTGCTTGACACTTCTCCATGATATAGCCCCTCCTGACAAAGTAAAGACGTACCCTGAGGTAGACTTTCTGGCGTCACTATCAGATTGGAAATCAGAGTCTGTATACGCCAATGGCGTTAGATCATCTGCTCGAAAGGTTAGCATATAATCTTTCGTTCTCCGAAGATACTTGAATATATGCTTAACTGCTGTCCAATGCATAGGTCCAGGGTTTGACTGATATCTGCTAACCATGCCAACGGCAAAGCAAATATCTGGTCTAGTACATAACATAGCATACATGAGGCTTCCAACAGCGGATGCATATGGAACTCTCCTCATGGTCTCTATTTCTTCAGATGTCTTTGGACATTGATCTCGGGACAGTGGTACTCCATGTCTAGAAGGTAGGAGGCCCTTCTTGGAGTCATGCATGTTAAACTTGACCAATATCTTCTCAATATAAGAAGATTGGGATAGGGCTAACATCTTATTCTTGCGATCACGCAAAAGCTTGATCCCTAAGATATAGCTGGCCTCACCCAAATCCTTCATCTGAAATTGAGAGGATAACCAAACCTTTGTGGATGACAATAAACCTACATCATTTCCTATGAGTAATATGTCATCTACATATAGAACCAAAAATGCAACTGCTTTCCCATTTCCTTTCTTATACACACATGGTTCATCAATGTTTTGATCAAAGCCAAAGGATTTGACTGCCTGATTAAACTTGATGTTCCATGCTCTAGATGCTTGCTTAAGTCCATAGATGGACTTCTTAAGTTTACAAACCATGTTATCTTGGCCACTAGCAATGAAGCCCTCTGGTTGCATCATATAGATGCATTCGTCAAGACTTCCATTAATAAAAACTGTCTTGACATCCATCTGCCATATCTCGTAGTCATAATGACATGCGATGGCCAAGAGAATCCTTATGGACTTAAGCATAGCCACTGGTGAAAAGGTTTTCTCATAATCGATACCTTCTTTCTGAGCATATCCTTTCGCCACCAGTCTTGCTTTGAAGGTTTCCACCTTCCCATCCACTCCTCTCTTTCTCTTGTAGATCCACAAGCACCCTATGGGTTTGATCCCTTCAGGTGCATCTACAAGTTCCCAGACTTGATTGGAATACAAAGAATCCATTTCAGATTTCATCGCTTGCTGCCACATGTCAGCATCTATATCCGTTACTGCTTCATCATAACTAGCAGGATCCTCAACCAGATCTTCAGAGTCTGTCTTAAAAGATACTCCTAGATATCTTTCTGGCTGTCTAGGAATTCTCCCACTACGACGAGGCTCCGGAGTGTTTAAAGGAATATCTTGTTCATCTACTGTTTCAGGATCTGGTACAGATGTTATAGGAGATCCCGGAAGAATCTCCTCAAGGGTTTCTTTACAACTAAGCTCTTGGTGCATCATACAATCATCCTCCAAGTACCTAGCATGAGTGCTGATGAGCACTTTTTGCTCCTTTGGATGATAAAAGATGCCACCTCTCGTTCCCTTAGGATACCCAATGAAGTAGCACATTTCCGATCTGGGTTCTAGCTTGGTAGCTTTATCATTCAGTACATAGGCTGGACAACCCCAAATGTGGATATGATTTAGACTAGGTTTTCGACCTGTCCATATTTCTTGTGGTGTCCTAGGTATTGACTTAGATGGTACCAGATTTAAAATGTATGCTGCTGCTTCTAAGGCATATCCCCAAAAAGATATAGGTAGGGTTGCATGACTCATCATGGACCTTACCATATCAAGAAGGGTACGGTTTCTTCTCTCCGCTACACCATTTTGCTGGGGTGTACCCGGTGCAGACAACTGAGACACAATCCCATGTTGTGTGAGGTACTCCTTGAACTCACCCAGGAGGTACTCGCCACCTCGATCGGATCGAAGGGCTTTGATATGTTTTCCTAGTTGTAGCTCCGCCTCAGCCTTGAATTGTTTGAACTTATCAAACGCCTCAGACTTGCGTCGCATTAGGTATACATATCCATACCTAGAGTAATCATCGGTGAAGGTGATGTAATACTCATACCCTCCTCGAGCCGGTTTGTTCATAGGACCACACACATCAGTGTGAATCAATTCTAACAACTCCTTTGACCTAAGTCCCTTTCCAGAGAATGACCGTTTGGTCATCTTTCCCTTGAGACAAGATTCGCACTGAGGAAAAGGTTCGAAATCTAATGAGCTCAAGGGCCCATCTTCTACCAACCTCTGAATCCGTTTTGGGTTAATGTGACCCAAACGTAAGTGCCAAAGATATGTGTCATTGATTGAAGATACCTTCCTCTTAAGGGAAGTTGAGCTTTCTTGTTGTACATTATGCAGTGTGGGAGCAATAGGATATATATAAAATAAGTTGTCATGTATTCTACCGGAACATATAATATTTCCATCTCTACTGATATCAATACAAGAATGGAAAGAAACTGAATAATTAAATTCAATTAATCTGGAAACTGAAATTAAATTCTTCCTCATGTCCGGAACATAGAAAACATTATTTAAAACTAATATCCTATTACATGGAAAATGTAAGGTAACTACTCCTACTGCAACTGCCCAAACTTTAGCTCCAGTTCCGACTCTAAAGGCAAACTCTCCTTTCTCAATTCTCTGCATTATCTGAAACCCCTGCAATGAATTGCAGATATGATTAGTGGCTCCTGAGTCTACTATCCATGAGTCAGTAGAATCAACCACTAGACAAGTTTCAATGTAGTATGAAAAAGATGTACCTTTCTTAACTGAGGCCAGGAACTTGGGACAATCTTTCTTCCAATGACCTTTGAGGCCACACTTGAAGCATTTCCCTTTGGGCTTTCCATCTGTACCCTTGTCCTTCTTATTACCAGCATTGTCCTTTTTCTGCCCTTTTCCCTTATTCTGCTTCTTCTTGGACTTCTTCCCTTTCGGGTTCAGTTTAGAGGAAGACTGGAAAAAATGAGCTTGGGCTTTGGGCTTCATGATAGCCTCTGCCGCCTGGAGTTCTTTCATTAACTCAGGTAGAGTCATGTCCATCTTGCTCATATTGAAATTGAGCTTGAACTGATTGAAAGATTCCGGCAGAGTTTCGAGAATCATGTCAGTCTGACTCCCTGCATCAATCTCAGCCCCTAGAATCTCAGCTTCATTGAAACAATCTATCATCTTGAGCATATGCTCTCTGACAGGTGTTCCCTCAGCCATCCTAGCATTCATGATGGTCCTCATAGCAGCTTGCCTAGCTGGCCTGCTCTTGTCTGCGAACATCTCAGACAAGGACATCATGATTTCATAGGCTGTGTCCATTTGCTCGTGCTGTGTTTGCAACACGTTGGACATGGAAGCGACCATGTAGCATTTAGCCATGCTATTCGCTTTCTTCCATTTCTTCTCAGCCTCTCGCTGGTCATCAGTAGAATTAGCATCAATTTCGGGACAGTTTTCCAGCAAGACATACTTGTACTCCTCAGCTGTGAGTACTATGTCAAGATTTCTTTTCCAGTCTACGTAGTTAGGGCCAGTCAGTTTATTCTCACGAAGAATGCACATCAACGGACTAAAAGAATCTTTTCCCATCTCTTTCTAGATATAAAACGGTTTATAATTAGACATGCAGTATATATGTAATATGCATATGGTGCTTGTTATAAAAGGAAAAACAAAGCACGAAACTTTTTACATTATTCAACCCCAATCATAATGTATCAGTGTTTCAACCTCCTCATAGACCCTCCATCGAAGGGATGGCCGAGCCTACAGTCACGTTGAATTAAGGCAGACTTATTTGGATTATCACTATCTGGACACACATCCAGTGGTAGTCCAATCACTGATTGGTTTGGCCTCATATGACAAATAACCCTTAACTCGTAAGGAGAGGTCATCACCGTCTTATGTCAAGTGTATAACCATCTCTTATGAAATTCCCAGAATGTCTATGATTAAGTCTTCCGAAGGGAAGAGACTTTTATCCTTCCTAGAAGTGAACTTTAGAAAAGAGCTCCACCGAAGGGATGGCCGCTCCCACCAACACTTCATTGACATTCTATAGAAGTGATCTTTAGTAAAGAACTCCACCGAAGGGATGGCCGCTCCTACTAACACCTCATTACGAATATTCACATTAGTTCACCCATTAACTCATCAAAGCGTTCTTTAGTTAAAGAACTCCACCGAAGGGATGGCCGTTCCCACTAACACTTTAATGAGGTAACATGAACCGAAAATGGAAGGCCGTGGGGTCTTTCCTAAAACCCCTCTCCCACTTGATTATTTATCGCTAGGGTTTATACTTTTTGACCTTTACATTGTTTTACTCAAAAGCTCTTTTTAAATCTAGCAAACTTGGTTAATTAAATTCATGACTTAAGTCATCTTAAAATTAAATAACCTTTGCTTTAAAACATTTGAGCAAATCCCTTCAAAGAGTCAAAAACCTATCTTGGGTTATGAAAACCCATAGGTAGCATCTACTTAGATTTTAGTTTAGCCTCCAAGGGTACCAAGATAAACTAAACCCTATCCAATTTTAAACCTTAGACAAATAGAAGGTGCTGGTCTAAGTTCCGTTTAAAACAATTTGCCAAACTAAAAACAATCTAATACAATAAAGATGCCAATTTTAGAACCTAACGGTGGCCATGTTTCTAGGTGACAATTATAGCAATTATATAAAGCATTCAACCATGCATTCCATATATAAAAGCAAATAAAAGTATGCATTCCTTGATGGCTCCCTATTCTTAGGATTTCAAATCCTAATCGAACTAGGACTCCTCATGCATCTAGAAGTCTTGACTCCTTCATCTCCAAGGACTCCAATTTCTTGCAACCTTCTTGTCTTGAATCAAAACCAAAATTACATTGGAGATTCCTATGCTTTCCGAGAAAGCTTACATCAAGACTAGTTGGAATAAAATTAAGGAAACTTTACAACTTCCTATGATTGCTAACCGCGCAATCGTACACTTTCCAACTAATTAAAAAAACATCCAAATCCACACAACATACATGCGAACCATCAAGGATGCTAATTATGGCTGCAAACAAAGAGGTTAGTGCATGCAAACTCACTATGTGCATCATTAAACAAATCTGGAAAATAAATTCCAGCAATGTTAATGAAACTTGCACACAACATGCATCACTACATAACTTTAATAGGGTGCCACCATACCCATAATCAATCTAGGATTAATTACACACAACATGGGATCATGATTTCACATGGAGTGGCTCTGATACCACTGAAGGAAATCGCGATTCAGATCTGAAACTTCTCATAAAGAGACTACTATGGTTGATGCAAAGCATGACAGATTTTAAAAAATCTGATTTCTGCACTATGCAGCGGAAATCAGCCATAAAGAATCGCATAGAAACTCCATTAAATCATGACCAACATGTGTCTAATTAATAGAGATGATAGAAGACTATTACCTCGAAGATTTGTAGACTTCAAATCTCTGAAAAAATAGATCCAAAGGCGCGAACTCAGACTTGCAATTTGCAAACAAGTTGCTGGAATTTTCTTGCACTAGTATTGCCTTTGATCTTCTCCTCTATCTCACTTCCAAATCTGATTGGCTAAGATGGTGGGATCTTAATCTAGGAAACAAGAACTATTTTTCTCATGAAAAATCTCAGACCTTAACTTTCTTCAAGGGAGAAGAAAGGACTTCAAGGGGCTGGACGTGTGGGGCTATTAGTGTGCTAAAAAAGTGTTGCTTATCATAGTGGACATCCAAGGGGGATGATTCTCCTTTTATAGAAACTATGGGAAGCCTTTCCTATTTAGTTATCTCTCCTTATTCTAATTTATGTCCAATAAGGAAAGTCTTATTTCCTTTAAGAAACACTTCAATTAGAAAAGGAAACTAAAAAGAACTTTCCATACAATTAGTAATACTAGTTGTAGAACACTTACTAATTTTAAGTTCCTAATCCAAAAAGGAAACTAACTCATAGGAATACTAATCCAAATAGGAGTCCAACTTTCCAAGTAGAGTCCTACTCAAAGTTGGAAACCTTACCCATGGAAAACTTATTATGGACGTCCCACATATCAATGCACACCATGGCCCACATATAATTTATCTAGAGTTAAATTCATGTATGCCATCAAAGGCCTATTTGAATTTAAACTCAAAATTATTTTTCCACTAAAATAATTCATCCTTATGTTATCTAAACATCTTTAGGAATCCATGCCAATCTTGGTAAGTGACTAGAGAAGGGACCAAAAGACATATTTGCCATTGGCTCCCAAAATGACCAAAATGTCCATGCTAAACCCATAGCAACATAAAGACCATTTTAACCTTAACTCATTCCACTAAAGAGTTTGTTGGGATTGGTGTATGCCCTAAAGCCCACTAGCTGCATTCTCATCTTTTGTTACTGGATATTTAACTGGTTATTTAATGAAAAGACTCTTTTATGCTTAAACATGTATATATGTATGGTTGTGTAAGGCCCATTGTTTCTAGTAAATGAATTAGGTGTGTAGTGTCTACACACAGATAGGTCTAATTCATGGACAACTGGAAACATCATATTGTTCATAACTGAAAGATGGAGCTGGGCACTTCATCTTGGTAGAAGTTATAATGAGATACTCTCCTATATAGGGTGACATACCTAAGTCACGGGAGGGCTTTCCCGGATCTATCTCATTAGTGCATGTGTCATGCATTGAACAGGACCATTGTAGGTGTGATCTCTAAAATAGTACTATCACAGAAAAGAGATCAAGTCACCTCATGCTACTGAGTAACCTGTGCTCTTAATCTTGAGCATTTGTGGATGAACTGACGAAGTCAAGTTCTTGTGCTTTAATTCACTATGGGTGAGATTCTATTCATGGGTCAACAGCTCTGTGTTTTGGGTACTCGGACTTGATCAGTTGGGACGTGCAAATGCAATATAGAATCTATGCCATCTGATGATGGAATAATCGTCCCCTTAGAATTATCCGATTAATCATCAAAATCTAAGATCTTAGTATATGGATGTTCCATATGAATATTGAACTTGTGGGTCGCTCCCTGGATCAAGAGAATGATATTCGAATGATGATTATGTTTAAGGATATGAAGTTCTAAGGTTCAGATGTAATCGGGAAGGTTGATAGTACATGTGATAACCTGACTCGATTATGGATGTTACATAGAGGGGCATTCAGGTCATTACACTTAGTAGGTCGAAGACAACCGTCATTTTATGACGAGCTTATTATATTATATATTTGTCCTTGGAGTTCAACCATAATTCTTTAGTGGAATGAGTTAAGGTTAAAATGGTCTTAATGTTGCTATGGGTTTAGCATGGACATTTTGGTCATTTTGGGAGCCAATGGCAAATATGTCTTTTGGTCCCTTCTCTAGTCACTTACCAAGATTGGCATGGTTTCCTAAAATGTTTAGATAACATAAGGATGAATTATTTTAGTGGAAAAATAATTTTGAGTTTAAATTCAAATAGGCCTTTGATGGCATACATGAATTTAACTCTAGATAAATTGTATGTGGGCCATGGATTGCATTGATATATGGGATGTCCATAATAGGATTTCCATGGGTAAGGTTTCCAACTTTGAGTAGGACTCTACTTGGAAAGTTGGACTCCTCTTTGGATTAGTATTCCTATGAGTTAGTTTCCTTTTTGGATTAGGAACTTAAAATTAGTAAGTGTTCTACAACTAGTATTACTAATTGTATGGAAAGTTCCTTTTGGTTTCCTTTTCTAATTAGAGTGTTTCTTAAAGGAAATAAGTCTTTCCTTTTTGGACATAAATTAGAATAAGGAGAGATAACTAAATAGGAAAGGCTTCCCATAGTTTCTATAAAAGGAGAACCATCCCCCTTTGGACGTCCATAATAAGGAGAGTCATAAGAGAGGCACACGTCCAACACTTTGTGAGACAAAAGGAGCTCCCACACGTCCAGCCTTGGTTGCTTCTGTTCTTGTTTGAAGAAGGCTTAAGGTCTGAGATTTTCCATTAGAGAAATAGTTCTTAATTCCTAGATTAAGATCCCACCATCTTAGCCAATCAGATTTGGAAGTGAGATAGAGGAGAAGATCAAAGGCAATACTAGTGCAGGAAAATTCCAGCAACTTGTTTGCTAATTGCAAGTCTGAGTTCGCGCCTTTGGATCTATTTTTTCAGAGATTTGAAGTCTACAAATCTTCGAGGTAATAGTCTTCTATCATCTCTATTAATTAGACACATGTTGGTCATGATTTAATGGAGTTTCTATGCGATTCTTTATGGCTGATTTCCGCTGCATAGTGCAGAAATCAGATTTTTTAAAATCTGTCATGCTTTGCATCAGCCATAGTAGTCTCTTTATGAGAAGTTTCAGATCTGAATCGCGGTTTCTTTCAGTGGTATCAGAGCCACTCCATGTGAAATCATGATCCCATGTTGTGTGTAATTAATCCTAGATTGATTATGGGTATGGTGGCACCCTATTAAAGTTATGTTGTGATACGAATTGTGTGCAAGTTTCATTAACATTGCTGGAATTTATTTTCCAGATTTGTTTAATGATGCACATAGTGAGTTTGCATGCACTAACCTCTTTGTTTGCAGCCATGTATTGCATCCTTGATGGTTCGCATGATTGTTATGTGAATTTGGATGTTTTTTAATTAGTTGGAAAGTGTACGATTGCGCGGTTAGCAATCATAGGAAGTTGTAAAGTTTCCTTAATTTTATTCCAACTAGTCTTGATGTAAGCTTTCTTGGAAAGCATAGGAATCTCCAATGTAATTTTGGTTTTGTTTCAAGACAAGAAGGTTGCAAGAAATTGGAGTCCTTGGAGATCGAGGAGTCAAGACTTCTAGATGCATGAGGAGTCCTAATTCGATTAGGATTTGAAATCCTAAGAATAGGGAGCCATCAAGGAATGCATACTTTTATTTGCTTTTATATATGGAATGCATGGTTGAATGCTTTATATAATTGCTATAATTGTCACCTAGAAACATGGCCACCGTTAGGTTCTAAAATTGGCATCTTTATTATATTAGATTGTTTTTAGTTTGGCAAATTGTTTTAAACGGAACTTAGACCAGCACCTTCTATTTGTCTAAGGTTTAAAATTGGATAGGGTTTAGTTTATCTTGGTACCCTTGGTTTCCAAAGGAGGCTAAACTAAAATCTAATTAGATGCTACCTATGGGTTTTCATAACCCAAGATAGGTTTTTGACTCTTTGAAGGGATTTGCTCAAATGTTTTAAAGCAAAGGTTATTTAATTTTAAGATGACTTAAGTCATGAATTTAATTAACCAAGTTTGCTAGATTTAAAAAGAGCTTTTGAGTAAAACAATGTAAAGGTCAAAAAGTATAAACCCTAGCGATAAATAATCAAGTGGGAGAGGGGGTTTAGGAAAGACCCCACGGCCTTCCATTTTCGGTTCATGTTACCTCATTAAAGTGTTAGTGGGAACGGCCATCCCTTCGGTGGAGTTCTTTAACTAAAGAACGCTTTGATGGGTTAATGGGTGAACTAATGTGAATATTCATAATGAGGTGTTAGTAGGAGCGGCCATCCCTTCGGTGGAGTTCTTTACTAAAGATCACTTCTATAGAATGTCAATGAAGTGTTGGTGGGAGCGGCCATCCCTTCGGTGGAGCTCTTTACTAAAGGTCACTTCTAGAAAGGATAAAAGTCTCTTCCCTTCGGAGGACTTAATCATAGACATTCTGGGAATTTCATAAGAGATGGTTATACACTTGACATAAGACGGTGATGACCTCTCCTTAGGAGTTAAGGGTTATTTGTCATATGAGGCCAAACCAATCAGTGATTAGACTACCACTGGATATGTGTCCAGATAGTGATATTCCAAATAAGTCTTCCTTAATTCAACGTGACTGTAGGCTCGGCCATCCCTTCGTGGAGGGTCTATGAGGAGGTTGAAACACTGATACATTATGATTGGGGTTGAATAATGTAAAAAGTTTTCGTGCTTTGTTTTTCCTTTTGTAACAAGCACCATATGCATATTACATATATACTGCATGTCTAATTATAAACCGTTTTATATCCAGAAAAAGATGGGTAGAGATTCTTTTAGTCCGTTGATGTGCATTCTTCGTGAGAATAAACTGACTGGCCCTAACTACGTAGACTGGAAAAGAAATCTTGACATAGTACTCACAGCCGAGGAGTACAAGTATGTCTTGCTGGAAAACTATCCCGATATTGATGCTAATTCTACTGATGACCAGCGAGAGGCTGAGAGGAAATGGAAGAAAGCGAATAGCATGCTAAATGCTACATGCTCGCTTCCATGTCCAACGTGTTGCAAACACAGCACGAGCAAATGGACACAGCCCATGAAATCATGATGTCCTTGTCTGAGATGTTCGCAGACAAGAGCAGGCCAGCTAGGCAAGCTGCTATGAGGACCATCATGAATGCTAGGATGGCTGAGGGAACACCTGTCAGAGAGCATATGCTCAAGATGATAGATTGTTTCAATGAAGCTGAGATTCTAGGGGCTGAGATTGATGCCGGGAGTCAGACTGACATGATTCTCGAAACTCTGCCGGAATCTTTCAATTAGTTCAAGCTCAATTTCAATATGAGCAAGATGGACATGACTCTACCTGAGTTAATGAAAGAACTCCAGGCGGCAGAGGCTATCATGAAGCCCAAAGCCCAAGCTCATTTTTTTCCAGTCTTCCTCTAAACTGAACCCGAAAGGGAAGAAGTCCAAGAAGAAGCAGAATAAGGGAAAAGGGCAGAAAAAGAACAATGCTGGTAATCAGAAGGACAAGGGTACAGTTGGAAAGCCCAAAGGGAAATGCTTCAAGTGTGGCCTGAAAGGTCATTGGAAGAAAGATTGTCCCAAGTTCCTGGCCTCAGTTAAGAAAGGTACATCTTTTTCATACTACATTGAAACTTGTCTAGTGGTTGATTCTACTGACTCATGGATAGTAGACTCAGGAGCCACTAATCACATCTGCAATTCATTGCAGGGGTTTCAGATAATGCAGAGAATTGAGAAAGGAGAGTTTGCCTTTAGAGTCGGAACTGGAGCTAAAGTTTGGGCAGTTGCAGTAGGAGTTGTTACCTTACATTTTCCATGTAATAGGATATTAATTTTAAATAATGTTTTCTATGTTCCGGACATGAGGAAGAATTTAATTTCAGTTTCCAGATTAATTGAATTTAATTATTCAGTTTCTTTCCATTCTGGTATTGATATCAGTAGAGATGGAAATATTATATGTTCCGGTAGAATACATGACAACTTATTTTATATATATCCTATTGGTCCCACACTGCATAATGTACAACAAGAAAGCTCAACTTCCCTTAAGAGAAAGGTATCTTCAATCAATGACACATATCTTTGGCACTTACGTTTGGGTCACATTAACCCAAAACGGATTTAGAGGTTGGTAGAAGATGGGCCCTTAAGCTCATTAGATTTCGAACCTTTTCCTCAGTGCGAATCTTGTCTCAAGGGAAAGATGACCAAACGGTCATTCTCTGGAAAGGGACTTAGGTCAAAGGAGTTGTTAGAATTGATTCACACTGATGTGTCTGGTCCTATGAACAAACCGGCTCGAGGAGGGTATGAGTATTACATCACCTTCACCGATGATTACTCTAGGTATGGATATGTATACCTAATGCGACGCAAGTCTGAGGCGTTTGATAAGTTCAAACAATTCAAGGCTGAGGCGGAGCTACAACTAGGAAAACGTATCAAAGCAATTCGATCCGATCGAGGTGGCGAGTACCTCTTGGGTGAGTTCAAGGAGTACCTCACACAACATGGGATTGTGTCTCAGTTGTCTGCACCGGGTACACCCCAGCAAAATGGTGTAGCAGAGAGAAGAAACCGTACCCTTCTTGATATGGTAAGGTCCATGATGAGTCATTCAACCCTACCTATATCTTTTTGGGGATATGCCTTAGAAGCAGCAGCATACATTTTAAATCTGGTACCATCTAAGTCAGTACCTTGGACACCACAAGAAATATGGACAGGTCGAAAACCTAGTTTAAATCATATCCACATTTGGGGTTGTCCAGCCTATGTACTGAATGATAAAGCTACCAAGCTAGAACCTAGATCGGAAATGTGCTACTTCATTGGGTATCCTAAGGGAACGAGAGGTGGCATCTTTTATCATCCAAAGGAGCAAAAAGTGCTCATCAGCACTCATGCTAGGTACTTGGAGGATGATTGTATGATGCACCAAGAGCTTAGTTGTAAAGAAACCCTTGAGGAGATTCTTCCGGGATCTCCTATAACATCTGTACCAGATCCTGAAGCGGTAGATGAACAAGATATTCCTTTAAACACTCCGGAGCCTCGTCGTAGTGGGAGAATTTCTAGACAGCCAGAAAGATATCTAGGAGTGTCTTTTAAGACAGACTCTGGAGATCTGGTTGAGGATCCTACTAGTTATGATGAAGCAGTAACGGATATAGATGCTGACATGTGGCAGCAAGCGATGAAATCTGAAATGGATTCTTTGTATTCCAATCAAGTCTGGGAACTTGTAGATGCACCTGGAGGGATTAAACCCATAGGGTGCAAGTGGATCTACAAGAGAAAGAGAGGAGTGGATGGGAAGGTGGAAACCTTCAAAGCAAGACTGGTGGCGAAAGGATATACTCAGAAAGAGGGTATCGATTATGAGGAAACCTTTTCACCAGTGGCTATGCTTAAGTCCATAAGGATTCTCTTGGCCATCGCATGTCATTATGACTACGAGACATGGCAGATGGATGTCAAGACAGCTTTTCTTAATGGAAGTCTTGACGAATCCATCTATATGATGCAACCAGAGGGCTTCATTGCTAGTGGCCAAGATAACATGGTTTGTAAACTTAAGAAGTCCATCTATGGACTTAAGCAAGCATCTAGAGCATGGAACATCAAGTTTAATCAGGCAGTCAAATCCTTTGGCTTTGATCAAAACATTGATGAACCATGTGTGTATAAGAAAGGAAATGGGAAAGCAGTTGCATTTTTGGTTCTATATGTAGATGACATATTACTCATAGGAAATGATGTAGGTCTATTGTCATCCACAAAGGTTTGGTTATCCTCTCAATTTCAGATGAAGGATTTGGGTGAGGCCAACTATATCTTAGGGATCAAGCTTTTGCGTGATCGCAAGAATAAGATGTTAGCCCTATCCCAATCTTCTTACATTGAGAAGATATTGGTCAAGTTTAACATGCATGACTCCAAGAAGGGCCTCCTACCTTCTAGACATGGAGTACCACTGTCCCGAGATCAATGTCCAAAGACATCTGAAGAGATAGAGACCATGAGGAGAGTTCCATATGCATCCGCTGTTCGAAGCCTCATGTATGCTATGTTATGTACTAGACCAGATATTTGCTTTGCCGTTGGCATGGTTAGCAGATATCAGTCAAACCCCGGACCTATGCATTGGACAGCAGTTAAGCATATATTCAAGTATCTTCGGAGAACGAAAGATTATGTGCTAACCTTTCGAGCAGATGATCTAACGCCATTGGCGTATACAAACTCTGATTTCCAATCTGATAGTGATGCCAGAAAGTCTACCTCAGGGTACGTCTTTACTTTGTCAGGAGGGCTATATCATGGAGAAGTGTCAAGCAATCCTGTATAGCTGATTCTACCATGGAAGCAGAGTATGTGGCGGCATCGGAAGCTGCGAAGGAAGCGGTATGGCTCAGAAAATTCCTGTTGGAATTGGGAGTTGTTCCTGCAGTGCATAAACCGATTGTCATGTACTGCGATAACACTGGTGCTGTAGCACAGTGCAAAGAGCCCAGGAATCACAAGAAAGGCAAGCACATTCAGAGAAAGTACCACTTGATCCGGGAATTCATTCAGGATGGAGAGATAGTGGTGGAGCATATTGCTTCAGCAAATAACTTAGCTGACCCATTCACTAAGACTCTTACTGAGAAAGTCTTCACTTCTCATGTTGAGTCTATGGGTGTTAGGTTAGGAAGCAGTGATCTTTAGTGCAAGTGGGAGTTTGTTGGGATTGGTGTATGCCCTAAAGCCCACTAGCTGCATTCTCATCTTTTGTTACTGGATATTTAACTGGTTATTTAATGAAAAGACTCTTTTATGCTTAAACATGTATATATGTATGGTTGTGTAAGGCCCATTGTTTCTAGTAAATGAATTAGGTGTGTAGTGTCTACACACAGATAGGTCTAATTCATGGACAACTGGAAACATCATATTTGTTCATAACTGAAAGATGGAGCTGGGCACTTCATCTTGGTAGAAGTTATAATGAGATACTCTCCTATATAGGGTGACATACCTAAGTCACGGGAGGGCTTTCCCGGATCTATCTCATTAGTGCATGTGTCATGCATTGAACAGGACCATTGTAGGTGTGATCTCTAAAATAGTACTATCACAGAAAAGAGATCAAGTCACCTCATGCTACTGAGTAACCTGTGCTCTTAATCTTGAGCATTTGTGGATGAACTGACGAAGTCAAGTTCTTGTGCTTTAATTCACTATGGGTGAGATTCTATTCATGGGTCAACAGCTCTGTGTTTTGGGTACTCGGACTTGATCAGTTGGGACGTGCAAATGCAATATAGAATCTATGCCATCTGATGATGGAATAATCGTCCCCTTAGAATTATCCGATTAATCATCAAAA
This sequence comes from Litsea cubeba, assembly GCA_012931725.1. Classification (NCBI taxonomy): domain Eukaryota; kingdom Viridiplantae; phylum Streptophyta; class Magnoliopsida; order Laurales; family Lauraceae; genus Litsea; species Litsea cubeba. The sequence continues at coordinate 46,621,891 of CM022950.1, forward strand.
TCTAAGATCTTAGTATATGGATGTTCCAGATGAATATTGAACTTGTGGGTCGCTCCCTGGATCAAGAGAATGATATTCGAATGATGATTATGTTTAAGGATATGAAGTTCTAAGGTTCAGATGTAATCGGGAAGGTTGATAGTACATGTGATAACCTGACTCGATTATGGATGTTACATAGAGGGGCATTCAGGTCATTACACTTAGTAGGTCGAAGACAACCGTCATTTTATGACGAGCTTATTATATTATATATTTGTCCTTGGAGTTCAACCATAATTCTTTAGTGGAATGAGTTAAGGTTAAAATGGTCTTAATGTTGCTATGGGTTTAGCATGGACATTTTGGTCATTTTGGGAGCCAATGGCAAATATGTCTTTTGGTCCCTTCTCTAGTCACTTACCAAGATTGGCATGGTTTCCTAAAATGTTTAGATAACATAAGGATGAATTATTTTAGTGGAAAAATAATTTTGAGTTTAAATTCAAATAGGCCTTTGATGGCATACATGAATTTAACTCTAGATAAATTGTATGTGGGCCATGGTATGCATTGATATATGGGATGTCCATAATAGGATTTCCATGGGTAAGGTTTCCAACTTTGAGTAGGACTCTACTTGGAAAGTTGGACTCCTCTTTGGATTAGTATTCCTATGAGTTAGTTTCCTTTTTGGATTAGGAACTTAAAATTAGTAAGTGTTCTACAACTAGTATTACTAATTGTATGGAAAGTTCCTTTTGGTTTCCTTTTCTAATTAGAGTGTTTCTTAAAGGAAATAAGTCTTTCCTTTTTGGACATAAATTAGAATAAGGAGAGATAACTAAATAGGAAAGGCTTCCCATAGTTTCTATAAAAGGAGAACCATCCCCCTTTGGACGTCCATAATAAGGAGAGTCATAAGAGAGGCACATGTCCAACACTTTGTGAGACAAAAGGAGCTCCCACACGTCCAGCCTTGGTTGCTTCTGTTCTTGTTTGAAGAAGGCTTAAGGTCTGAGATTTTCCATTAGAGAAATAGTTCTTAATTCCTAGATTAAGATCCCACCATCTTAGCCAATCAGATTTGGAAGTGAGATAGAGGAGAAGATCAAAGGCAATACTAGTGCAGGAAAATTCCAGCAACTTGTTTGCTAATTGCAAGTCCGAGTTCGCGCCTTTGGATCTATTTTTTCAGAGATTTGAAGTCGACAAATCTTCGAGGTAATAGTCTTCTATCATCTCTATTAATTAGACACATGTTGGTCATGATTTAATGGAGTTTCTATGCGATTCTTTATGGCTGATTTCCGCTGCATAGTGCAGAAATCAGATTTTTTAAAATCTGTCATACTTTGCATCAGCCATAGTAGTCTCTTTAGGAGAAGTTTCAGATCTGAATCGCGGTTTCCTTCAGGATCTGAAACTTCTCATAAAGAGACTACTATGGCTGATGCAAAGCATGACAGATTTTAAAAAATCTGATTTCTGCACTATGCAGCGGAAATCAGCCATAAAGAATCGCATAGAAACTCCATTAAATCATGACCAACATGTGTCTAATTAATAGAGATGATAGAAGACTATTACCTCGAAGATTTGTAGACTTCAAATCTCTGAAAAAATAGATCCAAAGGCCCGAACTCAGACTTGCAATTTGCAAACAAGTTGCTGGAATTTTCCTGCACTAGTATTGCCTTTGATCTTCTCCTCTATCTCACTTCCAAATCTGATTGGCTAAGATGGTGGGATCTTAATCTAGGAAACAAGAACTATTTCTCCAAGGGAAAATCTCAGATCTCAAAGTTTCTTCAATCAAGAAGAGAACCTCTTCAAGGCTGGGCGTGTGGCTCTCTTTTTGCTTCACAAAGTGTGTTGGACGTCCAAGGGGTTATGTGTTTCTTTTATAGAAACTTTTGTGGAAACCTTTCCCATAAAGTTATCTCTCCTTATTCTAATTTATGTCCAAAAAGGAAAGACTTATTTCCTTTAAGAAACACTCTAATTAGAAAAGGAAACCAAAAGGAACTTTCCATACAATTAGTAATACTAGTTGTAGAACACTTACTAATTTTAAGTTCCTAATCCAAAAAGGAAACTAACTCATAGGAATACTAATCCAAAGAGGAGTCCAACTTTCCAAGTAGAGTCCTACTCAAAGTTGGAAACCTTACCCATGGAAATCCTATTATGGACGTCCCACATATCAATGCACACCATGGCCCACATATAATTTATCTAGAGTTAAATTCATGTATGCCATCAAAGGCCTATTTGAATTTAAACTCAAAATTATTTTTCCACTAAAATAATTCATCCTTATGTTATCTAAACATTTTAGGAAACCATGCCAATCTTGGTAAGTGACTAGAGAAGGGACCAAAAGACATATTTGCCATTGGCTCCCAAAATGACCAAAATGTCCATGCTAAACCCATAGCAACATTAAGACCATTTTAACCTAACTCATTCCACTAGAGAGTTATGGTTGAACTCCAAGGACAAATATATAATATAATAAGCTCGTCATAAAATGACGGTCGTCTTCGACCTACTAAGTGTAATGACCTGAATGCCCCTCTATGTAACATCCATAATCGAGTCAGGTTATCACATGTACTATCAACCTTCCCGATTACATCTAAACCTTAGAACTTCATATCCTTAAACATAATCATCATTCGAATATCATTCTCTTGATCCAGGGAGCGACCCACAAGTTCAATATTCATATGGAACATCCATATACTAAGATCTTAGATTTTGATGATTAATCGGATAATTCTAAGGGGACGATTATTCCATCATCAGATGGCATAGATTCTATATTGCATTTGCACGTCCCAACTGATCAAGTCCGAGTACCCAAAACACAGAGCTGTTGACCCATGAATAGAATCTCACCCATAGTGAATTAAAGCACAAGAACTTGACTTCGTCAGTTCATCCACAAATGCTCAAGATTAAGAGCACAGGTTACTCAGTAGCATGAGGTGACTTGATCTCTTTTCTGTGATAGTACTATTTTAGAGATCACACCTACAATGGTCCTGTTCAATGCATGACACATGCACTAATGAGATAGATCCGGGAAAGCCCTCCCGTGACTTAGGTATGTCACCCTATATAGGAGAGTATCTCATTATAACTTCTACCAAGATGAAGTGCCCAGCTCCATCTTTCAGTTATGAACAAATATGATGTTTCCAGTTGTCCATGAATTAGACCTATCTGTGTGTAGACACTACACACCTAATTCATTTACTAGAAACAATGGGCCTTACACAACCATACATATATACATGTTTAAGCATAAAAGAGTCTTTTCATTAAATAACCAGTTAAATATCCAGTAACAAAAGATGAGAATGCAGCTAGTGGGCTTTAGGGCATACACCAATCCCAACAGTCTCAGCCATAGAAGAAGCCAAGGATCTGAATGAATTTACCATGGATGAGTTGCATGGTTCACTCACTGCCTATGAGATGCGCATAGGTAAGACGTCTTCATCTGATAGAGAAGCGGCCTTCAAAGTTCAGAAAAAGGGAAAAGAGACTGCTGGTCATGATACTGATACTGATGATGATGAGCTTGAGGCTCAATTAGTTAGAAAGCTAAAGAAAGGAAGCAATGGCAAGTACAAAGGGAAGCTACCCTTTAAATGCTTCAATTGTGGCGGTGTTGGTCACTTTGCTGCGAAGTGTCCGCTGAAAGAAAAACAATGATGATGACTCTTATGCTGATAAGAGTAAATGGAAGAAAAATTTCAGAAAGAGGGGCAAAGCAAAAAGCTTCATCAGTCAATATAATGACAGCACGTCTGAAACTTCAGACGATGATGAATCAGCCGAGGCAACTGAAGCTCTCTTCAAGGTTACTGTTGAAGAAGAAGAGGAGCAAGAGCCGGAAGAGGAAGAGGAGGCTGAGGTCAATCTTGAAGAAGAACTCATTGCCGCACTTGAGGAGCTTAGCATGGAATGAAAAACAAGTAAGAAAAATCTGAAACTTCTTCATGAATCTGAAAGTTCAGTTATTGCTTTGAAAACTCAAGTTGAAGAATATAAAAGAATGGTAGAAGTCCTAGAAATACAAATCAGTACCAAAACTGAGGAAGTGGTGAAACTTGAGAATGAAATCCTTGGAGCAAGGACTGAAAATATACAAATGAATCAAAAGCTCAAGGAATTCCAAGCAATCAATGGAACATTGAAGCTAATGAAATACTGAAAGTTCAAAGGCCTTCTCACTTCAAATTTGGTCTAGGATTTGAGAATGGAGAATCCTCTAAGATTACACCTCCTGAAAAGACAAAACCTGTGAAGCCCATTCAGCCTAGAAAAGAGTCCATTCATGTGAGAAAGGAAATGAAGTCTAACCAGCCACAAAGAAGATTCAAATTTTATGGTTACTGTTATCATTGCAATAGATATGGACATAAAAGGGCTGAATGCAAATTCTATGTTAGAAACAGCCCATTTGTGACTAGGAACCCTTTTTCAATCCTAAACAGCCACAGAATTGAGTGCTATAAATGTCATAATTATGGACACTTGGCTAGGGATTGTAGGTTGCCTATTGCTAACCAATTTCAGGTTGAAAAGAAACCCAAGTTAGTTAAGGCATGGAGGGCAAAGAAAAGGGAAGGTAATTCCAAGGAATCTCTCATTGTGCAAACGGCATTCAATGCACAAAAGAAGGCAGCACCATGGGTCCTTTATAGTGGCTGTTCAAGCCATATGACAGGTGATAAGGAAAAATTCGTCAAATTACAGCACTATGAAGGCGGATCAGTGAAGTTTGGTAACAATGATGGTGCCAAAATCTGCGGAAAAGGTGTTGTTCAGCTAAAGGCAAACAAGATCAGATCAGACGAGGTCTTATATGTGTCTGGACTGAGACACAACTTGCTTAGTGTGAGCCAGATCTGTGACAAAGGCCACGAAGTTGTCTTCACTAAGAATGGGTTTGCTATCAAGAAGTGTAGCAACGGCAAAACAGTGGCTACTGGATCTAGGACTGCTGGAAATCTCTATACATTGTCAGATGGAGCTGAAAAGACTTGCTTGATGAGTCGGACAGAGGAAAGTTGGTTGTGGCACAAACGCCTTGGGCATCTAAACTTTGATAACATGTCAAAGATTTGCAATTCAAAGGCTGTCAGAGGTATGTCTACAGTTGAAAAGCCTTCCAGCCCCATTTGCGATTCTTGCCAAAAGGGAAAGCAAACGAGGGTAATGTTCAAGTCAAAGGAGCATCATTCAAAGAAACCTCTTGAGCTAGTGCACACTGATCTCTGTGGACCGATGCGAACTCAAAGCAGCAATGGAGATAAGTATTCTATGTTATGCATTGATGATTATACTCGTATGACATGGGTATTGTTTTCTTAAGCATAAACATCAAGCACTTGATCGTTTTAAAGTGTTTAAGCACAGGTTGAAAATATGCTTGGAAAACGTATCAAGATTTTAAGGTCTGATCGAGGCGGTGAATTCACATCTGAAGAGTTCACTAACTATTGTGAGCACCATGGCATTCAAAGACAATATTCAGCCCCTAGAACTCCACAGCAAAATGGAGTTGTGGAACGGAAAAATCGCACCGTGCAAGAGATGGCTCACACAATGCTAACTGAGAGCAAGCTAGCTGACAAATACTGGAAGGAGGCAATCCATACGGCTGTATACATTCAGAATCGATGCTTGATCAGGCCACATGAAGACAAAACTCCTTATGAGCTATGGTTTGGGAGAAAAGCAAACAGTCAAGCACTTCAGAGTCTTCTGGTAGCAAGTGTTACATCAAGCGTCTTGAACAAAATCCGGGCAAATTTGAAGAAAGAGCTGATGAAGGTATATTTCTGGGTTACTCCTCCTCTAGTAAGGCTTACAGATGTCTTAACAAAAGGACCAGAAAAATCATAGAAAGTGCCGATGTTAGAATTGATGAAAACCGTGAATCAAAGAATGTAACTCATTATGACAGTCCAGTTTATGAGGACTCGAGTGAGATTGATGATGAAGTGGCTGAACCTAATGATTCTGAGAAATCAAAGGATGACTCAGAGGATGCTACACCTAGAAAGAAAAGCACTTGGGTAGAGCAACACCCTAAGGATCAAATCATTGGAGATCCTGAGGCCAGTGTTAAAACAAGACAAAGTGTAGTTAGCAATTACTCACTTGTGTCCACCATTGAACCCAAGACTGTGGCTGAAGCCAGTCTCGATGAAAGTTGGTTGAAAGCTATGCATGAGGAGTTGGAGCAAATTGAGAAGAACTCCACATGGGAACTAGTTTCTAGACCTACCGATAAGAATGTTATTGGTACTAAATGGGTCTTTCGAAATAAGCTGAATGAAGATGGTCAGGTCATACGACACAAAGCAAGGTTGGTTTGTAAAGGCTATGCTCAAGTTGAAGGCATAGATTTTGAAGAGACCTTTGCACCGGTGGCTCGTCTGGAAGCCATTCGTATGTTTCTTGCATTGGCTGCATACAAAACCTTCAAGGTATTTCAGATGGATATAAAGTCAGCCTTCTTGAATGGATTACTTGAAAAGAGGTCTACATTGAGCAACCTGATGGTTTTCTCATTAGTAAAAATTCAGACCTAGTGTGCAAGTTGAAAAAGGCTCTTTATGGGCTGAAACAAGCGCTAAGGGCGTGGTATGCAAGGCTGGACCTCTATCTCCGCAAGATCGGCTTTGAAAAAGGACTGGTTGATAGCAATCTTTATGTCAAAACAGAGTTGAGCAAACAGCTGGTTGTCATTGTTTATGTCGATGACATAATCTTTGGTGGCAATGATGAGGAAATGTGCAGGAATTTTGCTGAAGAGATGAAGAAAGAATTTGAGATGTCAATGCTTGGAGAACTAAAGTTCTTCCTTGGTTTACAAGTTCAGCAGCTGAAACATGGTATCTTCATATCACAGATGAAATACATCAAGGAAATGCTGAAGCGTTTTAACATGGAAGACAGCAAGCCAGTGAGCACACCAATGACAACGAACACAAAGCTAAGCAAAGATGATAAGGGTTCGTCCGTTGATCACACCACTTATCGTTCTATGATAGGAAGCTTGCTTTATTTGACTGCTACAAGACCGGATCTTCTACAAGCAGTATGTATGGTGGCTCTATTTCAAGCATCACCAACTGAAACGCACCTTACAACAGTAAAAATGATATTTCGATATCTGAAAGGTACCATGGAGCTTGGCATTTGGTATCCTAAAGGCAAATCCTTCACTCTTGTTGCATACTCTGACGCCGATTGGGCTGGATGTATAGATGATCGCAAGAGTACAAGCGGTGGTGCATTCTATCTCGGTGAAAGGTTGGTGGCATGGCACAGTAAGAAACAAGATTCAGTATCCCTTTCTACAGCGGAAGCGGAATATATTGCAGCGGCAACTTGTTGTACGCAAGTGTTATGGATGCGGCAAATGCTCTCTGATCTAGGAGTTCCGACAACGGATCCTACGCCGATCCTCTGTGACAACACAAGTGCAATTCACATCTCTAAGAATCCTGTTCAGCATTCTAGAACGAAGCATGTTGCAATCCGCTATCACTTTCTCAAGGAAAAGGTTGTAGACGGTGAGGTAAAGTTGGAATATGTTCCAACTACTGAGCAAGTTGCTGATATCTTCACAAAACCTCTGCCAAAGGAAGTCTTCGAGTATCTCCGGAAAAAATTAGGAGTTACTCACTCTCCTAAGCCTTAGGAGTTGTGCTTGAAATGGGGAGCAATGTATTCCTTGAATATCCTATTCGCTCCTTCGTTGGTCCCTTTGGACTTGTTGTCAAAGGGGGAGAAAGTCTTATGCTAGGAGAAAGCTATGCTGCTAGGAGAAGTTATGCGAAGAAGTTATGCTATGATAGCTTGGGGAGATTGGTATCAAGAATGTGAATGTGAAGATCTTGATTCTGTTGGTTTTTTTAAGACAGGGGGAGTCTATGGTTCTGAAGAAGCTTTATGAAGGTCAACTGGTTCAAAGTGTTGAAGTTCCAAGTGTTGCCAACAATTCCAAAGGGGGAGATTGTTGGAATTTGAGATGCCTTGAGAAGTCTTATGAAGCATTGAAGTGTTTAGTATCTCAAGTATCATCTTGTGTTGGAATTATTGTCAACACAATGTCACAAGTGTGGTGTTGATAGTCTGGTGTTAATAGAGCTTCAAAGAAAAAACATAGCTGAAAGAGTTCAGGAAATCAGAATTCCTGAAGCAGTGTGGCCGGTCGACCGAGGACCCCACGCGGTCGACCGGGCAAGACAGTTAGCTCCCAGTTATTTTGTGCCACAGTGTGTCGCCGGTCGACCGGGGACCCCATGCGGTCGACCGAGCACGGGAACCAGAATTGCGCAGAAATAGAAGTTTTGCACGAAAATTCAGGAAACTTATGTATTTCATTTGGGACTCTTTCTAAACGAATTCTAGCCTAATTTGAACACTCTTTAGGGTTACCATAACCTATATAAAGGCTTGCTAAGTTCGTTTTCAAGAGTACAGAAGAGAAGAGAGAACAAAACAGAGGAGTTTTGGAGAGAAGAGTGATTGGAGAAGAAGACGCTGCTGTGTGTTGCTGTGTTGCACGTTTCTACAGCAAGTGTGGACGAGAATGTGCTCATGAAGATGGTGATTCGTCCATAGATAAGTGTCTCTCTTTTTATGCTTTAAATTTCAATTTGTAAGGGATTGAGAGAGAGAGATTGTAGAGGGGAAGGGCTGTAGAAAAGTTCTCTACTTTAATTCTGTAGAACATCAAGTTGGTGCTTGGTGTTAGGGGTTTGGTGATCCTATCTGTTGGTGCAGATAAATTGTAAAGGGAGTAGGTGCTTCCTAGATAGTTGGTACTATCTGAAACTTAAGGGTTGGTGCTCTTTGTCGTTGGTGCGACTAAATAGATTCAGACCTGCTCCGGATCGGTGTTCGGATAGTCTTTAAACCGTGGACGTAGCCTTTTGGTGAACCACGTTAAATCTGGTGTCCTTGTGTGATTTGATTTGCTTTTGTTGTTAAATTGGACCTGTTTTTAAGGGATCACTGATTCACCCCCCCCCTCTCAGTGATCGCGATATCTAACAGATTCTTTGTATTCCAATCAAGTCTGGGAACTTGTAGATGCACCTGAAGGGATTAAACCCATAGGGTGCAAGTGGATCTACAAGAGAAAGAGAGGAGTGGATGGAAAGGTGGAAACCTTCAAAGCAAGACTGGTGGCAAAATGATATACTCAGAAAGAGGGTATCGATTATGAGGAAACCTTTTCACCGGTGGCTATGCTTAAGTCCATAAGGATTCTCTTGGCCATCGCATGTCATTATGACTACGAGATATGGCAGATGGATGTCAAGACAGCTTTTCTTAATGGAAGTCTTGACGAATGCATCTATATGATGCAACCAGAGGGCTTCATTGATAGTGGCCAAGATAACATGGTTTGTAAACTTAAGAAGTCCATTTATGGACTTAAGCAAGCATCTAGAGCATGGAACATCAAGTTTAATCAGGCAGTCAAATCTTTTGGCTTTGATCAAAACATTGATGAACCGTGTGTGCATAAGAAAGGAAATGGGAAAGCAGTTGCGTTTTTTGTTCTGTATGTAGATGACATATTACTCATAGGAAATGATGTAGGTTTATTGTCATCCACAAATGTTTGGTTATCCTCTCAATTTCAGATGAAGGATTTGGGTGAGGCCAGCTATATCTTAGGGATCAAGCTTTTGTGTGATCGCAAGAATAAATGTTAGCCCTATCCCAATCTTCTTACATTGAGAAGATATTGGTCAAGTTTAACATGCATGACTCCAAGAAGGGCCTCCTACCTTCTAGACATGGAGTACCACTGTCCCGAGATCAATGTCCAAAGACATCTGAAGAGATAGAGAGCATGAGGAGAGTTCCATATGTATCCGCTGTTGGAAGCCTCATGTATGCTATGTTATGTACTAGACCAGATATTTGCTTTGCCGTTGGCATGGTTAGCAGATATCAGTCAAACCCTGGACCTATGCATTGGACAACTGTTAAGCATATATTCAAGTATCTTCAGAGAACGAAAGATTATATGCTAACCTTTCGAGCAGATGATCTAACGCCATTGGCGTATACAGACTCTGATTTCCAATCTGATAGTGATGCCAGAAAGTCTACCTCAGGGTACGTCTTTACTTTGTCAGGAGGGGCTATATCATGGAGAAGTGTCAAGCAATCCTGTATAGCTGATTCTACCATGGAAGCAGAGTATGTGGCGGCATCGGAAGCTGCGAAGGAAGCGGTATGGCTCAGAAAATTCCTGTTGGAATTGGGAGTTGTTCCTGCAGTGCATAAACCGATTGTCATGTACTGCGATAACACTGGTGCTGTAGCACATTGCAAAGAGCCCATGAATCACAAGAAAGGCAAGCACATTCAGAGAAAGTACCACTTGATCCGGGAATTCATTCAGGATGGAGAGATAGTGGTGGAGCATATTGCTTCGGCAAATAACTTAGCTGACCCATTCACAAAGACTCTTACTGAGAAAGTCTTCACTTCTCATGTTGAGTCTATGGGTGTTAGGTTAGGAAGTAGTGATCTTTAGTGCAAGTGGGAGTTTGTTGGGATTGGTGTATGCCCTAAAGCCCACTAGCTGCACTCTCATCTTTTGTTACTGGATATTTACTGGTTATTTAATTGAAAGACTATTTTATGCTTAAACATGTATATATGTATGGTTGTGTAAGGCCCATTGTTTCTAGTAAATGAATTAGGTGTGTAGTGTCTACACACAGATAGGTCTAATTCATGGACAACTGGAAACATCATATTTGTTCATAACTGAAAGATGGAGCTGGGCACTTCATCTTGGTATAAGTTATAATGAGAGATTCTTCTGTATTCAGGGTGACTTACCTAAGTCAAGGGAGGGCTTTCCCGGATTCATCTCATTAGTGCATATGCAATGCATTGAACAGGACCATGGTAGGTGTGATCTCTAAAATAGTACTATCACAGAGAGAGATCAAGTCACCTCATGCTACTGAGTGACCGGTGCTCTTAATCTTGAGCATTTGTGGATGAACTGACGAAGTCAAGTTCTTGTGCTTTAATTCACTATGGGTGAGATTCTTTTCATGGGTCAACAGCTCTGTGTTTTGGGTACTCGGACTTGATCAGTTGGGACGTGCAGATGCAATATAGAATCTATGCCATCTGATGATGGAATAATCGTCCCCTTAGAATTATCCGATTAATCATCAAAATCTAAGATCTTAGTATATGGATGTTCCATATGGATATTGAACTTGTGGGTCGCTCCCTGGATCAAGAGAATGATATTCGAATGATGATTATGTTTAAGGATATGAAGTTCTAAGGTTTAGATGTAATCGGGAAGGTTGATAGTACATGTGATAACCTGACTCGATTATGGATGTTACATAGAGGGGCATTCAGGTCATTAAACTTAGTAGGTCGAAGACAACCGTCATTTTATGATGAGCTTATTATATTATATATTTGTCCTTGGAGTTTGAGTTAAGGTTAAAATGGTCTTAATGTTGCTATGGGATTAGCATGGACATTTTGGTCATTTTGGGAGCCAATGGCAAATATGTCTTTTGGTCCCTTCTCTAGTCACTTACCAAGATTGGCATGGTTTCCTAAAATGTTTAGATAACATAAGGATGAATTATTTTAGTGGAAAAATAATTTTGAGTTTAAATTCAAATAGGCCTTTGATGGCATACATGAATTTAACTCTAGATAAATTGTATGTGGGCCATGGTGTGCATTAATATGTGGGACGTCCATAATAGGATTTCCATGGGTAAGGTTTCCAACTTTGAGTAGGACTCTCTACTTGGAAAGTTGGACTCCTCTTTGGATTAGTATTCCTATGAGAAAGTTTCCTTTTTGGATTAGGAACTTAAAATTAGTAATTGTTCTACAACTAGGATTACTAATTGCATGGGAAGTTCCTTTTAGTTTCCTTTTCTAATTGGAGTGTTTCTTAAAGGAAATAAGTCTTTCTTTTTAGGACATCCATGAGAATTAGGAGAGATAAACTTTTAGGAAAGGTTTCCTCAAAGTTTCTATAAAAGATACCCAAACCCCTCTTGGACGTCCAACACTTTGTGAGCACAAGGAGAGTCCCACACGTCCAACCCTTTGGAGGCTTTCTTCTTCATTGAAGAAAGCTTGAGGTCTGAGATTTTTCCTTGGAGAAATAGTTCTCAACTCCTAGATTAAGATCCCACCATCTTAGCCAATCAGATTTGGAAGTGAGATATAGGAGAAGATCAAAGGCAATACTAGTGCAGAAAATTCCAGCAACTTGTTTGCTAGTTGCAAGTCTGAGTTCGGGCCTTTGGATCTATTTTTTCAGAGATTTGAAGTCTACAAATCTTCGAGGTATTAGTCTTCTTTATTCTCCTTTAATTATACACTTGTTGGTCATGAATTCATGGAGTTCTCATGCGATCTATATGGCTGATTTATGCTGCCAAAATCAGATTTTTTAAAATCTGTCATGTTACAAATTAGCCATGAATATCTTCCGCTAATTCAGATCTGAATCGCAGTTTCTTTCAGACCGGGTGCAGGGGAATTGTCTCGTCATCGGGGCTCTTGCCAAAGCCTGTGCCCTGCCGCGTGACATGGAGCTGGCCGCGAAGCGTGACAATGAGAGTCTGCTGGGCTCGGCGATCCAGGCCGCTCTCCAGGTAAGTACCTTTGATGTTCTTTTGATGTATTTCATTTCGGCTGCTCCCATCTGACTTGTTTTCTTTTACAGAATGTGCAGAGGCTCTAGTTCGTAATGGAGAGGAGCGACAAGAACGTCTCCAAGATCACCCAACTGGAGTCCGAGAGGGGAAAATTGAAGAAGCTGGGAGAGCTGAAGAGGAGCAGCGCCGAGGCGGCTGCGCAGCTGGATGTGGCGCTGGTCAGCATCACCGATCTCACGTCGACAACCCATCAGTTTAAGGGGGAGATCTGGGTGAAGACGAGGAGGATTGCCGAGCTGGCCAGAGCGAAGGCTGATTTGGCGGCTGAATTGTCGAGGCAGCATGGCGAAGTGCTAGCCAGGCATGCCGAACTGGGGAGAACGCTGACCTCAAGTCCTCTCTGCAGACTGAGGCCCAATCTTCCTTTCAGAAGGGGGTGGACTAGGCTACAGAGGAGTACGAGAGGCAGGTGGAGGAGATCACCTCCATTCTGTTCAAGGAGGGGTGCCTGGCCGCACTGAAGTGTGCAGGGGTTCCTGAAGACCACCCGGTCTATCAGAATCTGCCAAAGTATTCTGGTCCAGACCCCGAGCCGAGTTCCGCTCCGTTGGCCGAGAGTGCCCAGGTGGATGCTCCTGCAGCTGGTCCCATCTCGGTTGGCACTCCACCTATCCCTTCTGCTGGTGATGCTCCGGCTGCACCTTTGGGCGACGCTCCTTCTGCCCCTCCTGCGGGTGATGCGACTGAGAAGGCCGCGGTTGTCGCCGAGAACGCGGGTCTATCAGAGACCGTGATAGTGCTGGTCGAGTCGCCGAAGCCCATGTAGTTTTTTCGATCACTGTGTCTTTGCTGCTTTCATACTTGTAATTTTTCTATCTTTTTTATGATGTAAAGTTTTTGGTGATGTAATCCCCTTTACTTTTAATGAAAAGCAGAGCTTCTTCACTTGTGCCTTCTTTTTCTTCATCTTTTTGATTTCGGCTCTTTTGTGCTTGAGTCCGGCTGAGTGACGTGACGTGAGAGTCTTGAGTTGGGGAAAGTACCGTACGGTCTCCATAGGTATCCACTCCGATATCTCGCATTCCGAGGCACATAAATAGCAGTAAGTACAGCGGTACGGCCGATGCGGAAAACGAGCAGATGGCTCCACGTGTTCGCCATCGGAGCCACTGGTCAACTTGTGGAAGACGTGCACTCCACGCGAGGCATGGGAGACCTCGCCTCATTGATGGGTCTTTGGTTACTGAACCCTTCCTCCTTCTATAAATAGAGGCAGCAGGCCTGCCATGGGAGAGGAAAAAGAACTTGAACCTGAGACCCTTCCTCCTTTTCATTTCTCACAGTGATGAGGATCTGCCCACATCTGCCAGATGTTCCAGCAGTTTCGCCTTGTAAAACTTGTTTAGGAACCTTTGCTCTGTCCAATCCTTCTGCGACTGAAGATAGCTTCCTCTGGGAGGGACTGTCACCGGAAGTCGTGGTATGCGCGCTCTCTGAAGACGGTCCCCATGGACTACGCGTTCTCTGAACTCTGGTCCACGGCCAACTCCCGCCGATGAGGTTTAGAAGAGATCAGCTCCTGCCTACGCGGCTGGGAGGTGATTATTCTCTGGTTGGGAGTTGGTCGCGCACTTGATCCTGCACGGTCCTGTGTGGGATCATGCTGCAGGGTCTTGTGTGGGATATCAAGACCTCCAAGCAGCGGGCCGGTGAAGATCAAGACCTCCAAGCTCCCTTCTTTTTCTGTTTTTAGAGGACTGCGAGCCTCCTTACTGTATTTCTAATTTTTCGTTTCTGTAACCCTTGAAATGAAGAAATTACATTCTATAAAAGAAAGAAGTTTCTGATCAGATGAGATGTGTATTCTGTATTTTTGCATTCTTTTTTGCTTTTCTGTACTGTTTTTCTGCACTTTTGTGCTTGTATTGCTTTTTTCTGTATTTTTGTGCTGCTTTTCTGCACTTCTGTGCTTGCACTGCTTTTTTCTTCTTTTCTGTGCTGTTTTTCTGCACTTTTGTGCTTGCACTGCTTTGTCTTTCAAAGACTGTCGTTAGCCGAGATGAACGCAGAGTCTCGAGGGTCTCGGCTGTGCGAGCCTGAGTCCAGGATCGATCTCGGGGGGTGTATGAACCCAGGGAAGACTGGATGTGTAAATCCGAAGTCATCCCAGGGTATATGAACCCAGGGTTTTAGGAGCGACTGGATAGATAAATCCTAAGTCAGTCCATGGGCATGTGAACCCAAAATTTAGGGAAGATTGGATGTATGAATCCCAAGTCAGTCCCAAGGCGTATGAACCCAGGGTTTTAGGAGCGACTGGATGTATAAATCTTAAGTCAGTCCATGGGCACGTGAACCCAAAATTTAAGGAAGACTAGATGTATGAATCTGAAGTCAGTCCCAAGGTGTATGAACCCAGGGTTTTAGGAGCGACTGGATGTATAAATCCTAAGTCAGTCCATGGGCGCGTGAACCCAGAGTTTTAGGAAAGACTGGACGTATGAATCCGAAGTCAATCCCAGGGTGTATGAACCCGAAACCGCCAAACTCAGATAAGATGACACAGATTGATGACAGGGCAAATGCTGCTTTTATTGATCATGAGACTTTCATTACATCTTAGAAATAGAACTTCTTTAAGTGAGATGCATTCCATGGTCTCAGCAACTGCCTGCCTTCCAAGTCTTCAAGTTTATAAGAAGATCGTCCTGCCATTGAAACCACCCTGAACGGGCCATGCCAGTTTGCCTTCATTTTGGTCTCTGTCAGCTGGCAGGGTCTTCTTCAGAACCAATTCTCCTACTGAGAAACTTCTTTCCCTGACTTTTTCATTGTATCCTCTGGCTAGCCGTTGTTGATAGTCGGCCAGTCGTCTGGCCGCTGCATCTCAGCACTCGCCGGCTAGGTCCAGCTCCATTGCCAGGTTCATCTCGTTTCGGCCTTGGTCGACAAGCTCTGATCTCAGGGTAGGGAGGCCAATTTCTAAGGGAATGACCGCCTCCATCCCATAGGCCAACGAGAAAGGTGTCGCCGAGGTGGATCGTCTCGGAGTCGTCCTGTATGCCCACAACACGCTAGGAAGCTCTTCTACCCATCTCCCTTTTGCTTTGTCCAATCGCTTCTTCAGGCCGTCCAGGAGTACCTTGTTAGAAATTTCGGCCTAGCCATTGCTCTGCGGGTACGCCGGAGTGGAATAGTGGTTCCTGATGCCGTGCTTTTGACAGAAGTCTCTGAAGGAGTTGGAGTCGAACTGAGTCCCGTTGTCCGAAATCAGGGTCCTGGGGATGCCGAACCTCGTTATGATGTTCTTCCATACGAAATTCTTGGAGTCCCTTTCAGTGATGGAGGACAGCGGTTCAGCTTCTACCCACTTCGTGAAGTAATCTGTAGCGATTATCAGCCATCTTTTGTTCCCTGGAGCTCGATGGAGAGGTCCCACAATGTCCAGCCCCATTGAGTGAAGGGCCATGGACTAGAGAGGGGACTCAAGTCTTGTGCTGGATGATGAAGAGAATGGGAGAACTTCTGACATTTTTTGCATTTTCTGGCGTATACCTGTGCATCCTTCTGCATATATGGCCACCACTAACCTTGGCTTATTGCTCTGTAGGCCAGTGATCACCCTCCGATGTGACTTCCGCAGATTCCTTCGTGGATCTCATACAGAAAGTCGTCCACCTTGCTCAAATGGATGCATTGGAGGTAGGGACCCGTGAAGGATTTTCTATAGAGTTTGCCTTCAGGAGATAGCCAGAATCGAGCTGCCTTGAGTCTGATTCGGTGGGCTTCATTCTTGTCTTCGGGGAGCTGGTTGTCCTTCAGGTAAGAGATGATTGGGTCCATCCAGCTCGGGCCGAGATCAACGCACCAGACTTGCCGAGATGAATGGAGCTCTAGGTTTGATCTCGGTATCGATCCGACCTCAACGGTCCTTTTCTTCCCTACTTCGACAACGGAGGCCAGGTTTGCAAGCGCATCAGCATGCGTGTTGGTATCTCTGGAGATTTTCCTGACCTTGGCTGTCTGGTAGTGAGAGAGCAGTTTCTTCGTGAGGGCTAAGTAGGCCGCCATCCTGTCGTCCCTGGCTTGGTAGTCTCCAGTGAGCTGGCTAGTTACCAGTTGTGAATCGCTGAAGACCACCAATATTTGCCGGGCTCCGAGGATTCGGGCGCTATTCAGCCCTGCTATCAGAGCTTCATACTCTGCTTCATTGTTCATCGCTTTAAAGTCCAAGGTGAAGGCTTGCTCTATGACCAGTCCCTCTGGCGATTGGAGAACTATGCCGGCGCCAGCTCTCTTGTAGGTGGACGAGCCGTCGATGAAGACCTTCCATGACGAGACAGGAACTTGGCTCTGAGAAAATTGTTCGACCTCGGTGACTTCATGCTCATGCCCTATGCCCCCCAGTTCGGTACCGGACTGGGTCGAAGCCGAGCTTGGAGAGACGAACTCTACGATGAAGTCTGCCAGATTTTGGGCTTTGATCGCAGTCCTGGGACGATACTGGATGTCATACTGCCCCAGTTCGACTGCCCATTTTGAGATTCGCCCTAAAAAGTCAGCTTTCTTGAATATAGATCGGAGTGGATGCTCCGTGATAACCACAATAGTGTGGAATTGAAAATAATGGGAGAGCTTGCGGGAGGCGCTGACGAGTGCCAGCGCAAGCTTTTGCAGCAAAAGGTATCTGGTCTCGGCATCAAGCAGGATCTTGCTCGTATCGTAGATTGGTTTCTGGACTCCATCGTCCTCTCTGATGAAGACGGAGCTCACTGCATGATCCGAGACCGCAAGATACAGATACAAAATCTCCCCCTGAGTTGGGGTAGAGAGTAAGGGTGGTGAAGACAGATAAGTTCTGAGTGCTTCCAATGCTTGGTGGCACTCAGGGGTCCATTGAAACTTTAAATTCTTTTTCAGAAGCTGAAAGAAAGGCCGACACTTATTCAGATGATCTGCTGATGAAGCGATTGAGTGCTGCAGCCATGCCCATTAGCTTCTGGACCTCCTTGGTGTTAGACGGGCTTTGGATTCCCAAGATTGCTGTAATCTGGTCCGGGTTGGCCTCTATCCCCCTCCGCGTCACTAGGCTTCCGAGGAACTTGCCAGAAGCTACGCCGAAAGCGCACTTGGAAGCATTCAGTTTGAGCTTGAATTCACGGAGGATGCTGAAGACTTGGGCCAGATCCGCCAGATGGTCGCTAGACTGCTTGGACTTGACGACCATGTCGTCAATGTAGACTTCAACTGTCTTGCCGAGCTGATCCTGAAACATTTTTGTGACAAGGCGCTGATAGGTTGCCCCCGCGTTCTTCAGCTCAAAGGGCATCACCTTATAACAGTAAGTGCCGCGGGGGGTTATGAATGCAGTTTTCTCCTCGTTCGGCTCATACATCGGAATCTGGTGATAGCCTCTGTAGGCATCGAGGAAGCTCATTCTGTCATGGCCAGCAGTGGCGTCGATCATCTGATCAATCTTTGGAAGAGGGAAGCTGTCCTTCGGGCAAGCTTTGTTGAGATCTGTGAAATTCACGCATACCCTCCACTTGCCAGTCTTCTTTTTCACTACCACCGTATTGGCCAGCCAGACCGGGTACTGGACTTCCAGGATTGCGCCTGCCTCTAGCAACCTGTCGACTTCTTCGACCACCGCTTCCGTCTGCTGCAACCCCGTCCTGCGGGCCCTCTGTACCACTGGCTTGTGGTTGGGATCCACGTTCAGCAGGTGGCACATGACCTCGAGGTCAACCCCAGGCATTTCGCTTGGGGTCCAAGCGAAGACATCCACGTTCTGCATCGGGAGTCTTGAGAGCTCGGCTCTCTCTTGGTCGGGCAGCTGGGTGCCGATCAGGAAAAATCTGTCAGGGTCAAGTGGGTCTAGCTTGACTTCGGCTAGATCTTCAATACTCTTCTTGTCAGGATCTCGGCCGATCTCATCCAACCCCCTTTCGAACTCTACCAGATTCACCCGCTCTGGCTCCTTCTCCCTAGGGACCATGGCCAACTTACACTGCCTGGCCAGCTGCTGATCCCCTTCAACTGTAACCACCTCCATCTTGCCGTCCTTGTCTTCAAGCACGAACTTCAGCTTCTGATGGAGAGTGGAGGGAACTGCTTCCATTTTGTGGAGCCACGCCCTGCCCATAATGGCATTGTATGGAGAGGGGCATCCACCACTAGGAAGTCGGTCATGACCGAGGCTTCGCCTACTCTGGTCTCCACAGTGATTCTCCCCTTGGGGTAGACCGGCTTGGCGCTGAACCCAATCAGAGGCGTGCGAGCTTCCTTCAAATCAGTCTCCAAGAGCCCTATCTTCTTGAAGCATCCATAGTAGAGGACTTCAGATGAGCTGCCGAGGTCGATGAGGATCTGCTTTAGTGTGAAGTCTCGCAGCTTCATCGTCAGGAGCAGGGGATCATTGTGGGGAAGCTGCGCTCCCTCGAGGTCTTTATCTGAAAACGAGATGACTGGGCGCTCGCTTGGATGCCGGTCCGAGCTCGGCTCTCATCACCTCTTTCCCATGCGAGGCCTGCCTGGCTTCGGCACGAGCCTGGGAGTTGCCTCTAGCTGAGGGAGAGGGAGCAGAGGGCGCCAGATGGATCACACTGATGATCTTCTCAGAATCTTCGCTGTTTGGATCCTTATCAGCGCTCTGATGAGCTCGGCCGCTGCCGCCGCTGCCGGTATCTCCTGCCTTGACGAATTCCTCCAGATGACCTTCTTTGGCGAGCTTTTCTAGGTGGAACTTCAAGGTCCTGCACTCCTCGATTTTGTGCCCATTCTGCTTGTGGTAGGCACAGAACCTGGTCTGGTCACGGGTGGAGGTATCACTCTGCATGGGCTGAGGCCAGCTGAAGAATGGCCTGTTCTTGATCTTGTTCATAATCTGGTGGATCGGCTCATTGAAGACGACATTCACAGCCTGGTAAGCATTGGGAGGAGGTCTGGTCTTGCTGCCGCCCCCAGACCTGGACGCTGTAGCCTTTGCCGAGCTGGAGACCCAGGCTTGCTTCGGCTCTTCCTTCCGAAAGGGATTCTTATCTCTCTGCTGGGGCTGATTGCCCTTCTCCTTGGGTCCTGGGCCGTGACTTTCCCGGGCCCGGACCTCATCCTCCTCCCGGGCGACATAGCACTTTATCCGGGACATCAAGGCTGGCATGGAGGTTGTGGGGTCTCCGGCCAGGTCTTTCCTCAGCTCGTTCCCTGGCAACAGGGCATTTCGGAAGGCAAAGATTGTCACTTCGTCCCTAATTACCTCAATCTGTCTGTAAATCACCCAGAACCGCTGGGCGAATTGGGGTAATGCTCTCGCCCTGCTTCATCTTCAGGGCAAGTATATCAGCATCAGTCTTGGGGACGACGCTGTAGGCCTGGAACTTCTTCAGGAAGGAGAGATAGACTTCTCCGGGAGGGCGCAGTACCATTTCAAGGGGAGGTCGCCCATACTGGAGGAGAAGATTTTGCAGTTGAGGTGGCCCTCGTTCCCCCAGATGGACATCTTCTGAGAGAAGTGTCGGAGGTGAGCGGCTGGGTCAGACACTCCGTCGTAAGGGACGAACTGCGGGACAGAGAACTTCTTGGGCAGTGGAGTCTCCTCGATATCCCGCGTGAAGGGGGAGGCCCCCAGATCGGTGGGGCCGCAAATTTCTTGCTGGTCTCGGGCGAGAGCAGCCATCTCCATGTTATGCTGAAGGGTAATCTTAATACGCCTGTCGAGCCGCTCCTGCTCGACATCCTTCCGTGGCGACATTGCTTCCGACTTTCGCTTCGAATGGCCTCGACTGTGGTAGCTGCGAACTTGGTCGTCTCGGCCATGATGGCTTCGACCATTGCTCGAGACCTCGTCGTTGGCCCGACTACGCTTCTGGTCCAGAAAAGCTCTCAAATCCTCGCGGGAGGGCTGGACTGCCTTGCTCGAGGCGGTTCTCTTCTTGCCTTGGGCCCAGAGGGCTGTCCTGCTGAGGGGGCTCCTGCTGCTCTCAGTTGCTGCTGGAGTTGGCAGATTATTCTATCCTGCTCCTGGATGAGGGCATTTTAAGCTGCGATATCTCCTCCATCATCAAGGTCTCGCGAACGGCGTGGCTTGTCGACTACTACAGCTTTGTCTTTCCGGGGACGCTCGTTTCGCCACTCGTCCCGTCGGGGAGGCATGACTTCGTCGCTCGGGGACGAATCCTCAAGTCCCTCTTGGAAGGGAATCTCGACGAAGAGCTGCGAGCCTAGGCGCCCCTCGCCTGCAGACGCGCCAAGCCCCACTCCGGACCGCCCTTAAGGAGGGGTGTCCGTCGACGGGCCTGGTCGTTCGAGCATTGCTCTCGAAGACTCTCCGCCTTTCTTAGGTTTTGGAGGCATGGTATTTGGTAAGATTGAGAAGGTTGGGAAGGTTGGGATAGTGCTTCCCCACAGACGGCGCCAATTGTAAGTGCAAAAAATGATGACTCACAAGATTAAGGGTGCCTGATAGGACTTCCGAATAAAAGAAGATGATCTACTGCCTCAAAGCCTGAAAGGGAAGAACAAACGGTCAGAGGACCCTGGCCTGGGCGGCGCAAGGCTCTCCAATGCCTCAGTATATGAACTTAACTAAGGAAGGAGAGGAAGAAGAGAGGCAGAGTAACGACTCTCAAGTGTGTAGGTTGCGTACCTTGCTTGTGGAATGGGGTTCTATTTATAGAGAACTCTTGATGATATTTTGGATGATATTTTGGAGTGGGTCCCTTGATTTGATAGGGAAGGCCTTATCAGCCCACAAAGTAATAAATGCGGTCCATCTCAACCCACATTGCATTTAATGCCAGTCGGATCAGCCCACATTGCATTTAATGCATGTCATGTTGGGCCAGATCATGTTGGACGCCTTTGGCGGTAGAGGTCCCATCGGATCCATCCTCGGGCCTTGCCCTGATTTGGCTACAGCCGCTGGATGCCGCCCTGTCAGCGATCTGGCGAAGAATGTGGACGGCTGAATGTCGCATCTGTCCCACTGGCTCGCGCCCCTATTCTGCCACGTGTCTGATGACGTGGCGGGCGTGGGCGCGAGTGGGGTTTCTTCTTCATTTTGGCTTCCGTCCTAGCTCCTTTGGCCGGGGTCAAGCTCTTTAGCTGAAGTGGATCCTTGGTAGCCGAGCTCGGCGCTAGCAGCCAAATTCTGTCTGGTTTTGGCCGAGGCCTCTGTCCCGGCAGCCGAGGCGAGTCTGGGTGGCACGTGGATGGCATGTGGAAGGCACGTGAGAGTGCTTAATCACATCTTATAGCCGTGATTAGCGTAATCCTGGAGTTTTGAAAATCTCCCCACATAATCATGCTCTCCACCTCTTTGGAAAACCTCTCCATCTCATGCGCCGGCATGCAAACTGGCACTAAAATCCCATCCTCCCCCTTCCCATTACAAAATGGAATGTAGAAAGAAAGCACCACACCATTCTCTGTAACTAAAGCCTGCGGCGGCTCGCTGTAAACTGCCTTCCCCCACCCAAAGTCCACCTCCTTTGCCCCACCCGCCGCCATCAAGTCAGACACCATCCACGTCCGCACCAGAGGCGGCTTCCCCTTTATCACCAACAAATCCGCCATCGATTGCATGTACTCCTGCGTCACCATGGCCTTCGTCTTCTTCACCTGCTCCACCGCATACCCAATCGGATTCCGACACAGATCACCAGCTGGCGACACAACGACCGGAAAAGCTAGCACATTTCCGTAGTACCCACCCGGCAATGGGGGACTGTACTTGGTGCGTGAATTGACAATAAATATGATCTTTGCTTCGTTCTTGTCGTTGGGCCGAAGGGTGGTGAGGGTGTTGCAGCGCCAGAGACAGGAGGTGAGGAGCTCGAAGGTGGTGGTGGAGTGGCGGAGGTGGGGAGGGAGGCGGAGGCGGAGGGTGGCTATGTGGCCGGAGGTGAAGAAGAAGGAGCGGTGGAGGAGGGGTTGGGATGGTAGGGGAGCGGCCGCACGTGCGGGCTGAGGCGTATCCTCGTATTCAGGGTGGTAGCAGGTGATACGTGGCGGCCGACGGGCGTTAAGGAGCTCGTGCTCCCACACGGGTGGAATGGAGGGGGCATGTGCGCCAAGTGCTATTTGGGCGATTGTGCGCATGAGCTGGAGAATGCCAGCGTAGTCGCACATGGTGTGGAGGCCGACGATGAAACCTCCACAAGTGAGATCGGTAACCTGCATGAGTTTATCTTAATTAAGTCATTTGGCCCATTTGGTAATTTTCTAGAAAAATAAAGATAAAGAAAAGCATCAAATTAAAAGAGAATAAAATATAAGTGAATTATGATTATATTTTGTCTTTAGTTTTTTTTAGGAAATTTTTTTATTTTTTATCATTTAGTGGAGAAATGCGGTTGTTTTTTTACTTTTTTTTTCAATGAATGAGAAAATTTTAAAGATGTGCACTTTTGATGTGACCCCTTATTTGAAAGATGGAGACTTTACATTACTTTTACTTTATTAGTGAATTTCCAAACGAAAAATATCATGTCTCTATTGGGTGGATGGGGAGAATATAAGGCTAGTGGGAGCCATGTGCTAAAAAATAATAAATGTGCATGTCATGAATTTGGTACGATCCCACTTTGACTTTGGCAAAGGTGTGCAAAGGACTGAATTGGTTAGATTCTAGCTCATTCCTCTCTCTTGCATGCACAAGCATATTTTTTTTCCAAGATGTGGTAGGGCTTACTCTCACTTTAGTCATTGTCTATTAATAGTAAATTTACTTAACTAGTAAAGTGAGATGAATTATGAATGGTAATTTTAAGAGATAATAAACAAGAAGCGGCCAAATTTAAAAAAAAAATACCATATTTCAAAAACACCTCTATCTAAAAAAAAAAGTCAAGAAATTACTTTCTCATTCTACTAAATGACAAAAGTCATCACTTTTTATTTGACTCCTATTCTTTTCTTATCTCTTAATTTGATCCGTCACCTAACTTTACTTTAATAGTGAAGTTACCAAAGGATTAGCCGTACTATCAAATTGATGACATGTAAAATATTGAAATATCTAAAGTGCTAGTGTGGAATTCCTTGATTAAAAGTATTTTGAGCTTAATGATTCTACCTTTATTTTCTTAGATCTAGATGCTCTAGTGTTCCACCATGGAGCATGGTTCTATCTATGACTTTTTAAAATGGGACACTTGTATAGTTTAATTTGTGAGCCCCACGGACGTAGCCAAGGGTCTTTCTATCTAGCCACATACATTAATTAAAAATATGTATATCAGTTACTTTTGACAACGCTAGTTTTTCGCCCACTGTTCATTCATGATCTTAAAATTGGAAGGTGAAAAACAAGAAGAACTTGAAGCTGATATATTGGACTTAATCTTTTTGCATATATGTATGTCTCATAAGATTTTGTTGACTGTTGTATGTCCTATTTCTCAAAACGCTATGGAGCATACATACTACAAAAGCTACTACTTGTAAAACAAAAGCTACTAATTGATAGTTTACTTGTTCATTTGATTTATTACCAGCACAAGGCGATCTTTCTACTTTGAGTTCCCATATATATATAGGCTCAAATTAGAAGCCAACAACATTTAATGGACCTACTGATCCAAAAAGATTTCTTGTATCCCACAAGAGTAGTGGACTCTGCAAAGTTTGCCACATGCATTTTTTTTATTAATTATCTTTACACTAGTATATTTTTACTCGATCTAGAAATCATTCTACGGGGAGGTGAGCTCACTTTGAGATTGACCACCTATAAAAAGAATGATTAAACACAAGAAACTAGAGAGAGCTCTGGCAAACCCAGGAGATTTTCCTTGGGAACCACTATGTAAGATATCGAATTCTTATGGGGTCATATATTTCTAGAAAACACGAAGTTCTCAGAAACCTTGGAAGTTTTCTGAGATTTCACATAGAGTTTTCAAAATCCTGAGAGTTTCTAGAAAAAATTGACCCCTTCTTCTAGAGTAAAATAAGACAAAAGTGTTTTAACATGTAATCAATTTGACCATCCCACTCCAACTAGAGTGAAATTTATCCTACATAGAGTACTAAAGACTTGAGCAGTTTAAAATTTTAGAAGGTGAGCAAGTGTAATAAGTCTTATCTTGTATGAGGAGTCTAAAAATCCTAGTCACCATATTGTTCACCTGAATCGACATCAAGGGGCAATCTAGGATGCCTCCAGAGCCAGGAACATCATAAAGGAGCTCAGCAAAGCATGGGAAAGGTAGTTGTATGGTATGGCATCACTTAGTTGCTCGAGGCTCACATCTGCGTCTGCCTCTATGAATAAGACGCCTTCGCCGGTGCACTCCACAGCAAGTTTACAACCAGGCCATTCCCTAAGTCTACCTGCGAACGGGTAGTAGAAGACGAGTGCTGTGTGGGGAGGTTTTCAAAGCTCCAGGATTACGCTAATCACGGCCATCAGATGGGACTAAGCATTCTCACGTGCCTCACGTGCCATCCGCGTGCCATCCACGTGGCACCAGACTCACCTCGGCTACCAGGGCAGAGGCCTCAGCCGAAGTCAGACAAGTCCTGGCCGCTAGCGCCGAGCTCGGCTACCCAGGTGCCCACCTCGGCTAAAAGCTTGACCTCGGCCAAAGGAGCCGGGATGAAAGCCGAATCAAGGGAGAATCTCCACTCGCGCCCTTCGCTCGCCACGCCATCGGACACGTGGAGGAATAGGGGCGCGAGCCTGTGAGACAGATGCGACATCCAACCGTCCACAATCTTCGCTAGATCACTGACAGGGCGGCATCCAGCGGCTGAAGCCAAATCAGGGCAAGGCCCGAGGGTGGATCCGATAGTACCTCTACCGCCAAAGGCGTCCAACACGATCTGGCCCAACATGACGCGTATTTAATGCGATGTGGGCTGATCCGACTGGCATTAAATGCAAAGTGGGCTGGAATGGACCGCATTTATTGCTTTGTAGGCTGATGATGACTTCCCTATCAAATTATGGGACCCACGCTAAAATATCATCCAAAGATATCGTCCAGTTCTCTATAAATAGAACCCCATTTCACATGCAAGGTACGCATAAACCCATACTTGAGAGTCGTTACTCTGCCTCTCTTCTTCTTCTCCTTCCTTTGTTCCAGTTCACTTACTGACTTAGGCATCGGAGAGCCTTGCGCCGCCCAGGCCAGGGTCCTCTGACCGTTTGCTCTTCTCTTTCAGGCTTCGAGGCAGCAGGTCATCTTCTTCATTTGGATAAGTCCTGTAAGGCACCCCGATTATTGTGGGTCATATTTTTCTGCACCTACAATCGGCGCCGTCTGTGGGAAAGTACTATCCCAACCTTCCCAACCTTCTCAATCTTCCCAGAAACCATGCCTCCGAAAGCTAAGAAGGGCGGAGAGTCCCTGAGAGCAAGACTCGAGTGTCCGGGCCCGTCGACGGACGTCCCTCCTCAGGGACGGTCCGAAGCGGTGCATGGCGCATCTGCAGGCGAGGAGCGCGTAGGCTCGTGACCCTTCATCGAGATTCCTTTCCAAGAGGGAGTTGAGACCTCGTGCTCTGACGACGAAGTCGCGCCTCCCCAACGGGACGAGCGTCGACGTGAGCGCCCTTTCAAAGGCAAAGCTGCGGCAGTGGAGGAGCCACGCCGTGCGCAACCCCCTGATGCTGGAGGAGACATCGCAGCTCAAAACGCTCTCCTCCAAGAGCAGGAGCAAATAATCCGCCAGCTCCAGCAGCAACTGAGAGCGGTGCAAAATGCCTCTCTACGGTGCAAAATGCCTCTCTAAGGCAGCCCTCAGAGCCCCAAGGCGAGAAGAGAGCTGTCCAGAGCAAGGTAGTCCAGCCCTCCCGCGAGGATCTAAGAGCCTTTCTAGATCAGAAGCGCAGCCAGGCCCACGATGAAGGCTCAAGCAACACCCATAGCCATCGTGGCCGCGACGGACGAGCTCATGGCCACCATAGTCGAGGCCATTCGAAGCGAAAGCCAAGAGCACTGACGTCAGAGAGGGATGATGAGCAGGAGCGGCTCGACAAGCACATCAAGCTGGCTCTTCAACATAACCTGGAGATGCGGGACCAGCAAGAAATCTGTGGCCCCACCGATCTGGGGGCCTCCCCTTTCACGCGGGACATCGAGAGAACTCCCTTGCCCAAGAAGTTCTCAGTCCCGCGGTTCGTCCCCTATGACGGATTGTCTGACCCATCCGCTCACCTCCGTCACTTCTCCCAAAAGATGTCCATCTGGGAGAACGAGGGTCATCTCAATGCAAGATCTTCTCTTCCAGTTTGAGCGACCTCCCTCTGAAGTGGTTCTGCGCTCTACCGGAGAAATCTATTTCGAGTTGGAGAGAACTCCAGCTCTCCTTCCTCAAGAAGTTCCAGGCCTATAGCGTCGTCCCCAAGACCGATGCTGATATCCTCGCCCTGAAGATGAAGCAGGACGAGACCCTCACCCAGTTCGCCCAGCGGTTCTGGGCGATTTACAGCCAAATCGAGGATACCAGAGAAGAGGTGGCGATTTTCGCCTTCCGGAATGCCCTGTTACCAGGGCACGAGCTGCGGAAAGATCTAGTTGGAGACCCCGCTCCCACCATGCCGGCCTTGATGTCCCGGATAAAGCGCTATGTCGCCCGGGAGGAGGACGAGATCCGGGCTCGGGAGGAAGAAGGCCCGGAACCCAAGGAAAAAAGCTACCAGCCCCAGCAGAGGGGTAAGAAACCATTCCAGAAGCACGAGCCGAAGCAAGCCTGGGTCTCCAGTTCGGCGAAAGTTGTGGCGTCTAGGTCTGGGGGCAGCAGGAAGACCAGGCCTTCCTCCGACGCCTACCAGGCTGTGAACATCGTCTTCAAGGAGCCGATCCACCAGGTTATGAACAAGGTAAAGACCCAGCCATTCTTCAAGTGGCCTCGTCCCTTGCCAGGCGATCCCTCCACCCGTGACCAAACCAAGTTCTGTGCCTACCATAAGGGTAACGGGCACAGGACCGAGGAGTGCAGGACTCTGAAGTTTCACCTGGAGAGGCTCACTAAGGAAGGCCACCTTGCGGAGTTCGTGAAGGCAGGAGACGTCGGCAGCGGCGGCGGCAGGCGAGCTCATCAGAGCGCTGATGGACCGCGCTCCTGCGCCTGGTCCTACCGAGGTCGGCGGACGTGGGAGTCCGTTGGGTCCGACCCTTTCATAACCGGGGGGCAAGGGCGTGCATCAACATTTCTTTTGGGTGGGTGTGCCAGATTTTCTATTTCACTTAGAATTGCAAGTGATGATCCGGAGATCAACCTTCGCAAGTAAAAAGGAAATCAACTTCTTTCAAGTTTTCCATTGCACATATATTTAAGAAAAGAGACATTTTCTTGATTTGCCGTGAAAGGCAATTTTTTTGGCGTTTATAGCCGATTTTTGGCGTTTATAACTGATTTTGGTGTTTATAGCCGTTTTACAATCCTTATCAATAATGAAAGATAAGAGTTGTGATTTTTGTCTCTTTTAAAAAAATACAAACCACAATGAAAAGCAAGAAAATGAGGATCTAACTTCTCAGGAGATTATGGGGGACCCGTTCAGATTGACGGTCGCAAGCCATATGTGGACTTCGCCATCATCCATGCAGATGAGAACAGAGGATGCTATTGATTCACTTGGCTAGGCTATAACCTCAGGTTTTTAGAGAATAAAGACCAAAAGGAGGTCCTATGTCCAATAAAAAGCCGAGTAGACGGGCTGAAAAGCCACGTCTAAGCCATTTGGAGGCAGAAGGAGAAGGCAAGGACCTTGGGGGGTACTTTTGTCACCTTGTAGCGGTGGTCGGTGTAAAACTTCCGTAGAGTTTTCTCTCTTTTCCTTCTCTGAATTTCTGTGCTTTTTTCTGATCTGGGATCTGTCTCGTTTTTTCCGATCTCGATTTCTTTGGGATGCTCTCCTATTTAAAGGCTTCTAGGTAGCCATTTAGGAAGGTTTATGAGCCTTAAATGTCATAAAGCTACATAAAGGGAGGAGTTACAAGATTGAATTCTTTATTTTGTAACTCCTTTTTCTTGGCTTCTGATTGGCCGGAGGAGATTGAGGGCATTCAATCGCCTTTAATCGCCATGATGGGAGGAGTTTCATGGGTTAAATGCCATGAATCTCTTGACTTGTAACTCCCGGATGCTTGCTTCTGATTGGTCCGTCCAAAGAAATGGATTAATGACTGTAATAAAGCTAGTCAATTAATCACATTAAGTGGTCGCCGAGCAGTTGAAGAGTCACGGGCCGTGCCGCGTCTTTTGGGATTCTTCTGGCGATGATCATCGATGGATCTTCATGTAGATCGACATCGGATGACCATATAACTTCAGGTGTTGGTTGCCAACAGCGGGTCGGTACCATCTGTCCTGTCGATTTCTCAATCGGTCGGGTAGAAAGCACACTTTTTTTGGTTGACCGGGTGGCGATCAATGTTGTTTTCGATACTCTTGATGATTAACCCATGTTTTTGACGGATGTCAGAGGATTTGGTGTCTCAAAAGTATGAATTTTGAAAAATACCAGAGGCCGGACGCTTCGAATCGCGAAAAAACGGCGAAAAAACGGGGTTTCCGGGGCCCACCGGGCGATCCCGGGCCCCAGGGTCGCAGGGGCCTGCGACCCTGGGGGGTTTTCCCCCTTTTGTCCCGTTTTATATCCGTTTTTGCTGTTTTTTTATGCTTTTTTCTTCTGTATTTTTCCTTGAAATTTTTGATCATTTATTGGCCTGATTTCCCTGTAGAAAACCTGATGAGAATCCTTGCATTTTATTTTGCAAACTTTCCAATTTTCCGTCAGAAGCTGAAACTGGGCCAAACGATGTCGGAATAATCTGAAATTTAGGGTGAAGCCTGCTGAGCAATAAATAAGACCAACCATAGGATTTTGTTTGAGTTTTGAAGCCGTTTGGGGTCCTATCACCAGTAGACTTGCTTTTATCGCGATGAAGATGTCGCGGTTTGATGTGCGGTCAACCGATGTGCAATTGACTTGAAATTTAACAGGGAACCTATTTGAGTCATTTTAAGATGATCCATAAGCTCTGTCTTGGAAACTATGGTCCCGGAGAGCTTTGCCGCCGAGAGGCCTGATTTGGCTTCCGAGCGTCAAACTATGGTCAAATGTTGTCGAAATGACCTGAAATTTGACGTGTAGCCCTTTGTAAGCATTTTGAAGCCGTCCATGTGCTCTATCTGATGAGTGATGGCCTCGGTGGTTCTCGCCACCGAGAGGCTTGATTTAGTTGTTCGAGGGTTGATGTAGGGTCAAACGTTGTCGGTTTGACTCGGAACTTGACGTGGAGCCTTTTGGATGTATTTTGAGACCATCCATCGGCTTCGATCGAAGATTTGGTGTCTCTGATGCTTTCGCCGCTGGGAGCTCCTTTTCAGTTGCCGGAGAAGCGAAGTTAGGCCAAATGATTTTGAAATGGCCCGAAACTTCTTGTGTACTCCTCTTTTGGCTATCTTGAAGGATCTTGCAGTTTTTGTTTGATTCTAACAAGATTTGATTTTTTGGAAGTAGCATTGCCTATTTATGGCAGGTTGCAACTTCATGTAGCTCTTTCGATCTTGAAGAGTCAAAGTGACATTTTTTTGTGTCAACAAATGCCCCCTCGGGGTATAGCGACGAGTTGCTTATCATTTGTAGTCGATGTGCCTCGAAGAAATTTGTGAAGGAGAGCCTGTGACTTGACCAAGAGTTTTTGAACAGTCTTTCTTTTTGGTATTTGTAGCCTTTTGAGCTTCCAGGGGAATTTTATGATAGTGAAAGGGATCACGTACCATCTCGAGGCAAAGTTTTGAAGATGACATCAAGGATGTGGATTTGGGTTTTGACCTTGTGACCTAACAGGCTGTATGTGGCAGGTTAGGGGGTCGGGTCTGGTTTTGATCGTGTGACCCAACAAGCTGTATGTGGAATGTTGGGGGATCAGTTTTGGTTTTGATCTTATGACCTAACAGGCTGTATGTGGCAAGTTAGGGGATCAGGTTTTGGTTTTTGGTTTTGGTCTTGTGACCTAACAAGCTATATGTGGCAAGTTAGGGGACCGGGATTTGGTTTGATTTTTGTGGAATGTCAATTTCAAGATTTTGGCTCAATTTGGTAGATGAGGCTGGATGGTTTGATTTTTGGAAGCTCATGGGGCTTGGAATTCTTTTTTGTATGGTCGAATCAACTCAAAAGAGGCAGGGAACCATTTTTGTATACTCTTGGTAAGAGGGATTTCTCTTTGACTAAAAGCCCAATTTTTTTTATTTTTTATTTGTGCCTAGGTGGTCAAACCTAGCTCATATGGGCTAATCCATGGGACCTTAAGCTTTTGAAATGGCTTAGATCTCATATGGTGTCATTTTTGTAAAGAATATCCAAAAATAACTCATTCGGATAGAGAATATCTAAGAATATCTTTACTTGGAGAGAATCTCTCATGTTCCCTTTATTTTGGGAGAGAATATCTCAAGATATCTTTCTTTTGGGAAAGAATCCTTCATTGATCCTATCTTTTGGGAGAAAATCTCTCATTGATTTCTTTTTGGGAGAGAATCCCTCAAGATATCTTTCTTTTGGGAAAGAATCTTTCTAATCTCTTTCTTTTGGTAAGGTTACTAATTAGTAACACTTACCTCTTTCTTCTTTCCTTTTTTGGTTTGCTCTCTTCTATAAAAGCAAGGAGGAGGTTGGATCTCTTGCTCTTATCGCTTTCTTTTGCAACAATCCCAAGAGGGTTTCAAGACCAAGAGTTCTTCTTCTTCAAGATCTTCAAGACTTTTCTTCTTCTTCTCCATCAATGGCTTCAAGTAAGCTCCCTTTTTTTAAGAAAACCCCATTGTAGAAAAAAAAAGTTCTTTCTTTTTTTTGTTTCTTTCTTTTTCTTTTCTTTTTTTTTCCACGTGTTTTTCTTTTCTTTTTTTTTTGCACGTGTTTTCTCCTTTTCTTTTTTTCTTTTTGCATGTTTTGGTTTTTTTTTTTTTTTGTGGGCCGTACGGACAGATCCGTACGGATCTGGCCGTACGGCCACGTGGCTTGTGGGCCACGGCCTGTGGGCCATCCCTTTTTTTTGTTTTCTTTCCCCTTTTTTTTGAGAAAGTTTCTTTTTCTTCTCTTTTCTTTTTTTTTTTTTGCTCATCATGATAATGCCCCTTTTTTTTTGGCAAACCTAGATGTTCATGCATGCATTCTATTGTAAATTAGATTTGTAGCATGATGTAATAGCATACCTGAAAGTTTTCGCAAATTTGGGAATTTGGAGCTCGCAGCGATGTTGAACCCTTTCTGATTTTGCGGAGACTTTGAGGTTTCGAAAGTTTAGAGTTTCGGAGCTCGCAGCAATGTTGAGCCCATCTTCAAGCTTTCTATTTTTTTCGGGATAATTCCTTTTCTTCGGAATTGCCCCGTCATCATGTCAAAATTTTGCCAGATTTTTTTTTTAGCGAGATCCTGTCATTTTGATGTTTGATCTTTTTCTTTTCCATCCTTTTCAGGTGGTTCCTCCAGAACGAACAAGGGTAAAGAGCCTGCTACAAGCGTACCTCGTCGATCTTCTAGATTTCTAATCCGGCCGTTCAGTAGGCCTTTGAGAAGGTCCAGTATGTTGAGAGAAATCTGGAAGAATGCGACTCCCTCAACAGAGATGAGATGAGGCAGCGACTGATCGCTCTCAAGGGAGAGGAATTCTATGAGATCATGGTAAGCAGTCATCCATGGGTGATGGAAGATCAGAGTGTTTTACCCAAGCCTACCTTCTTCTTTGGTGATGCCGTCCCTGATGACATGACTTACCAAAGGAGATGTTTTCAGTTCTCTTTCACAGCAGATGGTGAGAAGAAGACTGTTGTTACCCGGTCGACGTTTGATCGCACCGTCTCGATCATGAGCCTTGCCCCCACGTGCTCTAAGAGGGAAGATCCTCCAAGTTGGGTGAGAAGGACAAATGTAATCAAGACCGGGGTTTTTGTTGGCGGTTCTCCTGGATATACGGAGAGGTAGCCTGCTGACATGGACCTGTTATGCCATCCAGCGGCTACCAGGGTTCTGATTATCCGTCGGTCGATTTGAGACCGGTGGGCCTTGGTATTTTCAGAGGTGACGGCAACAATTGGATAAAGCCTTTTCGACTTCGTGGCCGTTTCAATGCTGACTCCGAGTGGAAGTCGTGGACTGATCGCGTCCTGCTGATTGGTGGCGCCATTTTGAAGGAAGCCGGGATTTTTGATGCGGTCTGTGCCTTCAGGGAGACCGTGATCTTTTTCGACGAGGCCTTCATGGCTATGCTGGAGTCATTCCTCCCACAAACCAATACCTTCGTTGTGATGAATGGTGAGATTGGTTGCTCATTGAAGGAGCTGAGCGCCATTACTGGATTGCCCATCCTTAGCAAACTCTATGAGGAGTTTATGTCGATTGACAGCGTCCTTGAGGGGCAGTCTGAAGAGTTCAAGCTTCTTTACTTTCGGCTCGTCCCCTTCAATGATTTTTTGAAGGAGAAGGAGGGTTTGAAAGTTAGATCCAGCAGTTGGAAGAGTTCTAGCTCTTCGTTCCCCAACTTTTTTGATAGCAGGGAGTCTTCTGATAGTGTGACCCAGGAAGCCAGGGCTCAGGATCCAAGTTCGAAGAAGATCTTGGCTATCCAAGAAGAGTTGAGAGATTTCTATGCAAGTACAAATGCCATATGTCCTGACATTGCACTGTGGAGAGATCTCGCTATTTACCTCACTTATTGGCTTGGTGAGGCTATTTTTGCTGGAGGAGATGGAACGAATATCAGGCCGCATTGTATTTTTCCGGCTTGTCAGATGGCGTTTGGAGAGCAGCTTGCTTTGGTGCCAGCTCTTTACTCCTACCTGTGTACCGAACTGCAGGCTGCTGCTTTTTTGGTTCGGCTTGGGCTTCCCATGAATAGGGTATTTTCAGCCCACATCTTTTATTCGTGGTACGTGTACCACTGTCTTGGCTTCCACCGGCTGGGTGCTGCACAGGATGATGATCCTCTGATGATTCGACTGGCTAAGGGCAAAGCCGTGTCCGAATCACTTTTGTTTGCCTGCATGAGGATCCGACGGTTCAGGGACGTCGAGATGGGGTAGTCTTCAGTGAAGCTTTCTCCAGAATTGCGGAAGAAGGCTTTTGATTTTGGTGCCTCCCGAGACTCTACCAGGGCGGGGTTGGGAAGGCATTACTCCTTGACGAATGCAGAGAGAGAGTGGCTTTTCAGCATACGTGTCGGCACGATGGTGTACCGCAGACATCTTTTCGTTGACATCCAGCCGTATGTACCCTCTCGCTTTGCTTTGCAGCTGGGTTTTTCTCAAGGCATTGTTGGAGCGCCTTCAAGCATGGTGAAGCGCTTTGGAGGTTTACAGGACGGGAGAAACGCATGGGCTTTCTATAGTGCTGAAGACACTACAGCCATGATCTCTTATCCTGTGTTGTTGACTTCCCGGACTGCCGGCTTTGCGAAGTGGTTCGCGGAGAGCTTTTCGGCATATCGGGAGCTTTCCAATAAGGAGCTTGATGTGAAGCTGGCATCTGGAAAGGGCCTTGGAAAGTCGGATGGCGTCCGGCGAGAGGAAGTTTGGGCCTTCCTTTCTGGAGAGAAGCACAAGATAGGCTTTCTCGGTGACCAGGGCGTCATTGGTTCTGAAGCGGTTCGAGAAATATCTGATGAGGCTTTAGAGCAGCTAGAACAGGAGAAACCCGAACTTGGTGCTTGGATGCAAGTGGCACAGAGGCAAGCTTCCGTGGAGTCTACTGGCAAGAGTAGACCATCCAGTGAGGAGTCAAGTGGGAAACCTGACTCTGACA
The DNA here is from genome assembly GCA_012931725.1 of Litsea cubeba. NCBI lineage: Eukaryota > Viridiplantae > Streptophyta > Magnoliopsida > Laurales > Lauraceae > Litsea > Litsea cubeba. The sequence goes on from CM022950.1 coordinate 46,656,348, forward strand.
GCGGGGCAGGTTCCTCTAAGAAGCGAGCCCGCAGGATTAAGAGGAGGAGGAGTCATCATCGCAGCAAGGGGCAGCATGAGGACTCTCCTGACTTGGAAGTTCCTCTTACTATCAATGAGGATGTGCCAGTGGATGCTGACGAGCCTCCAGAGAAGAGAAGCCGAGAAGAAGAGACCGTCGGTGAAAGTATGATTCTTTCTTTTTCTCTTTCCATTTCTTTTCATGGGATTTTTCCATGTTCTGATTTGCTTCTTGTTTCTGCTTTTTTTTTTTAGCAGAGGAAGACTTGGTGATGCCTGAGGTTCCAGTCGATGAGGTGGTGACGGATCCTGTCGGGGCACCTGAAGAAGAACCGAGGGACTCCGGAGTGAATCCAGAGTCTCCAATTGGTATGACTTCTTTTGCTTTTTTTTTGTGTCTATGACTTGGTTTGCTAAAATCTTTTTTTTGCCAGCTGACTTGCCACAGGATTCTGATGACTTTGAACCATCGATCGATACAAATGTTGATGATGCTTCCGATGAGTTCATGGAGGAAGAGAGTGTTCCGCAAGTCGAAGAAGGTATTTTGTAGTAATAACCCTGATAATGATTTTCAAACAGGATCATATTCATACCTTTTTGTGTTTCTTTGGCAGGTTTTGAAGTGACAAAGGAGGATCCATTGCTTCCAGAGCAAGGGATGCCAGAGATTGATCCAGAGATAGAGACTCCTGGGACCAGTTCTAACACTGTTGAGGAGATACCTCGTGCTGAAATTCCTTCCCGAGCAGGAGGAGCTTCAACTGGAAAGAGTTCTTTTGTTACTCTTCCAACAGGTGATGACATGAGCAGCCGACCAATGGAGTTGGGTGAATCTTCAGCTGGGTCATCTCTTCTTTTTGCGAAGAAGGTGGTGGTGCGGGTTCTGAGCTCTTGGATTGAGACTCTACTTTCTGGGCACTTAGATGCCGGATTTAGGATGATCCAGCATGTGCATGAGATTCTTGGGGATGCCGAAGAGGCTGGTCTGGATGTCACAAGTGTCAAGGCGATCGTTGATAGGATCATTGAGCTGGGTGACAGGTGGTTTGAGACCATGGGTTTTCCTGACGACCAGTTCTTCAAGGAGATGTTCCTGGACCCTGCGGATAAGGCTCAGTCTAACCTGGATGAGGCTACAGAAAGCAGGAAGCAGGTAGTCCGAGAGAAGAACTTAGAAGAGCTAACCATCATTGGGCTGACACATGACCTTAACATCCTTGATAGGGAGGTCGATGAGGCCAGGAAACGTCTTGAGCATCTGCAGGCACAAGTCGCTGCCAAGTGGGCCGCAATAACAGAGGCTTGTGACAGGGAGAGTGCTCTGATTCGCCGGGTTGCAGATGCCCATCGAGTTCTTAAAAGGAAGTCTGAAGAGAACAAACAATGGCAAACTGCTCGGGGGAAGCTTCCTGGTGCGAAAGAAGGGTTTCAACCCACCCCAGCATCTCATGGCAAGTTCCTGAAGAAGCGTGCCTTGGAATCCCTGACGGCTGAGGCCAAAAGTTTGCTTGAGGAGCTGAACTCTTGGCTGGAGACCATTTTTTATTGAGCTCCCGTTTTTTTTTTTTTTAAACAGAAACCATCCTTCTTCTTTTTTGTTTTAGTACCACTTGTATTTTTTTGGTACTTTTTTTTTGTAGTACTTGTGAACACTTTCTTTTTTTTTGGTACCACATGTATTTTTGGTACTCTTTTTTTTTTGTTTTTTTGTTATCGCTACGCTCACTTAAATCTTTTTGTGATAAAAGTAATTGCTAAATGGGATGCCTTTTTTTTGTTTTCCCTACGCTCACTTAAATCTTTTTGTGATAAAAGTAATTGCTAAATGGGATGCCTTTTTTTTTTTGTTTTCCCTACGCTCACTTAAATCTTTTTGTGATAAAAGTAATTGCTAAATGGGATTTGATCAAAAGCTTGTCATTTTGTGAAAATCTTTTGTCAGGTGATTGTTTTGGCATGGAAGCCAGATTTTTGCTTGTGGCATGGAAGCCGATTTTGGCATGAGAGCCAGCTTTTTTGTGGCATTGATAGCCGATTTGTGGCATTGATAGCCGGTTTTGGTGGCATTGATAGCCGGTTTGTTTTGTGGCATCTATAGCCACTTTTTGGTGGCATTGATAGCCGAGTTTGTGGCATTGATAGCCAGGTTTTTTTTTTAAAGCCAATTTTTTTATTTGTGCCATTGATAGCCGGTTTTGTTTTGTGGCATTGATAGCCGGTTTGTGACATTTATAGCCTGTTTTGGTGGCATTTATAGCCGGTTTGTGGTACTTATAGCCGGTTTGGTTTTCAAAAATGCAAGTATCGACTAAAAGTCGCCTCCCTGCTGAATGTTCTTGCAAGTATCAATGGAATGTCGCATCCTTGCTCATTCGGTTGCGAGTATCGATGGAATGTCGCATCCTTGCTTTTCAAAAATTTTGGTTTTGCGGGTACTGACTTGATGTCGTTTCCCCACGATTTTTGAAATTTGTGGTTTTCTCGAACCTTTGGGTTATGGATATCAACTGAAATGTTGCGTCTCCATGGCTTTTTTTTTTTTAGGTTTTTTCGGACCTTTGAAATTTGGGTTGTGGATATCAACTGAAATGTTGCATCTCCACGATTTTGGATTTTGCAAGTATCGACGAAATGTCGCTTCCCTGCAATTTTGGAAGTGTCGAACGTGGTTCGTATGCTTCCGATTTGTGCGAGTATCGACTAAGCGTCGCTTCCCCGCGGTTTTTTTTTTTTTTTTGTTAAAAACTTTTTTTTTTGTTTAAAGACACGAGGGTCATAAGTTTTGACCTAAAACCATTTTGGCGGTAAAAGGCAGGGTGGACTAGGGTGGAAATCCCTGAATCCAGATTTTGTTTCAAACCATGAATTTTGGGTTCAAGGGTTGAAAATTTTGGTCAAGTTAGGGAAAGGTTCCTAAACTTGGATTTTTTTTTGAACAATGAAACGATGAAAGTAAGCATTGTTTAAATTTCTAAAAATTTCAACATTTGATATGAAAATTCTAAAAAAAGAGGTGGGTTTAGCGAGCGTGTACCTGGAAACCGGTTTTGGCCGTACAGGCATTGCTCTTACCCAGTTGGATAAGTCTTTAGGGGTAGTACCGCTTTAAGAACTTGCCGTTGATGGGCAGCATACATCTATCGCCTTCCATGTTTAGGAGTGCGTATGCGCCATTGAAGAAAACCTTGTCGATGACGTAGGGTCCGTCCCATTTTGGCTCAAATTTGCCTTTTGACTTGTGCGCGAAGACCACTCGTCTTTTACCACAAGGACCAAGTCACCCTTTTTGTAGGCGCATTGCCTGACCTTTTTGTCGAAAGATCCTGTCATGCGTGCTTGGTAAAGTTCAATGCTTTGTTGAGCTTCGAGCCGTCTCTCATCGAGATTGTCCAGCTCATGGAGTCGCAATTTGACATTGTTTTCTTGAGTCATGTCATTTTGCAAGGATACCCTCAAGGAAGGAATTTGTACTTCCAAGGGCACGACAGCTTCGCATCCATAGACCAAGGAGAATGGTGTGCTATGGGTTGGTCCTTGAACGGTGGTTCGATAGGCCCACAAAGCTTCAGACATTTTGTTGCTCCAGTCTCTTTTGTGACTAAAGACCATTTTTTTGAGGATTTTGCAGAGTGTCTTGTTGAAAGCTTCTGCCAACCCGTTTGCTGCCGGATTGTATGGAGTCAAAGGACAACTTTGGATTTTGTATTTGTCGCAGAACCTGCAGAATCGATGATCCCAGAATTATGGTCCGTTATCATGGACGAGTCTTTTGGGTATGCCGAAACGACAAATGATGTTGGTGCGCAGGAACTGAAAGACTGATGAGGTCTTATTTCGTTGAACGCAAATGCTTCTGACCACTTGGAGAAATAATCCGTAGCGGCGAAGATGAAGCGATGACCTTTGCTCGAAGGGGGAGAAATAGGACCTATGATGTCCATACCCCAGGCTTCGAAAGGCCATGAAATCGCTGCAGGATGCAGCCATTCTGGAGGCATGTGAATGTAATCTCCATGAACTTGGCATTGTTGGCAGCGCTTAGCAAATTGCATTGCGTCAGCCACCATGGTAGGCCAGTAATATCCTAACCTTTTTATCTGATCATAGAGCTTGGGACCAGCCTGATGAGCTCCGCAAAGACCAGCATGAACTTCTTTGAGTGTTTCCTCAGCCTCTTGTTGTGACAAGCAGCATAGAAGTACTCCGTTGAAGGATTTCCTGTAAAGGATTTTTGAAGGAATATCCAAATGAAAGTTTGGGGTTCGCCTTTGGATGCTTACCCGCTCTTTTGGTTTTTCAGGTAGGATTCCGAACATAATGTAATCAATGAACGGATCCCTCCAGTCGCCGATTGAAGTTTGAAGGATTGAAATCTGACTTCCAACCACTTGGTGACATTCAGCAACAGTTTGGTGTGTGTTAAAAGGAGGAAGGATTCTTCTTTCGCACACTGTGATTTGCATGTTTTCCCCTTCCTGGATTGCCATGGATGCGGCATGTCCAGCTAGGGCATCTGCACGTATGTTTTCACCTTTACGAATGTGGGTGATGTGACAGATGTCAAACTTTTGCTGAAGTGATTGTGCCTTGTTGTAGTAAGGCAGTAAATCTGGCTTCCTGACTTCAAATTTCTGATTCATCTGGTTGATGATCAGTTGAGAGTCTCCAAAGACTTCCAGCATGGTGATACCGAATTCGATGGCGCGTTCCAATCCTAGGATCAGAGCTTGATATTCAGCTGCATTGTTTGCGCATGGTTCCAGTAGCGAGAAAGCGTGTGGAATCATGTATTTGTCGGGGCTGACAAAGAGGATGCCAACTCCCGAGATCAGCTGTCTTTTTTCATTTGTCCTGGTTGCACCGTCAAAGTACATGTCCCAGGAAGCATTTTGCGAGCAAGTCTCCATATTGTAGACTGGTTCGTCTGGGAGATCATCTCTGGGCGGAGAATCTTTAGGCAATGGATGCTCTGCGAGGAAGTCCGCTAGAGCTTGCCCTTTGATTGCCTTTTGTGGTACATACCTAATCTCAAATTGTGATAGAAGAATGGACCATTTTGCCAGTCGAGCATTGAGAGAACCTGCCTTTGTGACAAGGACCTTCAAGAGGTTGACCCTCGAGACCAGGTATACTGTGTTGGAAAGCAAGTAGTGACACAGCTTTTGTACGGCGAACATCACTGCAAGACATTCTTTTTCGACTGGGGAGTAGCGATGCTCTGCACCTACTAGCATGCGGCTGAGGTAATATAGAGCAGCTTCTTTTCTTTGATCATTTTCTTGCGCAAGCAGAGCTCCCAAAGAGTGTTCAAGGGCTCTTGTGTACAAGATGAATGGTTTTCCAGTGGTAGGAGCAGCTAACACTGGAGGTTTTGTCAGGTATGACTTGATGTCTTGGAAAGCAGCTTCACAGTCAGCATCCCAGACAAAGTTTACACCTTTTTTCATCAACCGAGAGAATGGATGGCATTTCCCGATAGATTGGAGATGAACCGTCTGATGTAGGCCAGTCTCCCTTGAAGTCCTTTGAGTTCTCTCAAGGTTCTTGGAGAGGGCATTTCTAGAATGGCTTTGACTTTTATGGGGTCAAGCTCTATTCCAGCTTTCCGAACTAAGAATCCGAGGAACTTACCCGACGAGACGCCGAAAAAGAATTTCAAAGGATTCATCTGCAGTTTGTGTTTGCGAAGCCGGAGGAAGACTTCTCGAAGGTTTTTGAGATGATCTTCTTTCCTTTTGCTTTTGACGGCGAGGTCATCAACGTAACATTCAACCGTCTTGTGCTGCATATCTTGGAATATTTTCATCATAGCCCTCTGATATGTGGCACCAGCATTTTTCAGACCAAATGGCATGACAGTGTAGCAATATACGCCAAATGGGGTCCGAAAAGATGTATGTTTTTCATCTCCAGAATACATCTTTATCTGATTGTAGCCAGAGAAACCATCCATGAATGTCATTCGCTCGAATCCACAGGTATTATCAATCATTACCTCTGGTATGGAGAGCGAAAATTCATCTTTAGGGCATGCGCCGTTCAAGTCTCTATAGTCAATACAGACCCTGATCTGCCCGTTTTTCTTTGTCACGGGGACAATGTTGGCCAACCATTCAGGATGTTGTTCCTCACGGATGAAGCCGACGCTTTTGAGTTTTTGAACTTCTTGTTCAATTTTATCCATCACATCTGGACGGAATCTTCTTTGGCCTTGCTTGACAGGCTTGATGTCTTCTTGAAGATTGAGTTTGTGAACCACTATTTTGGGGTCTAAGCCAGACATTTCAGCATAAGACCATGTAAAGTCATTAACGAACTCACGAAGAAACGCGATATACTCGGGTAACTCATCATCCTTTATATTCTTGCTTATGAATACAGGACGTGGGTTATCTGGTGTTCCCAAGTCTATCTTTTGAACAGGATCTTCTGTTGGAAGGTTCGAAGGTGGTTCCTCCACAATATTTTCGGAGGCTTCCAGCTTAACGAAACCTTCTGGGGTTTCAAAGGCATTTCCAGACCAAGGTTTTGTTCCTTTCCACGGGTCTTCTTGATCGGTAATTTTCCCAAGGCTTGCTATGAGATGATCCCAATCGCCTGTTGAAACCGGGTCAAAGTAGGCTACTTCTTTTGGAGATGAGGGTTCTTCTGCGTCAGAAGACCACACGTCTGTGCCATCAGACAACTCCTCTTCATTTTCGGAGAAATCGTGCCAATTGGATGAGCTTCCTGGATCTTTATCAGGTGACTCATCAAAGAGATATCCAGGGAGATCGATGTCTTCATGGACTTGAGATGTTGAGGCTTGGTCAGTATATTGACTTTTAAGCCTTTGTGTCAACTGTCTCAGGGGAGTGTCGGGATCATACCCTAACCCGTGTGAAGACTTTTCTACATAGCCGTAGAGTCTCCAATCTTCCAGCTGGCTTTTGGTCAAGACGGGCCCCAATGGCGTGAGAATACCGCGTCCTTCTCTCAAACCGACTGGGTTTTGAGCGTCGTAGCCCATTTTCTTCATAATAGCTTGTGCCATAGAACTATATAAGGATAGTTGAGGCATACCTTTATTTTGGAAAGGTTCAAGCATAGAGTTTGATGAAGAAGCATCCGATCTATGGAAGAAGATCGGCTTTTCCTTTGCTGAAGTTGCTGGAACAACGAAGGAAGCTGACGTAGGATCTTCTATGTCAGAAGTTGTCTCCATTGGAGTAAGAGCAGGCTGAACTTGCTGAGTGTCAGCTTGGCTTGATGATGTGTCGTCTTCTGGCTCTGAATCCGAATCCGTGTCTTGCATGATAGACACGAAAGAGACAATAAATTTGCCCCCAGGCTTTTGCTTTGCCTTCTTCACTTTAGTTGTGATGACCAAAGGCCTTGAAGGTTTGAGGGAGATGATGAAGGGAGTTTGGATGGTCTCTTTAGATTTACCGGATGGTTTGTTTTCTTCCGGTGATTGTTGAGGAGCTTTGCCTTTATCTTTCTGGAGATTTTCGGCAAAGGATGCTGTGTGCTTATCCTCTTCTTCTTTTTCACCTTCATACATCTGTGAGTCTGCGAAGTGGACTTCTTTACCTTTGAAGGGTTTTCTGTCCGCAAAGACTCGATGTATCATGCCGTCGTCGCCAACAAACTTGATGCATTGATGTAGAGTTGAAGGGACAACGCCATTCTCGTGGATCCAAGGGCGTCCGAGAAGGATGTTGTAACATGAAGGGGTTTTTATTGCATACACAGTGACCTCAGAAATAAGATCACCGATCTGCAACTTGAACCTGATTTTGCCGATAGGCCTTTGAGTACTCCCATCGTATCCAAAGATAGATACAGATGTGTGGCTTAGCTTGCTGGGTGGGATGCCCAACTCTTCGAGAGCCGATGTGGAGATGAGGTTGAGTGCAGAACCTGGGTCGATCTGAACTCTGTGCATAGGCATTTCCTTGATGTATCCTGTGAAGTACAGGGGTCGGTTGTGCTTGGTTTCGCCAAGTAGGAGGTCGTCCTTTGTGAAGGCGATGGTTGCACTGGCTGCTTTTTTAACCGAGACACATTCAATGCATGATCCCTCAGTTTTCTTCTTTCTCCCTTTGAGGAGGCTTCTGAGTTTTTGACCCGGTAAGCCATTTCAATTTGGAGGACTTGCGGGGCATGTTTGTCGACATCCTCATTCAGCTTTTGTAATTCTGAGATGAGATTATCACGAGTGTGCGGAGACATTCGCAACAAATCTAGGATGTGCAGACGTGCAGGTATGTGCTTGAAGTGTTCAATCAAGTCATACTTGAAAGCCTCCTTAGGGCCTGCATGTTCATCATTGTTGCCACTAGGGGCACTTACAACATCTTTTCCCGAAGGATTTAAATATGTAAAGGAAGATTGGTTGTAATTTCTGTGGTAGTCCCGGCCAGAGCGGGTGCCTCTACCAACTTCGAGAGCTTCTTGCGAAGGGTCTTCGTTTGGAAGATTGTCCTCAGGATCAAGAGGCTGTTGTTTTTCATTTGCTAAGGATGTATCAGCAGCAGAGTTGCCATCCTCAGTGATTGTGTTGCACGGAGCGTTTTCCGGGAACAAGTCCTGAACAGCATCCAGCAACCTTTCTTCTTTGTTGACTAATTCATCGTCCCAAGCATCAATAGCTGGGAATTCTTCAGTCAGGAAGGGTGTGAACTTTGAAATCACAGTCTCATGAGAACAAACCTGAGAGGGTGTCATCTCAGTGAAAGTCACGTGAGACGAGGTGGCTCCAGAAGATACATTGCTAGGCGTCGCCGGAGTGTAAGTGCTCTCATCAGACGATGCTTCGGAAGAGCTATAATTCCGAATTATCACATTGCAGGAAGCTCTGACGGGAGACGTCGCCTGATCGGAGTCAGACTCATCCTCGGATGTAAGAGGATCGTATATCCAGCAATTTTCTCCATTTTCAGGAGTTAAGGGAGGATGTACCTGATGGTCTTCAAGGACTTCAGGCTCTGGATTGCGAGGAGGCTCATTGACGCGTTCTTGCTCTTGTTCTAGAGCGAGACGCTACAAGATCCTTGCATACTCTTCAAGATCAGGCATGGGAGCCAATTCTTCTTCTTCATCAACTCTTTGTGGCTCAACATGGTTGATTTCCACTGGAGTAATGAGAGGTGCTGGGTCGGCAGCATTTTCTTGTACAGCCTCTTGGTCTTCTTCATCATCAGACCAGGATCCTTGTGGCTGTAGAGGGTTATACCAGATTACTGGCATAAGATGAGTCTCAGGAACCCATTCTTCATCGGAGAGATATTCTCGTGTTTCAAGGGACTCCTCCCACTCGTCTGTGTAGTTGGATTCGAATCCATCATCGGTGTCGCTGGAGTCGTATCCATCAATGGAGAATCCAACTACCGAATTGCAAGAGTATGATACCTCCTGCGTGGCTTCTTTGAATTGAGGTGGCATGAAATCACTGAGAGTGGATTTTCTTACCCCCTTTGAAGTCTCTGGAAGGGATGTTTCTGTTGCCTCCAGTGAAGCGGTAGAGGAAGCCTCTGCCTTTTCTTTGACTTCTTGTTTTGGCTGGGTCTTCTCTTACCGTTTGAGCGTGAGGAGATGCTTCCTAGCCTGCCTTCGCTGTTGAGCTGTAGGCTTTATTTTCACGACCTCCCAATTTTCATCTTCCAGGAGATCGGGATGTACCCATATGGGTTGTCCGTCTGGTGTCGGGTAAGGAACCAGTTCCTCGGACGCTTGGATTGAGTTTATCACCTTGAAGGAAGTAGTGATCTTCTTCTTCGGTGATTTTGATGTTTGTCCACATGTCACCATGTTGACGGAGGCAGGCCCATAGTTTTTGTCAAAGGTGATGACTCCGTTTTTCCACATCTCGTTTATTTTCTCCCTCACAACGAAGCATTGATTGAGAGGATGCAAGATCATCTGGAGGTATGGACAGTACCCGAGGATGTTGGTTTTGCCAACATCACCCGCTCTTTTTGGTTCAGGCAAGGTGAGTTTGCCGTTTGCCACAAGAACCCCGAAGATTTCATCAACATCTTCATCAAACGGGTATTTCTTCTCTACTAGTTCTTTGAAGGCATCTGAGAGTTCAGGTCTCTTACCCGCAGCTTTATTTTCAGCTTTCTTTGGTGGCTGAGGAGCTGACTTGGTCTGCACATTGAGGACCTCTTTTTTCTTTGGTTTAAAGGTTGCAATGGCGGTTGGCTCTTTTCTTGATGATTTCTGACTGTTGAGGTCTTTAATCACCGTTTCAGCTTCCATGGAAGCTTCTAGAAGTTCTCCTAGTTTTTTTGATTTGTTGCCGATGATCATGGAGCGGATTCTGGCTCTCATGTTGTTTCGGCAGATATCGACTAGCGACGCTTGTGGCAATACATCAGAGCATTTGTATGCCATTGCTTTCCACTTGTGAATGAAGTCATATGTTGACTCATTCTCCCCCTGTTTTAGGCTGCACAGCTGAGCCATAGTAGCGGGATGATCCTCACCTTTGAAGTGAGTCAGGAAGCGTGTCTCTAGCATAGCCCAGTTTTGGATCGAGTCCTCCGGCAGAGTGGAGTACCAATCGAAGGCCGTACCTTTTAGGGTACTTGCAAAGAGGCGGATCTTGAGTGCATCTTGATCCGCGATAGCTCCCGTCAGGATCTTGAAGTGGATGATGTGCTGTCTGGCTGATCCTTTCCCCGTATATGTTTGGAGAGTAGGATGCTTGAATTTGGTGGGGAACGGGACCGAGTCCATCCATAAGGGATATGGTGGCTTGATCCCATGCTCCTTGAGTATATCCTCTTCTTTTGCTTTGGCGAGGATACTGTCTACGTCCTTTTTGGTAAGGACGCGTGACTCATTTTCTTCTCCATTTACCTCATCGTCTTGATGATTCGGAGGAGGTTCATTGTTCGCCTGATTTTGGAAGGCGAGGAGAAGGTTTTCCATCAGAGTTTCAATCCTCTGTTTGCCTTGTTCCAATTGCTGGATGCGGGTGATCGCATCATCTTGAGGTGGATTGCGGGGTGGTGGCTCAGAATTTGTAGCCAAGACGTTCATCCTTCGTGATTCGAATGAAGAAACTATCCTGGTGACTGAGCTGGGGCTCATTCTTTTTGAAGAAGAGCTTGAGGAAGGATCACTCTGCCGTCCTTTGCTTGAAGGAGCAGGGGATTCTTCTGAATGTCTTCTTGTCCTGGAGACGCTGCGGGTCATCGGACGTCGGACATGGATTTTTGTTGCTGACTTTTGGCGCATTCTGGTTTTTTCCAACCATATGGACGGCAGCAACTTGGTTGGGTCTATCTTTTTTGACCCATTTGGGAGAGACTTAAAGTGTAGGAGGCTGGGTCCTTTGCTTCTCTAGTCTCTTTTGCCGATACAATGCTGGGCGGCGTAAACGACGAGCAACTTGAGCTTCGGTCAGCTCTGGCTGGGCTTTGACGATGAAGGATGTGCTCCCTCGGGCGCAGCAGCCGAGCCTGTCTTCTTTGTAGCTGGGCAAGGACAGGATGCGAACCCTGTCCTTCGCCTGTTGCAGCGAAGCTTTGAATTTTTGGAGTTCGACCCCTATAGAGATGAAGGGTCGAACTACGGGTTTGTAGGCCTTAGCAGGTGCTTGCAGAGGCCTTGTGATGCATGATCTGATTTTGGGCTTGTAGGAACAAGTCGGCTCATGCTGGTTTGACTTGGGAGTCAGGTCGGAGATGGGTCTCTCCTCTTTCATGTAAGCAAGAGGGTGGAACTGGTTCTCCTTGGGTGGGGCCAGGAATACTGGCTTGGTGGATGTTTAGGAGCTTCTTTGTTTTGGTGAAGGTCTTGGGGACCAAGTCTTGGGATAGACCTGGTCGTTTGCTGGTCGAGGCTTCGTGGGGCTGCCACGGGCTTCGGGCCTTCTGGTGCTCGCCTTTGGTGTCATGGTAGTGACACGTTGAGAGGCGAGTTTCTGCTTCTTGGAAGGAGCAGTTTGTTCCTCGGGAAGTGGGAATGGTCCCAGCGTCCCAAAGACGATAGTCCGGGGAGTCGAGGTCGACCCGGAGTTCAGAGAGTTGCCGAGGGAGTTGACACTTCGGCAGCTGATGGGGCGCTTGTAGGTGCGCGTAGTTTGCTTCTGTTGAAGCATGACTTGGTGCTTGTTCTCATCGAAGGTAATGGTAAGCGATGCTGCCATTGTTAGTTTTTTCAAAAAAATTTCTGAAACAAGACCACATCCATTAGTAATCACAAGAATATAATGATCATAAATGGGAAGTCCTATGGTTTTGTCTTTTCAAATTGCTCAAGGAAGATGACCCAAGCAATATGAAGAAGGCAAAACGCCATAGAGGGTACAATTGTTCTGATCGCAGGTATGGTAAGCCCAGAATGAGCGTCCCAGTGACTGCTAGAAGCAATTTTGAACTTAAATTCGACTCGTCGAGAAGCAGAGCTTGCTCGAGATAAGAAGAATATAAAGTTGGAGTTACAAATGTGCCGGTTGCAATACAGTAGACCCTGAAAGGGCGTACTAGTACCGCTAGACACAAATGTTTTGAGACCGCATCCATGAGATGAGATTCTCTGTTTTGAAAGGTCAAGATTGGATTCATCAAAGAGAGCAGATGGTATTCCGATCTGAACACGGGCTCAGCGATTTCCGCAAGCGCCAGTGCTCAGAAAGAAATGAACCATAATTTCTCGGATCTGAATCCAAAAATGATGAGTTTTTTTTTTAAAGGCCAATATCGGGTTCATCAAAGAGAGCAAAAGGCACTCCAATCTGAACACGGGCTCAGCGATTTCCGCGAGCGCCAGTGCTCAGAAAGGAGAAGACCAATATTTCTCCAATCTAAACCAAAAATGACGGAAGTTTTTTTTTTTGAAGATTTTTTTTTTAAAATCTTTTTTATTTTTTCTTTTTTATATTTTTATATATTTTTATATTTTTTAATATTTTTTTAACATTTTTTTTTAAAATTTTTTTATATTTTATATTTTATATTTTAAAAATTTTATTTTTTTAAAAAAAATTATTTAAAAGACGAGAGAGTACACATAGGCCTCCTAACGCAGTCTTATGAAATCTTGATTAATAAAATTGCCCCCAGGTAAGGGTAAGATTACTTAATGAACCCGTTTGGAGGACCCTTGCCTAGAACAGTCAAGCTGTCTCCACACTCTGGACAAGGCTTTTCTTGAATCAACCATGATCAAAGAACACAGTTGGTTTAACCTTAGTTGTCTATGTCTTTTTTTTTGTTTTTTTTATTTATTTATTTTTTTATGTTTAATGAACTCATCGAAGAGAAACGATGGCCCAAAACCTTAGTCGAACAGGCTCAACATTTCTGCAAGCGCGGTGAACGATAGGAACGGATCAAAGTTTCTCAATTTTGAATCCAAAATGAGAATTCTGATTTTTTTTTATTTATATATATATTTTAGATCTTTAATGAATTCATCGAAGAGAAACGATGGCCCAAAACCTTAGTCGAACAGGCTCAACATTTCTGCAAGCGCGATGAACGATAGGAACGGATCAAGGTTTCTCAATTTTGAATCCAAAATGAGAAATCTGATTTTTTTTTTTAGATCTTTAATGAACTCATCGAAGAGAAACGATGGCCCAAAACCTTAGTCGAACAGGCTCAACATTTCTGCAAGCGCGATGAACGATAGGAACGGATCAAGGTTTCTCAATTTTGAATCCAAAATGAAAAATCTGATTTTTTTGTTTTTTTTTTTTTTAAAAGAGAAAAGGTGGAAATAAATTCAAAGAATTAGAAATTTCTAAAAAATCTCATCTCATTTTTTTTAGATGCGGAATCCAACATGGCCACCAATCAAAAAGTAGCCAAAGAATCAAGAAAAGAAGTATAAGCATAGAGCAATAGATATGATATGCAAATATTTCATTTCTAGCATCGTGTTCTCAAATGAACGGGTCCCACCGGGTGTGCCAGCTTGATTGACCACGCTCCTGCGCCTGGTCCTACCGAGGTCGGCGGACGTGGGAGTCCGTTGGGGCCGACCCTTTCGTAACCGGGGGGCAAGGGCGTGCATCAACATTTCTTTTGGTGGGTGTACCAGATTTTCTATTTCATTTGGAATTGCATGTGGTGATCCGGAGATCAACCTTCGCAAGTAAAAAGGAAATCAACTTCTTTCAAGTTTTCCATTGCACATATATTTAAGAAAAGAGACATTTTCTTGATTTGCCGTGAAAGGCGATTTTTTTGACATTTATAGCCGATTTTGGCGTTTATAGCCGATTTTTGGCGTTTATAGCCGTTTTACAATCCTTATCAATAATGAAAGACAAGAGTTGTGATTTTTGTCTCTTTTAAAAAAATACAAACTACAATGAAAAGAAAGAAAATGAGGATCTAACTTCTCAGGAGATTGTGGGGGACCCGTTCAGATTGACGGTCGCAAGCCATATGTGGACTTCGCCATCATCCATGCAGATGGGAATAGAGGATGCTATTGATTCGCTTGGCTTGGCTATAACCTCAGGTTTTTAGAGAACAAAGACCAAAAGGAGGTCCGATGTCCAATAAAAAGACGAGTAGACGGGCTGAAAAGCCACGTTTAAGCCATTTGGAGGCAGAAGGAGAAGGCAAGGACCTTGGGGTGGTACCCCCCAAGGGACTTTTGTCACCTTGTAGCGGTAGTCGGTGTAGAACTTCCGCAGAGTTTTCTCTCTTTTCCTTCTCTGAATTTCTGTGCTTTTTCTGATCTGGGATCTATCTCATTTTTTCCGATCTGGATTTCTTTGGAATGCTCTCCGATGTATAGGCTTCTAGGTAGCCATTTAGGAGGGTTAATGAGCCTTAATTGTCCTAAAGCTACATAAAGGGAGGAGTTACAAGATTGAATTCTTTATTTTGTAACTCCTTTTTCTTGGCTTCTGATTGGCCGGAGGAGATTGAGAGCATTTAATTGCCTTTAATCGCCATGATGGGAGGAGTTTCATGGGTTAAATGCCATGAATCTCTTGACTTGTAACTCCCAGATGCTTGCTTCTGATTGGTCCGTCCAAGAAATGGATTAATGACTGTAATAAAGCTAGTCAATTAATCGCATTAAGTGGTCGCCGAGCAGTTGAAGAGTCGCGGGCCGTGCCGCGTCTTTTGGGATTCTTCTGGCGATGATCATCGATGGATCTTTATGTAGATCAACATCGGATGACCATGTAACTTCAGCTGTTGGTTGCCAACAGCGAGTCAGTACCATCTGTCCTGTCGATTTCTCGATCGGTCGGGTAGAAAGCACACTTTTTTTGGTTGGCCGGGTGGCGATCAATGTTGTTTTCGATACTCTTGATGATTAACCCATGTTTTTGACGGATGTCAGAGGATTTGGTGTCTCAAAAGTATGAATTTTGGAAAATACCAGAGGCCAGACACTTTGAAACGCGAAAAAAATGCGAAAAACGGGGTTTCCGGGGCCCACCGGGCGACCCTGGGGGGTTTTTTCCCCCTTTTGTCCCGTTTTGTATCCGTTTTTGCCGTTTTTTATTCTTTTTTCTTCTGTATTTTTCCTTGAAATTTTTGATCATTTATTGGCCTGATTTCCTTGTAGAAAACCTGATGAGAATCCTTGCATTTTATTTTGCAAAGTTTCCAATTTTCTAAGAAAGCCGAAGACTTTGTCGCGTAGAGCTGCCGATTTTCCGTCAGAAGCTGAAACTGGGTCAAACGATGTCGGAATGACCTGAAATTTGGGGTGAAGCCTGTTGAGCAATAAATAAGACCAACCATAGGATTTTTTTTTTAGTTTTGAAGCCGTTTGGGGTCCTATCACCAGTAGACTTGCTTTTGTCGCGATGAAGATGTCGCGGTTTAATGTGCGGTCAGCCGATGTGCGATTGACTTGAAATTTGACAGGGAACCTATTGGAGTCATTTTAAGATGATCCATAGGCTCTGTCTTGGAAACCATGGTCCCAGAGAGCTTCGCCGCCGAGAGGCCTGATTTGGCTTCCGAGCGTCAAACTATGGTCAAATGATGTCGAAATGACCTGAAATTTGACGTGTAGCCCTTTGTAAGCATTTTGAAGCCGTACATGTGCTCTATCTGATGAGTGATGGCCTCGGTGGTTCTCGCCACCGAGAGGCTTGATTTAGCTGTTCGAGGGTTGATGTAGGGTCAAACGTTGTCGATTTGACTCGGAACTTGACGTGGAGCCTTTTGGATGTATTTTGAGACCTTCCATCGGCTCCGATCGAAGATTTGGTGTCTCCGATGATTTCGCCGCTGGGAGCTCCTTTTCAGTTGCCGGAGAAGCGAAGTTAGGCCAAATGATTTTGAAATGGCCCGAAACTTCTTGTGTACTCCTCTTTTGGCTGTCTTGAATGATCTTGCAGTTTTTGTTTGATTCTGACAAGATTTGATTTTTTGGAAATAGCATTGCCTATTTATGGCAGGTTGCGACTTCATGTAGCTTTTTGGATCTTGAAGAGTCAAAGTGACATTTTTTGGTGTCAACAAGCGCGACTAAGGATCCAGACAGTGAATACTCTGAAAAGATCATCAATGTGATCCATCTGGCTCCCTCAGCTCGAGGCAGCCCTCAGGCTCGTGCCGAAGCTAAGCGGGCCTCACATGGGAAGGAGGTAATGAGAGCCGAGCTCGGGCCAGCACCCAAGAGAGCGCGCCGCGACCGACCGGCCATCTCATTCTCAGATAAAGACCTCGAAGGAGTCCAGCTTCCTCACAACGACCCTCTGCTCTTGACCATGAAGCTGAAGGACTTCACTGTGAAGAGGATCATCGTCGACTCCGGCAGCTCTTCCGAGGTCCTCTACTATGAGTGCTTCAAGAAGATGAAACTCTCAGAAGCTGACCTCACGGAGGTCCGTGCGCCCTTGCTAGGGTTATCCGCCAAACCAGTCTACCCCAAGGGTAAAATCACCCTGGAAACCCGACTGGGCGGAGCCTCCTTGACGGCCGATTTTCTGGTAGTGGACGCCCCTTCTCCCTACAATGTTATCTTGGGCAGAACGTGGCTCCACAAGCTGGAAGCAGTCCCCTCCTCCCTCCACCAGAAGCTGAAGTTCGTACTCGAAGACAAGGAGGGCAAGATGGAGGTGGTCACAGTGGAAGGAGATCAGCAGCTGGCCAGGCAGTGCATGCTGGCCGTGGTCCCCGGAGAAAAGGAGCCAGAGCACGTCAACCTGGCAGAGTTCGAAAAGGGTCTAGATGAGATCGGCCGAGATCCTGACAAGAAAAGTATTGAGGACCTAGCCGAAGTCAGGCTCGACTCAGCAGATCCTGACAGATTCTTCCTGATCGGCACTCAGCTGCCAGACGAAGAGAGAGCCGAGCTCTCAAGGTTTCTAATGCAGAACGTGGATGTCTTCGCCTGGGCCCCGAGCGAAATGCCTGGGGTCGACCCCGAGGTCATGTGCCACAAGCTAAATGTGGATCCCAGCCACAAGCCAGTGGTGCAGAGAGCCCGAAGGATGGGGTTACAGCAGACAGACGCGGTAGTCGAAGAGGTCGACAAGTTGCTGGAGGCAGGCGCAATCCGGGAGGTCCAGTACCCGGTCTGGCTAGCCAATACGGTGGTGGTTAAGAAGACGACTGGTAAATGGAGGGTGTGTGTGGACTTCAGAGATCTCAACAGGGCCTGCCCTAAGGATAGTTTCCCCATTCCGAAGATTGATCAGATGATCGATGCCACTGCTGGCCATGACCGAATGAGCTTCCTCGACGCCTACAGAGGCTACCATCAAATTTTGATGTATAAGCCAGACGAGGAGAAACCGCGTTCATTACCTCCCGCGGTACTTATTGCTACAAGGTGATGCCCTTCGGGCTGAAGAACGCAGGGGCAACGTATCAGCGCCTCGTGACAAAGATGTTCCAGGCTCAGCTCGGCAAGACAGTAGAAGTCTACATTGACAACATGGTCGTCAAGTCCAAGCACTCCGGCGACCATCTGGTGGATCTGGCCCAAGTCTTCAACATCCTTCGCGCGTTCAAGCTCAAACTGATTGCTTCCAAGTGCGCCTTCGGCGTAGCTTCTGGCAAGTTACTCGGAAGCCTAGTAACGCGGAGAGGAATAGAGGCCAACCAAGACCAGATTACTGCAATCTTGGGCATCCAGAGCCCATCTACTACAAAGGAGGTCCAGAAGCTTACAAGCATGGCTGCAGCACTCAATCGCTTCATCAGTCGGCCTTTATTTCAGCTTCTGAGAAAAACTTAAAATTCCAATGGACCCCTGAGTGCGACCAAGCGTTGGCAGCACTCAAAACTTATTTGTCTTCACCACCCTTACTCTCTACCCCGACTCAGGGGGAGATCCTGTATCTATATCTTGCGGTCTCGGATCATGCGGTGAGCTCCAGCCTCGTCAGAGAGAATGAAGGAGTCCAAAAGCCAATTTACTATACAAGCAAGATCCTGCTTGATGCCTAGACCAGATACCTTTTGTTGGTGAAGCTCGCACTGGCACTCGTCAACGCCTCCCGCAAGCTCTCCCATTATTTCCAATCCCACACCGTTGTGGTGATCACGGAGCATCCACTCCGTTCTATATTCAAAAAAGCTGACTTTTCAGGGCGAATCTCAAAATGGGCAGTCGAACTGGGGCAGTATGACATTCAGTACCGTCCCCGGACTGCGATCAAAGCCCAGATTCTAGCAGACTTCATTATAGAGTTCGTCTCGCCAAGCTCGGCTCCGACCCAGCCCGGCACGGAACTGGGGGGCATAGGGCATGAGCCCGAAGTTACCGAGGTCGAACAGGCTCCCGCCTCGGCATGGAAGGTCTTTATTGACGATTCGTCCACCTCCAAGAGAGCTGGCACCGGCATAGTCCTCCAATCGCCAGAGGGACTGGTCATAGAGCAAGCCTTCACCTTGGACTTCAAAGCAACAAACAATAAGCGGAGTATGAAGCACTAATAGCAGGGCTGAACAGCGCCCGAATCCTAGGAGCCCAGCAACTGGTGATCTTCAGTGATTCGCAACTGGTAACTAGCCAGCTCGCTGGAGACTACCAGGCCAGGGACGAGTGGACGACAGGATGGCGGCCTACTTAACCCTCGCAAAAAACTACTCTCTCATTTCCAGACAGCCGAGGCCAGGCAGATCTCCAGAGATACCAACACGCACGTTGATGCGCTTGCAAACCTGGCCTCCGCTGTCGAAGCAGGAAAAAAAAGGACTGTCGAGGTTGGATCGATATCAAGATCAAGCCTAGAGCTCCATTCATCTCGGCAAGTCCTTTGTGCTGATCTCGGCACAAGCTGGATGGATCCGATCATCACTTACCTGAAGGACGACCAGCTCCCCGAAGACAAGACTGAAGCCCACCGAATCAGGCTCAAGGCAGCTCGATTCTGGTTATCTCTCGAAGGCAAACTCTACAGAAAATCCTTCACGGGTCCCTACCTCCAATGCGTCCATCCGAGCAAGGTGGACAACTTTCTGTATGAGATCCATGAAGGAATATGTGGCAGTCACATCGGAGGTCGATCATTGGCCTACAGGGCTATAAGCCAAGGTTACTAGTGGTCCTACATGCAGAAGGATGCGCAGGTATATGCCAGGAAATGCGAGAAATGCCAGAAGTTCTCCCACTCTCTTCATCAGCCAGCACAAGACTTGAGTCCCCTCTCTAGTCCATGGCCCTTCGCTCAATGGGGGCTGGACATTGTGGGGCCTCTCCACCGAGCTCCAGGGAACAAGAGTTGGCTGATAGTTGCTACGGACTACTTCACGAAGTGGATAGAAGCTGAACCGCTGTCCTCCATCACTGATAGGGACTCGAGGAACTTCATGTGGAATAACATCATAACGAGGTTCGGTATCCCTAGGACCCTGATTTCGGACAACGGGACTCATTTTGACTCCAAATCCTTCAAGGACTTCTGCCAAGAGCATCGCATCAGAAACCACTACTCCACTCCGGCGTATCCACAGAGCAATGGCCAGGCCAAAATTTCTAACAAGATAATCCTAGACGGCCTGAAGAAGCGGTTAGACAAGGCAAAAGGGAGATGGGTAGAGGAGCTTCCTAGCGTGTCGTGGGCATACAGAACGACTCCAAGGCGATCCACCTCGGCGACATCTTTCTCTCTGGCCTGTGGGATGGAGGCGGTCATTCCCTTAGAAATTGGCCTCCCCACCCTGAGGACAGAGTTGGTCGACCAGGGCCGAAACGAGACAAACTTGGCAATGGAGCTGGACCTAGCAGACGAACGTCGAGAAGCAGCAGCCCTACGACTGACTGACTATCAGCAGCGGCTAGCCAGAGGATATAATGAAAAAGTCAAAGAAAGAAGTTTCTCCATAGGAGAGTTGGTTCTGAAGAAGACCCTGCCAGCTGACAAAAATCCGAATGAAGGAAAACTGGCCCCGAATTGGCACGGCCCATTCAGGGTTGTCTCACTGGCAGGACGATCATCCTACAAGCTCGAAGACTTAGAAGGCAAGCTGTTGCCGAGACCATGGAATGCATCCCACTTGAAGAAATTCTATTTTTAAAGATGTAAGAATCAATGAAAGCAGTGTTTGCCCTGTCATCAGTCTGTGTCATCTCTCCTTGTCTGAGTTCGGCAGTTTTGGGTCCCTGACCCTGGAAGAGACTTCGGATTCATACATCCAGTCGCTTCCTAAATTTTGGGTCCCTGACCCTAGAAAAGGCTTCAGATTCATACATCCGGTCGTTTCCTAAAGTTTGGGTCCCTAACCCTGGAAAAGGCTTCGGATTCATACATCCGGTCGTTTCCTAAAGTTTGGGTTCCTAACCCTGGAAGAGGCTTCCGATCCATACATCCAGTCGCTCCCTAAATTCTGGGTTCATACACCCCCCGAGATCGTTCCCGAACTCAGGATCGTGCAGCCGAGATCCTGGAGACTTTGGGTTCGCCTCGGCAGATGGCAGACCGTCTCGGCCAATGGCGGTCCATTTCGGCCAACGACAATCTTCGACAAAGAAAGAGCAGTGCAAGCACTGGAGTGCAGAAAAGCAGCACAAAAATACAAATATCGCAAAACAGTACAAGAAAAGCAAAGGAGAAATACACAGAAATACTGTACACAGATCGTATGATCAGAAAACTTGTTTTTTTTATTCATTGTAATTACTTCATTACAAGGATTACAGAGAAGAAAACCAAGTACAGAAAGGAGGCTCGCAGTCCTCTAGAAACAAAAAAAATGAAGATTGGGAGACTCTGATCTTCGCTGACTCTTCAGTCCGGTCTCCAGCATCCTGAGCTCTTCAACGCCCTTTAGATTGCAAGCTTGAAGACTCCGATCCTCGCTGGTCCACTGTTTGGAGACTTTGGGGGACTCTGAATCTCACTGAGCTCTACAATACCCTATGGTTAGTGAGACCAAAGTTTGCAAACAAGGGCCCCCTCAGCCCGAGGACCTCTCGATCCTGCCCGCCGCTCGGAGGTCTTGATATCCCACAAGAAGGCCTACGCAATAACTCCACGCAGAGCCCTTTGGGATGAAAACAAGGCCCCCAAACGCGTGGGGAGCCACCAACCCACGGCTGTAAAGATTCCCATGCAGCCGCATCGGAGAGGGTTGGCCGTAGACCCACGTTCAGAGAGCGCGTAGTCCACGAGGATCGTCTTCAGAGAGCGCGCAGACTACGACAGACTGTCCCTCCCAAAGGAGGCCGTCTTCTGGAGCAAGGCTCTCCCCGGGTCAAATGTTCCTAATGTTCTACCAAGCATGGCTGCCAGGATGGTTAACGAAGAGAGACAGGTTCCTATGTTTATATGAATTAAGGTGTCCTGGTTCTTTCTGCCCTCCCATGGCGAGCTTGCCACTCCTATTTATAGGAAGAAGGAGGGCCCGGTCTTCAAAGAAAATTATGAGGCGAGGTCTCCCACGACTTACGTGAGGTGCACGCCTTCCTACATGCTGACCGGCGGTTCCGATGGCGCCACGTGGAGCCATCCGATCGTTTTCCTCATTGGCCATACCACCACACTTACTGCTATTGATGGTCTTCAGAATACGGAGAATCAGCACAGATAACTATGAAGATCGTTCGGTACTCTCTCCAACTCAAGGCTCTCACGTCACGTTACATTAAAGGCACTCAGCCGGACTCAAGCGTAAAAGAGCCGAACTCAAAAAAAAAAGGGAAAGAGAGAAAATGTACAAGTAAAGGAGCTCTATTTTTCATTAAAGGCAAAGGATATTACAGGGCTGAAAGTTACACGCAAAAGAGAAAAAGGAAAAGTTACAAAGAGCAAGAAAGATATAACTACTGCGGCTTCGGCGACTCCACCAGTATGATCACCGACTCTGATGAACCAGCGGTCTCGGCTGCGACCGCAGCCTTGTCTGATGCTTCACCAGCAGGAGGGGCAAAAGGAGCGTTGCCCTGAGGCGCGACTGGGGCATCACTGGCAGGCGGAGCAGTTGGAGCACCATCCGAGACAGGATCAGCTGTAGGGGCATCGACTGGGGCACTCTCGCCCAAGGGAGTAGAGCTCGGCTCAGGGACTGGGTCCGAGTACTTCGGCAAGTTTTGGTAGACCGGGTGGTCCTCGGGAACCTCCGCACGCCTCAGTGCGGCCAAGCACCCTTCTTCGAACAGAATGGAGGTGATCTCCTCCACCTACTTCTCGTACTCCTCAGTGGCCTGGTCCACCCCCTTCTGGAAAGAAGACTGTGCCTCGGACAGCAGAGAAGCCTTGAGACCGGCATTCTCTTTCTTCAGCTTCTCAGTTTTGGCACGTCCGGCCAACACTTCGCCGCGCAGCCTCGTCACCTCAGCCGCCGATTCAGACCTCGTTCTGGCCAGCTCCGACTCCAGCTCGGCAATCCTCTTAGTCTTCGTCCAGATGTCACCCTTTAGTTGATGGGTCTTCGACGTGAGTTCAGTGACGCTGACCAGAGCTACTTCCAGCTGTGCGGTCGCCTCGACGCTACTCCTCTTCAGCTCCTCCAGCTCCTTCTTTAGCTTTTCCCTCTCAGACTCCGGCTGGGTGACCTTCGCGACATTCTTGTCGCTCCTTTCCATCACTACCAGGAGCCTCTGCAGGTTCTACAAAAGGAAAAAATAAGTCAGATAACATCAGCCAAACTGAAGCACTTGAAGAAAGGCGTTGAAGATACTTACCAAAAGTTCAGCCTGAATCGCCGAGACCAGCAGGCTTTCACTGTCGTACTTCACGTGCACTTCCATGTCACGTGGCAAGGCACAAGCTTTTGCAAGAGCTCCGATGATGTCGGAGTTCCCCATCACCCGGTCCTCGACGTTTATAGGCTTCCCGGGCTGCGTCTCCATCTTGGGTCTCCATGCCGCTGGGGCAGTACGAAGTCCGGAGGCCCATCCGGATCCTTGCCCTACCAAGACGGTGAGCTCGCGAGCCACCCCGCCAGTCACCTTGCTAGCCGGCGCACTTTTATCAGGCGGAGCCTTGCCCCCGGGAGCTCGCGCAGGTGTCTTACCCTTCGGAGGGGGTTCAGCCCCCGAGTCTTTCTCACCCGCCTTGGATCTCTTCCTGGGCGGGGACCCCTCTCTCGGGCGATCCGGTGAGCGTCTCCGCGCTCCCTCACTCGGTGCGGTGGCAGGAGCAGAAGTGATGGCAGCACCCCCCGAGCCCGAAGCCACGCGGGTACTGGCAGACGATGGTGTCGCAGAAGAAGAGGATCCGCGCCTGAACTTGGCCGCCAGATCCTTGGTCCCAGGCACTCTCAAGCCTCCCTCCATTCCTTCCTCCTGGTCGGACGAGTAAGCGTCTTCTATCTCCCTTAGGTTTGGCGACCCCGAGCTAGAAGAGGTGGATGCCTCAGCGCCAGACGCAGCTCGGCCCGCGGCAGGATCGGCCATAGGAACCCCGACAGGCGCGGCCAAGGTGACAGGAGGGTGATCTAGCTGCGACTCGTTCTCCGGAGCCGCTCCGATTCTCTTGTGGTGGCCGCGGTACCTCGGCGTATACCCCAGCAACTTCTAGGCCTATCTGGTCTCGTGCCCTTTGTATCTCTCGACCTTCTTGTGGTCATCAACGTTCTTCCTCCAGCCTTCGCTCACGGCCCGGCGTCGCCTCGCGTGCAGTTCTGCGCCACAAACAACGAAAGTATCAGCTCAGCAACATAAAGGTTGAGCAAAATACAGAGGAAAGACAAAGTATTTACTTGGGACGGCCCCGAGGTGGCGAGGGACCATCAGCCTCCTGTCCTCACCTGTGCCGAATTCCCAGTCCCCCGACACGCAGAAGAGGTCTTCCTCGGCGTTCTTACTGGAATCCTCCAAGGCTAGGACGAAGCCTCTTCGGCACTGCTTCACCCGGAGATAATAATTGTCTCCCCCAGCCTTGCAGATATCATAGACGTCCTCGATGTCATGGACACCCAGGTTGGTCCCCAAGATCTCGTTCAGTTTTGCCATGCCCATGATGACTTTGAAGCCATTGGGCATCAGCTGGCACGGGGGTAATCGACCAGACGCTAAGGCAGGCCCTAAGCAGGGGGTGCAGAGGAAATCCGACCCCGCCCTCAATCACGGAGATCAGAGGGAACGGCATCCAGCCGCAAGACCAACCGCGCGTGGCATAGTCGATGGGATCCGCCGGCCTGAGGCGAACTCCCTCCGAGATATTGTAAGTAGCCCTAAACCTAGCTACGCCCTCGTCTGTATCTAATCGAAACCTAGGGGTGCCCATGTCTAAAAGAAGAAGATAGCGGAAAGAAACCCTAAAGGTGGGGAAACCCTAAAAAACAGACAGGGGCACGAAGTTACTTACAGAAACAAGAAGGCGAGTCAAGAACAGATCTGGGCGCGTCCTACGGTTGTCCTCGCCAGAGATCTCGAGAAGACAGACGAAGAGCAGAGCAGAAATCGAAGGCAAGGGCAAAGGAAATCAGAAAAAAGAAAGAAAGAAGACGACCCTATTTATCGAAAGGAAACCCTCTTTGGGCGCCACTTTCAAATTCGAAGAGATGGATTTCGCAATCCGCGCTTGTTCCATCAATGAGACAGCGCAATCAGTGAAGAAGCTACACGTGTAGCCGTCGGTTCGCTTCCCAGGACGGACAGGACGAAGCATTTATTGCCTTAGAAAAGTTGAGGTGACATCAAGCAATGATCGCTGCATCTCCAGACGGGTTCTCTAGCTTCTGACCCCTAAAGGCTAGGACGCTTAAGAGGTCGCAAGCTAGGGGGCAATTGTGTGGGGAGATTTTCAAAGCTCCAGGATTACGCTAATCACAGCCATCAGATGGGACTAAGCATTCTCACGTGCCTCGCGTGCCATCCACGTGGCACCATACTCACCTCGGCTACCAGGGCAGAGGCCTCAGCCGAAGTCAGACAGGTCCTGGCCGCTAGCGCCGAGCTCGGCTACCCAGGTGCCCACCTCGGCTAAAAGCTTGACCTCTGCCAAAGGAGCCGGGACGAAAGCCAAGGCAAGAGAGAATCTCCACTCGCGCCCTTCGCCCGCCACGCCATCGAACACGTGGAGGAATAGGGGCGCGAGCCAGCGAGACAGATGCAACATCCAGCCGTCCACAATCTTCGCTAGATCACTGACAGGGCGGCATC
Organism: Litsea cubeba; assembly: GCA_012931725.1. NCBI lineage: Eukaryota > Viridiplantae > Streptophyta > Magnoliopsida > Laurales > Lauraceae > Litsea > Litsea cubeba. The sequence goes on from CM022950.1 coordinate 46,681,850, forward strand.
CAGCGGCTGAAGCCAAATCAGGGCAAGGCCCGAGGGTGGATCTGATAGTACCTCTACCGCCAAAGGCGTCCAACATGATTTGGCCCAACATGACGCGTATTTAATGCGATGTGGGCTGATCCGACTGGCATTAAATGCAAAGTGGGCTGGAATGGACCGCATTTATTGTTTTGTGGGTTGATGATGACTTCCCTATCAAATCATGGGACCCACGCCAAAATATCATCCAAAGATATCGTCCAGTTCTCTATAAATAGAACCCCATTTCACATGCAAGGTACGCATAAACCCATACTTGAGAGTCGTTACTCTGTCTCTCTTCTTCTTCTCCTTCCTTTGTTCCAGTTCACTTACTGACTTAGGCATCGGAGAGCCTTTACGCCGCCCAGGCCAGGGTCCTCTGACTGTTTGCTCTTTTCTTTCAGGCTTCGAGGCAGCAGGTCATCTTCTTCATTTGGATAAGTCCTATAAGGCACCCCGATTATTGTGGGTCATATTTTTCTGCACCTACAAGTGCCTTTGCAAGAGCCTCTCGCAGGAGAAAAGTCAGGTCTCGCCCTCTTATGGGGGAATGGTTACGATAAACATGTATGGTTGGAATCTGAAAACGGAGGCCTTCTTGATCATCTATATCTGAAAGAGGCTTGAGTTCATGGGGTGTAGGCTTAGCAGGAGCTACCAGCACAGGTTGCTCTCGCTTGACATTAAAAACTGGAGTGGAGGCCATGCAAAGAGGAAGTCCTTTACTTGTTCAGTGTGGCATTGAAAGCAGTTGAAGTGCATGAATTTATAAAAAGAGGGGAGAAAGGATGGCTCACTCTAGATTAATTTCTCACCGGTATGAGTCTGTCTATCCAACACTTTGTCGTGTTCTATATATGTTTCTCTAGAAACCTACCATTACTACGTGAAGGTGATGTAACATCGTTATTAATTTCGTACCGTTGCAGCTATGATGGAGGAAACTTTTATTTTGGGTCAAGTAGCCGAAATGAAACTTCAGTCAAAACTTTCCACTTTGGATTTTGGCCAATTTCAGCCGAGCCGAAATTCAAGATTTCAGCCGAAATGTGATTTTTTCTTTTTATATATATAAATAATTAATTATTTTTATACTTTTTATACACATATATAATTTGTATTTCTTATATTTCCCCAAAATGTAATTTCAAATTTTTTTACTAGGATGGATTAATCTACATTTTTATTTTTTATTTTTATTTTTTATTTTTTATTTTTCAACATATATATGAATATATATTATTTTATATTCTCCCCGAAATGTAGTTATAAAAAGTTTCGGCAAAATTCCGAATCGGCCGAAACTTCTCAATTTGGAGTTTAGACCAAAATGGGGTACGAAATGATATTGACAACTATCACTACTAGAAAGTTTACTTTTGGCACAGGCAAAAGGCGGGCGGCCGCCTTTGGCGGTCGCAAATAGGATCATTAGCGACCGCCACAGGCGGTCGCTAATGACCTGTATACATACCCCCCACCGAAAGCCCTTTTTCTTCAGCTTTCCCTTCCCTCTTTTTTTTTCACTGGTCCCGCGCTCTGCCCTCTCTCCCTCTCCCTCTCTCGTCGATTTCTCTCTCGCTGCGGCAGATGGCAGACCCTCTCTCGCGACTGCTCTCCCTCTCTCGTCTCTGCGCAGAGCCCTAATCGAAGGCGCCCTCAGCTCTCCCTCTCTCGTCGATCTCTCTCTCTAATGTTCTCCCTCTCTCGATCAGCTCTCCCTCTTGCGTCGTCTCTCCACAGCAGCGCTGCATTGCTGTGTCTTTGTGCTACAGTCTCGCTCTGAGCTGCTGCTCTCCCGATTGTCCTACAAATTGCGCAGGTTCTCTATCTCCCTTCCTCTCCCTCTCCCTCTCCCTCTCTGTCGCAGAAATCTCTCCCGCGCTCTGCCCTCCCGCCGCACCAGCCACGCCACCGCCGGACGATTTGTTCCGCCGGAGCTGCCACCGCCGGTTCTCTCTTTCCCTCCCTTTCCCTCTCCCTCTCCCTCTCCCTCTCTCTCGCGCTCGGATCCCACTCGTCCATCGCCCTTTCCAGGCCTCACACCCACCCACTCGTCCTCCATCAGCCCTCTCCACCCTCAGGCAGCCATCATCATCTCCCGTCACAAAACCCATTATTGAGGCAGCTAATCAAGAGGGCGTGGAGGGAGGGAGGCCAGTGGGGTTTTGTGGTTCTTCATGCTGCTGTTTTTCTGCCTTTTTCTTATTACTTATTGATTCGAACGAGTGGGTTTTGGATGGTGGATTTGCAGTGCCAGAAACAAACTCATTTGGTCATACATTTAGGTAAGTTTATTCTTTCAAATCTTATGAAAGTTGCCCTTTGTCTAAAGCCCTGTTTTGGTGGATCAACAACTCCCTCTCTCTCTCTCTCTCTCTCTGATTCTTTTTTAATGCCATTGTATATTTTAAGATCTCCATCTTACCACAAACTCAACATATTATGTTCAATTGCAGCTCAGAACAATAATCCCGGCAAAAAGATGTTGAAAATATATTCGATCCAAAATTTATTTTTGGTTTATTTATCATTACCATCCATCTTGATAGCTGCATTTGCTAAAATATGTATCTGTTCTTCTATGCCTAACATGCAGCTGTAACATTCTCCTTTATCTTGCAGGTTTCTGCTACACGAAACATGTGCGGGGATTTGTCAAACCCTTTGCTAGTTCTTCCTCTTCATTCCAATGCTGCTGATTTACCAAGCGCTTCTCCTGCAAAATATGCTGAACCTGAAACTCCAAATTTAGGCAATCTTGTTGGTGCTGGATATCAGGCTTATGAAGATTCCATTTTAAAGAAGCTCCAAAAGGTTTGAGAATTTTGTCCTAGACTTCGGTGGTTTATTTTATACTCCATATTAGAGAACCCTCCTTTCTTGTTGGTTTTTGCTTGTTATTTCCCCTTTTTTTTTTTGTTTTTAGATTATAAATGAGTTTTTTGAGAAGGTCATGTGGAAAATAGGAAATCCAATAAAGATTTCATGTTGTAGACAACATAAATTCTTTGCTAAAACACATGATTTAACATTGATCTGACGTGATTGAAAGATGATTAACATAGGGAAAAAGGGGGGGGGGGGGGATGGAATCATCTATGCTTTCTGAATTTATTGTGGTAAAATGGCCAGAAATCAGATAGCTATCTAGTTTTTAAATACTGGTTTATTTCTATAGTTACTTTTTCTATCATTACTGAAAGTGCAGCTAGGGCCAATGAAAGTGTCCTAGAGGGGGGGTGAATAGGACTAATGGAATTCTTTTCTCAATTAAAATATCTTAGTCCAATTTTAATCCCAACTAGGAACAAGAACATAATGAACACAAATAAGAATACAACTTATGCGGAATATGTGTTCAATGTATGAGTGCTTAAACAATCAAAGATAAGACAATTAGTTTCATATTAGTAAGCACAAGTGTGAGTACAACACTCTTCACAAATTCACTTATGATTTATATCAATGTGCTTAAATGAATATTTGTTAAAGAGTGTGTGCTAAACAAGATTTGATTTACCAATATGATCAATGTTGTTTTCCCACAAGTGGATGTGTGTCAATTAAACTAAATATCATTCTCCACAACATATAGATATATAAATCAAGCATAAGAGATAGAGATAGAGAAATTGACACAAGGGATTTATAGTGGTTCAGTCACACAGACCTACATCCACTCTCAAGGGTCACACAGTCCCCTGGTTCCACTATGAAGAATCAAACTACACAAGTACTGATTCTACATAAATTTTGTTCACGAGGTTCGACCACACAGATCTACTCCCCATTTTTGTTCACGAGGTTCGATCACAAAAATCTACTCCCCACACACAACTTTTAGAGTGGTTGAATCACACAGAAACAATCCACTATCACAATTTTTAAAGTGGTTGAATCACGCAGAAACAATCCACTATCACAAAGATATAATTTGAATGGAGGGCGAACACTTTCCTTTGATGAAGATCGAAAGTGTTCGAGGAAGCTTTTGACCGTGATCGAAGCTTTTTACCTCTTGCAGCTAGCTTGGTGTTGATGATGAAACTCCATTGAGATGCACAACCAAGTTGTAGAGGTTTGATTTCTAGGGTAGAAATGAGAGATAACCTTATGGATTAGGATACCCTAGATTTGGCTTCTCAAAGCACACTCCTTAGAGCTAAGTAAGCCCTTGGATTTTCAAGATAGAATCTAAGTGTGTTTGGAAGAAGCTTTGAGAGCTTGGGAAAGGTTTACAAGAATTTAGAACAAAGGCTCTTCAAAAATTGGACTCCTTGATGTTGAAAATGGGCTTCATGTATTTATAGAAAAAATCCAACGGATACTTCCAACGGTCATAAAATGGTTAGGTAGGGTGTACCTAATAGGAGCACTATTCCAACGTTAAAAAAACCATTACTAAACCATTGCTTTGGTGAGGCCTTACATGAGTATGAATAAGAGGGAACATTTGTAAAAACAAATATTAAAGAAATCAAAAGCCCACCGATCTTGACAATTTTAGAATTCTTTATTAATTTATAAAACATTGTTTATTCTTAAGTTTGGTGAGGCCTTACATGAGTATGAATAAGAGGAAACTTTTGTAAGAAAAATATTAAAGTAATCAAAATCACTCCGGTTTTGAAATCTTCATATTTTTTTATTAATTTATAAAACATTATTTATTGTTAAGTTTTCTATACATACTCATGCTTACTAAGCCTCAATGTGACTTGGTGTTTTGATCATGTTGGATGCCTTAGGACAGGTGGACTTAGGGGGTGAACTTCTAACCGCATGAGGTTGGCTGGCCGAAATCTGGGGTCATTTTTGAGTTTTAAATAAGCTCAAAGAAAAACTTCTAAAACCAATGAAAATAACAATTTAGCCTAGGGTTTTTAGAGTCACTAAGGCATATGGTTTCGGTCCCAATTACCTGATCTTGGTTGGCACATCTTGATGTTCATCTTTGACGAAACCTGGGCTTTCCAAAAAGCTTTGACAGACTTTTTGAATTGAATCTTCTTTGAGAAATTCTGAGAGGCAAGGTCTTGGATTCTTCGACACGGAATTGACAATACAAAAACAAGTGCTCATAGGAATGTGGCACTAACAATCTCCCCCTTTGTCAATTTCGTGGCAAAACACCTATTCTTGATTGAAATATAACAAATGGACTCAAATACAACCAAGATTACAAGAGAACATAATCTTTTCAATAGATACAACAATTACAACTCAAACACTCATGACTCTAAATACTCCCCCTGAGAATGTGCTTTGTCTCTTAAAGATATACCTGCATAAAACATTGACATACACATTTTATGGTGGGATTGCTACTCCCCCTTAATTGTTAGTCACAAAATATCATAGATAGAGTGTGTTTTCACCCTTTGTTCTATACACTCTCCCCCTTTGTTTAATCTCTCCATTTTCAGGATTCAATCCATTTATTCTCCCCCTTTTTGTCACAAATTGACAAAGAGATGTCCCGATGAAGCATATGGAGTACTATAGAGAGATAAGGAGAAGTGAGAGATATCAATATTTAGCATATTATGATATCAAGGACATAAAAAGATTCACCTATAAGCATAGAGGGGTTAGCAAGCATGATATCAAAAGATTTGACTGTAAAGAGATGTAATCTTGCTAAGATGGAATTGAACTATATAAATCAACTAAAAAAGTCCATATCAATTCCATGAATCCATTTAAGGATTCTCAAAGTCCTTCAAATGATACAAACCGATTGAAGAGTAAGGACTCAATAAAGATCATATGAAATTTCATTTCATTGACCTTTTTCACCACTTAACCGTAGTGATGAACCTGCATAATCATACTGATATAACTATGAAGCACATACAAAGATTATGAGGAATGCATGAGGTTCCAAAAGAAAATCAATCCATTTAAAAACATATGATAGGAACATGCGTTATGATACCAAAGAAAATAAAATCCAAAACCATAACATTCAATCTTTAGAAAAATTTAACTTACAAAGGCATAATGAATGTTATGAGGATCAATGCAATCACCAAATGAATTCAATCATCAAAATAAGCAATTATAATCTAAAATGATGAATTGGGTACATTGCATTCCAAACAAGTCATCAAGATAAGAAATTTACAAATAGAGGAGCATATGACTTGCAAAATCATCACACAAAAGAAAAACACAATACAGAGCATAGTGATGATCAAAGATAAAAACATCCATATCTTAGAAAAATACCAGAACTAAAAACTCATGAATGTGGCAATATGAGAAATACATAAAGATGTATCTATAAAAGTTAATGCATTCTCAATTAAAAAAAATTTTTTTTTAAAACAAATATTCATCATATTCATATATGTGTCTCCATGATCCTCAAATATGAATTCTCATTTGATCATCTTAAAGATGTCTACTCCCCCTTAACATCATTCTCTTCTTTTTGTCAGAAATTGACAAGGAGATGTATAAACTGAGAGAAACTTGAAGACAATTTTTGGCGGTCCAAACTTCAGATCTTCCACAAAGTGCATGAGTCACGGCATCTTTTTCATCAAGAGGTAGAACTTCAGAAATGATCTTTGGTCCATTTGACCTTGGAACCCCCAAAATAGATGCAATCTTTTCTGTAGTAACCACCTCTTCTCCATGCTCAAATCTGATAGTGAATGAATTGTGGGTGGAGGCACAGATAGACTCATATAGGCCATGAACCAAGGATGGAAAAGCATTTCCACTCCAATTTAGAATACTAGCCCAACCAATATCTCCCATGATAGTAGGGACACCATAATCCACTAGATCTTCTACTACACATTTCTTCTCCACAATGATCCCTTTGTTTCGGAAGGATTTGACAACCGAAGATGGAGAAGGGATGGGTTTGAATCTGACTTCACGAGGAGGGGATGCTTCAGGAGATCGTCTGCTCAAAGAAGGAAATTTCTGAATGAAACAAGACATCCCTGCGCAACTTTTTTAAGTTGCTGTGTAAGTGTTTTCGGTCGACCGATCAACCAGTATGTCGACCGCGTAAACAGGAAAAGCAGGATATCTGTTCAGATTCAAGGAAGAATTTACCAACTCAAGAAAAATACTCTGAACATAAAATTCCCTTAACCCAGCTATCCTACAAGCTCAATCTAATTAGGAAAAGAGATTTTACAAAATTAATCCATTTTAAGAGATTGAAAACTTGTAAGTTCAAGACAACTCATTTTAATTTGACAAACGAGAAATAACTATGAATCCAATCCAATGAGAACAAATTTGAAAAGCAAATCAAATGAGAAGATGAATCACGAAAGTCCAAGCCCGCTCAATCCAGGCCCGCAAAAAGATGTACCATATCCGACAAAATCTGCAAATATCAGCTGGATACAGAAGATTATTGACACATTCGCAGGATGTTGTTGACAAACGAGAAAAATATAGGGACAACCCGCATTTAATTTCAAAGGCTTAGCTTATTAGCTTTTGAAAATCTGCATTCAGCGGATTTTCAATCCTGAAAAGCAAGATTTGAATAATTAAGGCTTTGTCTTGTTCGAAATCCAATTCTATAAGAGCAGCCTTAGTTCTATCTGATTTGTAACAACACTTCTTCTTGTCTTCTGCAATCTTATTCCTCAAGGTCTCAATGGCTCACCAATTCCCTTTTAGTATTTCTTCTGATCAGGAGATGAGGAATTCTTTACCTCAATCCCAAACTTTTTCTGCATCTGTCTTAGGTTCCATGATACCAAGGCGACAAGAGAGAGCTTTGGCTAATAAAACAGATGAAGATGCCATTTATGAGCTTGTGAGTCTCGGAACTCATTATTCTTCATCCATTGTCTCATTTTCGGATCGGTTGCGATCCCGAACTCGCACGACAGAAAAGTTTATTGAGGAGATCAATGAACTGCAACGGCTTCTTCTCGAGTCTAATAGAAAAGTAGTAGAATTGAAGTAAGATAATAAGGATTTAAGATCCTTGCTTACCTCTTCAATTCGGATGCCTAATCCTTTAGACAGGGATTGTATGATGATCTATGAAAAGCAGAAACATTTGAATGATGAGGCTAAAAGTCTCAAGTTTTTGTAAGACTTTGAGAAAAATAAACAATAAACATTCATGTCATGTATCATTTTGATCTCTCTGTATATTTGCCAACTGATCATGTGTGCTTGTGAATTTTAGTACAATATTACCCTTCTGCACATGATTTCTAAGAACATGAAATCTAATTTCAATGTGCTTAGTTATAAAGTGTTGGACAGAATTTATGGAAAATTTGATAGCACCGGTGATATCACAATACAAATTCATGCTACCTTTTTAAAATCAAAATGCATTTTCAACAAGTAAAACTTAAACAAATGATACTTGAACAAAGAGACAATACTGAAAAAAAAATAGAAGAATTTAGACATAAGACCAACAATACATATAACTTATGAGAAAAGGTTGGTCTAATCTAATAATAAGAACTTAGTATTTGTCTAAAGGCCTAACCTTAGGTATCCATCTAAGGTCTTGAGCTTTGAAGTCTTTGTAAGAGATTCCACCAACCAGAGGAGATAGATATTGATCAAATCTTTTGAGGTTTGATAATTTCATAATTAGATTGATGCGTAGTCTTTGGTGGTAGAGGTCTCTTTTTATTTTTCTCATTTCTTTTAGTTTTTCCTCTCTCTTTTTGTCTTTTGAATTTTAATTTTAATCTTTCAACATTTTTCAAAAGTTCTTTCATTTCCAAGGTCAGAGGAGGTAAAGAGAGAGGTTTCTTATTGATAGATTTATTTTGACCATTTTTTACTTGTTTAGTTTCTTTAAAATCTATCTTAGGAGACTCTTGTTGAGATGTTTTAATTTGTTGAAACTTTCTAGAGTCTTTCTTAACCTTCATAGAATTAGATTTTCCATTTTTAGATTTATAGGTGGGTTTAGACAAATGACTTTTTCTTAATTTGCACTCAAATTTGAAATGCCCTTCATTACCACAATAATGACATTTTGTTTTGGGCAATGGAGAGTGAGTGCATGAGGACTCACCTTTCACAAATGTGTTGGTGAAATTTGGGTCATGTGTAATATACTTATTGAATCCAAGACCCATCCTATCTCCTTGTGATTTACCCATTTTAAATAATTTTTCAAAATTTTCTTCTCCATGAGTAAAAGAATACTCATATTTTTCTTTATATCATATTAGATGGGTGACTTCCTTTTTTAAATTAGTGATTATCTCTTTTAGAGTATCAGCTTCTTTCTTATGATTTCTTATGTGTTCACCGGCAATTTGAAATTTAGAGTTGGTTTCGTTAAGATCATTGGTTAAGATATTAATTTCACCTATTAAGGTTTTAACATTGTCTTTTAAAACTTTATTCTTTGCTTCTTGTTTTCTTATAATGTTAATTAACTTGCAACTCTCATCATAGAGTCTATTATATGATTCTTGAAGATTTTCATCATTGTCTTCATTATCTGAGCCATCATATTCAGATTCTGGTTCTTCTTCAAATTCTTCTATATCTAAATTATATTCATCCTCAGATTTCTCAAAATGAGATTTTTCAGATGTCTCAACTGATGGATCACATAAACTTTGAGCCATTAAAATAGCGTAATTTTCTGTTTCACCTCGATGTGATTCATCTGATTCTGACTCTGATTCCGATGAGTCATCCCATGTTGCCATAAGTGTCTTTTTCTTCCTTTCCATTGGACACTCAGAAGATATATGTCCAAGTTTTTGACAGTTATAGCATATGACTTTTCTTTCTTGACTCTTAGATGAAGAATTGCTTTTGTTTTTATTTTTATTAAAGAATTTAAAATTTGAATTCTTTTTCTTAAAATGTCTTATAAATTTTTTAGTGAGTAGAGCAATATCTTCATTATCACTTTCTTCATCACTATCTGATTCTCCTTTCGATTGAGTTGATTGAGAGGTTTTTAAAGCAATTGATTTCTTATCTTTGGATTTATTAGAAGCATTATTTAACTTTAACTCAAAAGTTCTAATATTACCAGATAATTCTTCAACTTTCATAGTTTCTGGGTCATTGTATTCTTCTATAGAGGTCACTTTGGAGTGAAATCTATCAGGAAGGGATCTAAGGATTTTGCTACAAATTTTGCCTTCAGGAATTTGTTCACCAAGTGACCACATCTCATTCACAATTACCATTAGCTTAGTTCGAAATTCATCGAACATTTCATCTTCCCTCATTCTTAAAGATTCGAATTGAGAAGTCAACATTTGGAGCTTGGCTCTTTTGACAATGGTTGTTCCTTCGTAATTTGTTTCCAAAAGATCCCAAGCTTGTTTAGCTGTAGTACATGTCATAATCTTTTTGTACTCTTCAGCATTCATGGCATAAGTTATGGCATTCAATGCCTTTGCATTGTTGTCTCTCAGTGCCTTATGATCAGCTGTCCATTTTGCCTTTGCAAGAGGCTGGACAGTGCCATCTTTATCTGTGACTGTAGGAGGAGTCCATCCATCCTCTACAGAATCCCATACATCTCCGTTAAGAGATTTGATGAAGACGGTCATTCGGGCTTTCCAAAAGGCATAGTTTGTACCATCAAACAATGGAGGTCTGTTTATAGCACTACCTTCTGGATTAGACATTGGCACTAATAAAACGAAGTAGATCTACTCCGGGTTGTTAAACCTTTAGGGAGTAACCCGCTCTGATACCAATTGAAAGTGCAGCTAGGGCCAATGAAAGTGTCCTAGAGGGGGGGTGAATAGGACTAATGGAATTCTTTTCTCAATTAAAATATCTTAGTCCAATTTTAATCCCAACTAGGAACAAGAACATAATGAACACAAATAAGAATACAACTTATGCGGAATATGTGTTCAATGTATGAGTGCTTTAAACAATCAAAGATAAGACAATTAGTTTCATATTAGTAAGCACAAGTGTGAGTACAACACTCTTCACAAATTCACTTATGATTTATATCAATGTGCTTAAATGAATATTTGTTAAAGAGTGTGTGCTAAACAAGATTTGATTTACCAATATGATCAATGTTGTTTTCCCACAAGTGGATGTGTGTCAATTAAACTAAATATCATTCTCCACAACATATAGATATATAAATCAAGCACAAGAGATAGAGATAGAGAAATTGACACAAGGGATTTATAGTGGTTCAGTCACACAGACCTACATCCACTCTCAAGGGTCACACAGTCCCCTGGTTCCACTATGAAGAATCAAACTACACAAGTACTGATTCTACATAAATTTTATTCACGAGGTTCGACCACACAGATCTACTCCCCATTTTTGTTCACGAGGTTCGATCACAAAAATCTACTCCCCACACACAACTTTTAGAGTGGTTGAATCACACAGAAACAATCCACTATCACAATTTTTAAAGTGGTTGAATCACGCAGAAACAATCCACTATCACAAAGATATAATTTGAATGGAGGGCGAACACTTGCCTTTGATGAAGATCGAAAGTGTTCGAGGAAGCTTTTGACCGTGATCGAAGCTTTTTACCTCTTGCAGCTAGCTTGGTGTTGATGATGAAACTCCATTGAGATGCACAACCAAGTTGTAGAGGTTTGATTTCTAGGGTAGAAATCAGAGATAACCTTATGGATTAGGATACCCTAGATTTGGCTTCTCAAAGCACACTCCTTAGAGCTAAGTAAGCCCTTGGATTTTGTTGACACCAAAAATGTCACTTTGCCTCTTCAAGATCCAAAGAGCTACATGAAGTCGCAACCTGCCATAAATAGGCAATGCTACTTCCAAAAATCAAATCTTGTCAGAATCAAACAAAAACTGCAAGATCCTTCAAGACAGCCAAAAGAGGAGTACACAAGAAGTTTCGGGCCATTTCAAAATCATTTGGCCTAACTTCGTTTCTCCGACAGCCGAAAAGGAACTCTCGGCGGCAAAAGCATCGGAGACACCAAATCTTCGATCAGAGCCGATGGATGGTCTCAAAATACTTCCAAAAGGCTCCACGTCAAGTTCCGAGTCAAACCGACAACGTTTGACCCTACATCAACCCTCGAACAGCTAAATCAAGCATCTCGGCGGCGAAAACCACCGAGGCCATTACTCATCAAATAGAGCACACAGACGGCTTCAAAATGCTTATAAAGGGCTACACGTCAAATTTCAGGTCATTTCGACAACATTTGACCATAGTTTGACGCTCGGAAGCCAAATCAGGCCTCTCGGCGGCAAAGCTCTCTGGGACCATGGTTTCCAAGACAGAGCCTATGGATCATCTTAAAATGACTCCAATAGGTTCCCTGTCAAATTTCAAGTCAATCGGACATCGGTTGACCGCACATCAAACCGCGACATCTTCATCGCGACAAAAGCGAGTCTACTGGTGATAGGACCCCAAACGGCTTCAAAACTTAAACAAAAGCCTATGGTTGGTCTTATTTATTGCTCAAGAGGCTTCACACCAAATTTCAGGTCATTCCGACATCGTTTGACCCAGTTTCAGCTTCTGACGGAAAATCGGCAACTCTGCGCGACAAAGTCTTCGGCTTTCTCAAGAAATTGGAAACTTTGCAAAATAAAATGCAAGGATTCTCATCAGGTTTCCTACAGGGAAATCAGGCCAATAAATGGTCAAAAATGTCAAGGAAAAATACAGAAGAAAAAAGAATCGAAAAACAGCAAAAACGGACACAAAACGGGACAAAAAGGGGGAAAAACCCCCCAGGGTCGCAGGCCCCTGCGACCCTGGAGCCCGGGGTCGCCGGGAAGGCCCCGGAAACCCCGGTTTTCGCCGTTTTTTCGCGATTCGAAGCGCCCAGCCTCTGGTATTTTCCAAAATTCATACTTTTGAGACACCAAATCCTCTGACATCCATCCAAAACACGGGTCAATCATCAAGAGTATCGAAAATAATATTGATCGCCACCCGGTCAACCAAAAAAGTGTGCTTTCTACCCGACCGATCGAGAAATCGACAGGACAGATGGCACCGACCTGCTGTAGGCAACAAACACCTGAAATTACATGGTCATCCGATGTCGATCTACATGAAGATCCATCGATGATCATCGCCAGAAGAATCCCAAAAGACGCGGCACGGCCCGCGACTCTTCAGATGCTCGGCGACCACTTAATGCGATTAATTGACTACCTTTATTACAGTCATTAATCCATTTCTTTGGACGGACCAATCAGAAGCAAGCATCCGGGAGTTACAAGTCAAGAGATTCATGGCATTTAACCCATGAAACTCCTCCCATCATGGCGATTAAAGGCGATTAAATGCCCTCAATCTCCTCCGGCCAATCAGAAGCCAAGGAAAAGGAGTTACAAAATAAAGAATTCAATTTTGTAACTCCTCCCTTTATGTAGCTTTATGACAATCAAGGCTCATAAACCCTCCTAAATGGCTACCTAAAAGCCTATAAATAGGAGAGCTCTCCAAGAAGAAAGAACAGCAGACACAGAGACAATAGACTGCAGAAAATCCGGAAACTCAGACAAAAAGAGGCATCAGAAATCTAAGAGAGAAAACTCTGCGGAAATCCTACACCGACTACCGCTACAAGGTGACAAAAGTCCCTTGGGGGGTACCCCCCCCCCCCCCCCCACCCCCCAAGGTCCTTGCCTTCTCCTTCTGCCGCCAATGGCTTAGACATGGCTTTTCAAGCCCGTCTACTCGGCTTTTCATTGGACATAGGACCTTCTTTTGGTCTTTGTTCTTTAAAAACCTGACATTATAGCCAAGCCAAGCGAATCAATAGCATCCTCTGTTCTCATCTGCATGGATGATGGCGAAGCCCACATATGGCTTGCGACCGTCAATCTAAACGGGCCCCCCCACAATCTCCTGAGAAGTTAGATCCTCCTTTTCTTGCTTTTCATTGTAGTTTGTATTTTTTCAAAAGAGACAAAAATCACAACTCTTGTCTTTCATTATTGATAAGGATTGTAAATCGGCTATAAACGCCAGAAACCGGCTATAAACGCCAAAATCGGCTATAAATGCCAAAAAATCGCCTTTCACGGCAAACCAAGAAAAATGTCTCTTTTCTTAAATATATGTGCAATGGAAAACTTGAAAGAAGTTGATTTCCTTTTTACTTGCGAAGGTTGATCTCCGGATCACCACTTGCAATTCCAAGTAAAATAGAAAATCTGGCACACCCACACAACAGAAATGTTGATGCATGCCCTTGCCCCCCGGTTATGAAAGGGTCGGACCCGACGGACTCCCACGTCCGCCGACCTAGGTAGAACCGAGCAGGAGCGCGGTCCATCAAGCTGGCACACCCGGTGGGACCCGTTTATTTGAGAACACGATGCTAGAAATGAAATATTTGCATATCATATATTTTGCTCTATGCTTATATTTCTTTTCTCGATTCTTTGGCTACTTTATAATTGGTGGCCTATGTTGGATTCCGCATCTAAAAAAAATGAGATGAGATTTTTTGGAAAATTTTAATTCTTTGAATTTATTTCCACTCTTTCTCTTTTCAAAAAAAAAAAAAAACAAAAAAATCAGATTTTTCAGTTTGGATTCAAAATTGAGAAACCTTGATCCGTTCCTATCGTTCATCGCGCTTGCAGAAATGTTGAGCCTGTTCGACTAAGGTTTTGGGCCATCGTTTCTCTTCGATGAGTTCATTAAAGATCTAAAAAAAAATGAGATGAGATTTTTTGTTTGGAAATTTCTAATTCTTTGAATTTATTTCCACTCTTCCTCTTTTCAAAAAAAAAACAAAAAAAAATCAGATTTTTTCAGTTTGGATTCAAAATTGAGAAACCTTGATCCGTTCCTATCGTTCATCGCGCTTGCAGAAATGTTGAGCCTGTTTGACTAAGATTTTGGGCCATCGTTTCTCTTCGATGAGTTCATTAAAGATCTAAAAAAAAAAATGAGATGAGATTTTTTGTTTGGAAATTTCTAATTCTTTGAATTTATTTCCACTCTTTCTCTTTTCAAAAATAAAAAATAAAAAAAAATCAGATTTTTTCAGTTTGGATTCAAAATTGAGAAAGCTTGATCCGTTCCTATCGTTCATCGTGCTTGCAGAAATGTTGAGCCTGTTCGACTAAGGTTTTGGGCCATCGTTTCTCTTCGATGAGTTCATTAAAAGATCTAAAAATATATATATATAAAAAATTTTAGATTTCTCATTTTGGATTCAAAATTGAGAAACCTTGATCCGTTCCTATCGTTCATCGCGCTTGCAGAAATGTTGAGCCTGTTCGACTAAGGTTTTGGGCCATCGTTTCTATTCGATGAGTTCATTAAAAATAAAAAATATATATATATATATAAAACAAAAAAAAAAGACATAGACCACTAAGGTTAAACCAACTGTGTTCTTTGATCATGGTTGATTCAAAGAAAAGCCTTGTCCAGAGTGTGGAGACAGCTTGACTGTTCTAGGCAAGGGTCCTCCAAACGGGTTCATTAAGTAATCCTACCCTTACCTGGGGGCAATTCTATCAATCAAGATTTCATAAGACCGGGTTAGGAGGCCTATGTGTACTCTCTCGTCTTTTAAATAAATTTTTTTCAAAAAAATAAATTTTAAAATAAAAATAAAAATTTTAAAATAAAAAATAAAAAAATAAAAAAAAATTTCAAAAAAAAAATCTTAAAAAAAATAAATAAATAAAAATAAAAAAATAATAAATATAAAAAAAGGATTTTTTTTTTTAAAAAGAAGAAAAAAAAATCTTCCAAAAAAAAATCTTCAAAAAAAAAAACTTTCGTCATTTTGGGTTTAGATTAGAGAAATCTTGGTCTTCTCCTTTCTGAGCACTGGCGCTCGCGGAAATCGCTGAGCCCGTGTTTAGATTGGAGTGCCTTTTGCTCTCTTTGATGAACCCAATATTGGCCTTTCAAAAAAAAAAAAACTCGTCATTTTTAGATTCAGATCCGAGAAATTATGGTTCATTTCTTTCTGAGCACTGGCGCTCGCGGAAATCGCTGAGCCCGTGTTCAGATCGGAATACCATCTGCTCTCTTTGATAAATCCAATCTTGACCTTTCAAAACAGAGAATCTCATCTCATAGATGCGGTCTCAAAACATTTGTGTCTAGCGGTACTAGTACGCCCTTTCAGGGTCTACTGTATTGCGACTGGCACATCTGTAACTCCAACTTTATATTCTTCTTACCTCGAGCAAGCTCTGCTTCTCGATAAGTCGAATTTAAGTTCACAATTGCTTCTAGCAGTCACTGGGATGCCCATTCTGGGCTTACCATACCTGCGATCAGAACAATTGTACCCTCTATGGCGTTTTGCCTTCTTCATGTTGCTTGGGTCATCTTCCTCTAGCAATTTGAAAAGACGAAACCATAGAACTTCCCATTTATGATCATTATATTCTTGTGATTACTAATGGATGTAGTCTTGTTTCAGAAATTTTCGAAAAAAACTAACAATGGCAGCATCGCTTACCATTACTTTCGACGAGAACAAGCACCAACTCATGCTTCAACAGAAGCAAACCACGCGCACTTACAAGCGCCCCATCAGCTGCCGAAGCATCAGCTCCCTCGGCAACTCTCTGAGCTCTCGGTCGACCTCGACTCCCCGGACTATTGTCTTTGGGACGCTGGGACCATTCCCACTTCCCGAAGAACAAACTGCTCCCTCCAAGAAGCAGAAAATTGCCTCTCAACGTGTCACTACCGTGACACCAAAGGCGAGCACCAGAAGGCCTGAAGCCCATGGCAGCCCCACGAAGCCTCGACCTGCAAACGACCAGGTCTATCCCAAGACTTGGTCCCCAAGACCTTCACCAAAATAAAGAAGGTCCCAAACATCCACTAAGCCAGCATTCCTGGCCCCACTCAAGGAGAACCAGTTCTACCCTCTTGCCTACATGAAAGAGGAGAAACCCATCTCCAACCTGACTTCCAAGTCATCCCAGCATGAGCCGGCTTGTTCCTACAAGCCCAAAATCAAATCATGCATCACAAGGCCTCTGCAAGCACCCGCTAAGGCCTACAAGCTTGCAGTTCGACCCTTCATCTCTACAGGGGCCGAACTCCAAAAATTCAATGCTTCGCTGCAACAGGCGAAGGACAAGGTTCGCATCCTGTCCTTGCCCAGCTGCAAAGAAGACAGGCTCGGCTGCTGCGCCCGAGGAAGCACATCCTTCATCGTCAAAGTCCAGCCAGAGCTGACCGAAGCTCAAATTGCCCGTCGCATACGCCGCCGCGCGTCATACCGGCAAAAGAGACTAGAGAAGCAAAGGACCCAGCCTCCTACGCTTCAAGTCTCTCCCAAATGGGTCGAAAAAGAAAGACCCAACCAAGTTGCTGCCGTCCATATGGTTGGAAAAACCAGAAGGCGCCAAAAATCAGCAACAAAAATCCATGTCCGACGTCCGATGACCCACAACGTCTCAAGGACAAGAAGACATTCAGAAGAATCCCCTGCTCCTTCAAGCAAAGGACAGCAGAGTGATCCTTCCTCAAGCTCTTCTTCAAAAAGAATGAGCCCCAGCTCAGTCACCAGGACAGTTTCTTCGTTCGAATCACGAAGGATGAATGTCTTGGCTATAAATTCTGAGCCACCACCCCGCAATCCACCTCCAGAAGATACGATCACCCGCATCCAGCAGTTGGAACAGGGCCAGCAGAGGATTGAAACTCTGATGGAAAACCTTCTCCTCGCCTTCCAAAATCAAGCGAACAATGAACCTCCTCCGATTCATCAAAACGACGAGGTAAATGGAGAAGAAAATGAGTCACGCGCCCTTACCAAAAAGGACGTAGACAGTATCCTCGCCAAAGCAAAAGAAGAGGATATACTCAAGGAGCATGGGATCAAGCCACCATATCCCTTATGGATGGACTTGAAAGTCCTGGGGATCCTAACCCTAGAGGGGGGATGAATAGGGTGATCTACACTTAATGACTAATTAAGACCAATTATAATTTCTTTACAATTAACTAGTCACATGTGATGATTAACATACAAAATGCGGAAGCTTATACAAAAAAATCACCACAAAACAATCACCACTACACAAAGATTTATAGTGGTTCGGCCTCAATGCCTACATCCACTACCGGCTTGTGTATCCAACACCCAACCGAATTTCCACTATTATGCTTTTCAAAAGGCTAAGCAATAACCTCTACAATATGCTTTCCAAGGATAAGCAATAACCTTACAATGTTGTTTTTCTAGGCTAAACAACAACCTTTACACTATGCTTTTCAATGGCTAAGCAATAACCTTACAATCAAACAAATTCTCTAAAGAAAGTGTTTTCACAAAACACTCTAAGAGATTACAATTAAGCTTAAATAAAATTACCTCTAAATAGGCGAATATGAAAATGTAAAACAAACTCACACAAACACACTAAGAATTACAAAGATGAATGCTTATGAGGTGTGTGTGTGAAAACTTCAATCAAGATTAAAATTAAAGCTTAATCAAAATATATGCTTAAAGCAATTCAAAAGTTTAATGCATATAAAAAGATTTGATTGAAGTTATATGCAAATCACTTGAACAACTGCAAACTTGTTAATGATGATATGAAAATCAAAAGATCACAAGTTGAATGTAAATGTTTAAGCCTAATCAAGTGATGCATGTGCAATGTTGTTTTCAAAAACTAATTTAACTAAGATTTAAATGAATGAAAACAACAAAGAAGATTCAAACAATAAATAGAATCATGCTAAAGAGGAAATCAAAGATTTTCATAAAACATGATTTGTAAAGTTTTAAAACAAAACTTTGTTTGAATCTAAGTGAAGAATCCTATGATATAAAATCAAAGATTAAAGGAAGTAGAGGATTCAACACATCATAGTTAATATGCTTAAAATCATTTACCAATAATTTAGACAAAGCATAAAAACATATGATTAACAAAAGGCAAAGCTTACTTGGTGGTTTAACTTCATTAATCCAAACTTTAGCTTTTCCTAATGACCCATTAGCCTTCTTTAGCTCTTCCCCTTTCTTTGGCCTCAAAGCTCTTCAAGAATGGCTTAAAAATCATCAACTTTGGCCAAAGGAATGAGCTTGCTTTTATAGAAAAAAGCTGCCAACGGATACCTGTCGGTCGACCGACAGGTAGACCGACACCTCAATGGTCACTAGGCAACGGTCATGTTTTCAAAAGTTTTCTGACCGTTATACATCTATCGGTTGACCCTCATTTGTCGGTTGACCGACATGGAACCGACGGCTGAACCGACAGCACAAAAATGTTGAAAATGTAGCTGTCTGGTTTTGGAACCGATGGAGCCTCTTGGTTGGCTTCGGTTCCACTGTCGGTTGACCGACATCAAGCTGTCGGTTGACCGACGGCTTTAGGTAAAAAATCCCAGCTTGCATTTTTTAAAGAGAATCTTTGTGGGGATTTTTGGGCCATTAAACCAAGCTTGAAAACATGATTTTAAATCATCTAAGTGCTTTTTAAAATCATGAAACATTAAAAGCCAAATATCATTTGAAACTTTAAACCATTGGCTAGCTTGATTTGTAAATTCTTTTAAAAAACAAATGCATCCAAGATTTAAATCCAAAACATGCACAACCTATAAGATTTACAATATTTAGAAACAATGCATGTGTACATCAAGATTTCAAGATATTTAACTCAATGCATGTGTGAAAACTCATGAGATGCTAAAATGATAATGCATCCATCAAATTGCAATACACAAAATCCCTAACAATCTCCCCCTTTGCAATTTGATGGCAAACCTTTTATATGTTGGCAAACTTTGCTCAACACTAAATTTTCACACAGTCTTCAGCTCCTCCTTGGCTGGACAATCCTTGAAATCTTCTTGGATGCTTCTTCACTTTAGCTTGGGCTCTAGCTTCATTCTTCTTTCTCCTTGATGCTTGGAGCTTGATCAATCTTCAAGCTTTCTCTTCAACTTCCTTTATTTAGACCAAGCATCTTCTTTAGCTCCCAAGCTCTTTCTTCTATCATCTTCTCCCCCTATGACCATGCATTCTCTCCAATGCATTCTCTCGCTTTGGGTAGAAGATCATACAATGTCTCTCCCCCTTTGACATTGAATTGCACATCTCTCCCTTTAGCAACTTGAGCACTCTCTTCCCCTTATTCTCTCAAATTGCTCCCCCTTAATTATCTCCTCCTTTGACATTAAATTGCAAAGGTATTAATTGAGGAGGGGTACCTACACACATGAAACAAGGAAAATACCTTTCAGTAGCACCTGTTAACATAAGTAATTGAAAATGAAATACATAACAGGTTATCATGCATGGGTAGTAAGCTTATAAGGGTACAGAGCCAATATAAGGGTGAATTTGATCAACTCTAATCCTTCCTATGAAGATTTACTCCCCCTCAATCCATACTCTTCTTTTGTCAAACTTTTGACAAGGATTTAACTAATAGGTACAAGAAGAAGATGGTTTAATCAATTGAGGGTTAACTTCAAGAGAAGAATTAGATACCAATTGATAATGATAATTGACTATAAAGTTCAAATTGATCAAATTACCAATATAAAGATATACCAATTGACGGATAAGCTATTGGATAATTAAAGAGCAAGGTCAAAAGGATATACTAAATATAGCACAAATCATTATAACTATGAAAATCATATGCTATGTAAGGTTTTGAATTCATTTCATACAATCATTGGATATAACTAACGCGCACAAGATGAATGAAATGAAGTTCAATCATGAAGCCAAACCTCACCATTAACCAACCAAAATTATGAAAACATAAACATGGTGGTCATATAATTTACCTATAAGAGCATGAGAGGAGGCAAACATGAAAGATTATGATCCTAATAGAATGTGACAATTACAAAATCAAGCATCATAAAAGGATATTCATCACTTTAAATGATATAACTAATGAGCATAGTGATGAACATGAGAAATTGCATATAAAGATATAACTTGGAGATGTATGCAATTTTCAAAGTGTCAAGATCATAAGAATTCAACATCTAAGGAATCCATCAAACAATAGATATAACTAAGAAATACAAGTAATGGATTTCAAGGAGGTTCATATGATCAAGCACACTACTATGAAGTTGAAACATGTATAAAGAATGATACCAATAAGAAAAATACACATGAATCAACAACATAACCATCCATTTCAAAAGAAATAACTAGAAAGCACGAAGGATGAATTTGAGAGTCCTAGTATGGTAACTACAAATAAAACTAAGATCACAACCATACAAGGAAGTAAATGACATTTGCATATAACAGTAATGAAACTAAATGAGCAAAGATGCAAAATGGCATATAACAATTATTTCCTTCTAAAACTTATAATCATTAGCACAAGGAAATAAACTCAAAAGAAAATGTTTGAATGAATATAACTAACAAAGCTTGAAAACATTTTCAATTCATACAATCTTCAAATCATAAGCAAAATCCAACAATGGACAAAATGAGTATGAAATTGAAGATAACACAATATCAATAATCAATTTGTATTCCAAAGAATATAACTATAAGGGTTCATACAAATTGAATACATATTTTCCATATGAAGGTATAACTTAGAAATCCATGAAAAATCCAAATTGTTTCAAATCATTTGTTTTTCAAAACAAATCTTACTAAGACATCTAAACAAATGATTTTACAACATCAATTGATTATGAAAGATCTAGCTAATAAAGCTTTGAAACCATAATCAATTGAACATGTATAGAAATGCAAGAGATATAACTAAATGAACAAGAAGCAAATCTTACATGTTGAAAATATAATCAAATGATTTTGAAAACCATTGTATGTAACTAGATAAGTACATGAAGACAAAATCAATTGATTACTAATAAACATTGCATTTTAATAAATGTAACTAAGAAAGAACAAAATGCAAATGCAACATGACCAACAAAATGATTTAATTATTAAGGAGTAGGTTGGTCAAAGAGGTCCAAGGCCTTAAGGTTTGTCTAAGAATATAATTTTAGGAATCCACCTAAGGTCTTGAGAGGTTTGGTCTTTGAGGTCCATCTTAAAAGTCTCACCAACTATAGGAGATTTGACTAGATAAATTTTCAATTTAGACTTATCACCATGATGTTTACATTTAACTAAATTTGGCTTAGGTTGGTGATTAGTCTTTTGAGGTTGGTGACTTTGTTTCTTAGGGGATTGATTTCCTTTTCTTTTCTTCTTATTTTCTCCCTTTATTTGACTTTTGAATTTTAGATTTAACTTTGCAACTTTCTTCAAAAGTTCTTTCATGTTTTGATTTAAGGGAGATAGATTGAGAAGCTTTTTATTTATAGATTCTTTTAAAGTTGGTTTAACTTGTTTAAACTTTTTAGAATCTATTTTAGGAGACTCCTTTTTAATAGGTTTAACTTGTTTAATCTTTTTGGAGTCTTCCTTGGTTTTTAGTGTCTTAATCATCATAGTATTTGATTTTACCTTTTTAGGTTCAAATATGGATTTAGACACATTGCTTCTTCTTAATTTGCACTCAAACCTCCTTCAATGCCACAATAATTACATTTAGTCAATGGCAAGGAAGTGTGAGTGCTAGAGAAAGAGGACTCACCTTTCACAAATGTGTTGGTGATTAAAGGATCATGAGAAATATTCCTATTAAATCCAAGACCCGTCCTATCTCCTTTTGATTTACCCAATTTAAATAACTTTTCAAATTTTTTTTCACTATGGGTAAATTTGCACTCATATTTATGTTTGTAGGTTTCAAGTTGAGTGGCTTGGTTTTTAAGGGTAGTATTTTCAAGTTTAACTTTTGTTAGTTCTTGTTCAATTCCCTTAAATTTATTTAGCTCTTCATGGGCAAGTTTTAATTCAAATTTAATTTCATTAATAACATTGGATCCAAGTTCTAGAGTGTTTATCTTAATTTGAGCATTAGATAAATTTTCCTTAGAGATATTCAACTTGGATTCTAGGTTGTTAATGTTTTCATCTTGCCTTTTTAATTGATCTCTTAGTTTAGAATTTTCCTTATTAAGATTATCACAATCTATCTTTGATTCTCTTATGTCATCTTTAATATTAGATAGATTATGTAAAGGGATCATGAACTTAGATTCTACACAATTTATTAATTCATCTTTTTATTTAAGTTCATTTTTAGAAGAGACTAATTCTTGGTTTAGACTTTTAGATTCTTATTGTAATCTTTTATTCTTTTTAACAAGCTCTAAGGAAAATGTACATAATTCATCATAGGCTTGTTGAATGTCATCTTCATTTTCATTAATTTTTTTTTCTTTTAATTTAAGTTGAGATTCAAGTTGAGATACTTTAAATTCAATGTTTGAATCTCCAATAGATGGAAGAAGAAGGGATCTAGAAGAATCTACAAAGTCTAGCATAGTGGAATCCATTTTAATGATTTTCATAGAAAAACACAACTAGGGTTCTAACTCAAGGATCTAGATGGAGAGGATCAACTCCGGGTGTTTAAGCCCTAAATGGAGTAACCTTGCTCTGATACCAATTGAAAGTCCTGGGGATCCTAACCCTAGAGGGGGGATGAATAGGGTGATCTACACTTAATGACTAATTAAGACCAATTATAATTTTTTTACAATTAACTAGTCACATGTGATGATTATCATACAAAATGCGGAAGCTTAAACAAAACAATCACCACAAAACAATCACCACTACACAAAGATTTATAGTGGTTCGGCCTCAATGCCTACATCCACTACCGGCTTGTGTATCCAACACCCCACCGGATTTCCACTATTATGCTTTTCAAAAGGCTAAGCAATAACCTCTACAATATGCTTTCCAAGGATAAGCAATAACCTTACAATGTTGTTTTTCTAGGCTAAACAACAACCTTTACACTATGCTTTTCAATGGCTAAGCAATAACCTTACAATCAAATAAATTCTCTAAAGAAAGTGTTTTCACAAAACACTCTAAGAGATTACAATTAAGCTTAAATAAAATTGCCTCTAAATAGGCGAATATGAAAATGTAAAACAAACTCACACAAACACACTAAGAATTACAAAGATGAATGCTTATGAGGTGTGTGTGTGAAAACTTCAATCAAGATTAAAATTAAAGCTTAATCAAAATATATGCTTAAAGCAATTCAAAAGTTTAATGCATATAAAAAGATTTGATTGAAGTTATATGCAAATCACTTGAACAACTACAAACTTGTTAATGATGATATGAAAATCAAAAGATCACAAGTTGAATGTAAATGTTTAAGCCTAATCAAGTGATGCATGTGCAATGTTGTTTTCAAAAACTAATTTAACTAAGATTTAAATGAATGAAAACAACAAAGAAGATTCAAACAATAAATAGAATCATGCTAAAGAGGAAATCAAAGATTTTCATAAAACATGATTTGTAAAGTTTTAAAACAAAACTTTGTTTGAATCTAAGTGAAGAATCCTATGATATAAAATCAAAGATTAAAGGAAGTAGAGGATTCAACACATCATAGTTAATATGCTTAAAATCATTTACCAATAATTTAGACAAAGCATAAAAACATATGATTAACAAAAGGCAAAGCTTACTTGGTGGTTTAACTTCATTAATCCAAGCTTTAGCTTTTCCTAATGACCCATTAGCCTTCTTTAGCTCTTCCCCTTTCTTTGGCCTCAAAGCTCTTCAAGAATGGCTTAAAAATCATCAACTTTGGCCAAAGGAATGAGCTTGCTTTTATAGAAAAAAGCTGCCAACGGATACCTGTCGGTTGACCGACAGGTAGACCGACACCTCAATGGTCACTAGGCAACGGTCATGTTTTTAAAAGTTTTTTGACCGTTATACATCTATCGGTTGACCCTCATTTGTCGGTTGACCGACATGGAACCGACGGCTGAAC
The DNA here is from genome assembly GCA_012931725.1 of Litsea cubeba. NCBI lineage: Eukaryota > Viridiplantae > Streptophyta > Magnoliopsida > Laurales > Lauraceae > Litsea > Litsea cubeba. The sequence goes on from CM022950.1 coordinate 46,706,687, forward strand.
CGACAGCACAAAAATGTTGAAAATGTAGCTGTCTGGTTTTGGAACCGATGGAGCCTCTTGGTTGGCTTCGGTTCCACTGTCGGTTGACCGACATCAAGCTGTCGGTTGACCGACGGCTTTAGGTAAAAAATCCCAGCTTGCATTTTTTAAAGAGAATCTTTGTGGGGATTTTTGGGCCATTAAACCAAGCTTGAAAACATGATTTTAAATCATCTAAGTGCTTTTTAAAATCATGAAACACTAAAAGCCAAATATCATTTGAAACTTTAAATCATTGGCTAGCTTGATTTGTAAATTCTTTTAAAAAACAAATGCATCCAAGATTTAAATCCAAAACATGCACAACCTATAAGATTTACAATATTTAGAAACAATGCATGTGTACATCAAGATTTCAAGATATTTAACTCAATGCATGTGTGAAAACTCATGAGATGCTAAAATGATAATGCATCCATCAAATTGCAATACACAAAATCCCTAACAGGACTCGGTCTCGTTCACCACCAAATTCAAGCATCCTACTCTCCAAACATATACGGGGAAAGAATCAGCCAGACAACACGTCATCCACTTCAAGATCCTGACGGGAGCTATCGCGGATCAAGATGCACTCAAGATCCGCCTCTTTGCAAGTACCCTAAAAAGTACGGCCTTCGATTGATACTCCACTCTGCCGGAGGACTCAATCCAAAACTGGGCCATGTTAGAGACACGCTTCATGACTCACTTCAAAGGTGAAGATCATCCCGCTACTATGGCTCAGCTGTGCAGCCTAAAACAGGGGGGAGAATGAATCAACATATGACTTCATTCACAAGTGGAAAGCAATGGCATACAAATGCTCTGATGTATTGCCACAAGCGTCGCTAGTCGACATTTGCCGAAACAACATGAGAGCCAAAATCCGCTCCATGATCATCGGCAACAAATCAAAAAACCTGGGAGAACTCCTAGAAGCTTCCATGGAAGCTGAAACGGTGATTAAAGACCTCAACAGTCAGAAATCATCAAGAAAAGAGCCAACCGCCATTGCAACCTCTAAACCAAAGAAAAAAGAGGTCCTCAATGTGCAGACCAAGTCAGCTCCTCAGCCACCAAAGAAAGCTGAAAATAAAGTTACTGGTAAGAGACCTGAACTCTCAGAGGCCTTCAAAGAACGAGTAGAGAAGAAATACCTGTTTGATGAAGACGTTGATGAAATCTTCGGGGCTCTTGTGGCAAACGGCAAGCTCACCTTGCCTGAACCAAAAAGACCGGGTGATGTTGGCAAAACCAACGATCCTCAGTACTGTCCATACCACCAGATGATCTCATATCCTCTCAATCAATGCTTCGTTGTGAGAGAGAAAATAAACGAGATGTGGAAAAACGGAGTCATCACCTTTGACAAAAACTATGGGCCTGCCTCCGTCAACATGGTGACATGTGGACAAACATCAAAATCACCGAAGAAGAAGATCACTACTTCCTTCAAGGTGATAAACTCAATCCAAGCATCCGAAGAACTGGTTCCTTACCCGACACCAGACGGACAACCTATATGGGTACATCCCGATCTCCTACAAGATGAAAATTGGGAGGTCGTGAAAACAAAGCCTACAGCTCAACAACGAAGGCAGGCTAGGAAACATCTGCTCAAGCTCAAACGGTAAGAGAAGACCCAGCCAAAACTAGAGGTCAAAGAAAAGGCAGAGGCTTCCTCTACCGCTTCACTAGAGGCAACAAAAACATCCCTTCCAGAGACTTCAAAGGGGGTAAGGAAATTCACTCTCAGTGATTTCATGACACCTCAATTCAAAGAAGCCATGCAGGAGGCATCATACTCTTGCAATTCGGTAGTTGGATTCTCCATTGATGGATACGAATCCAGCGACACCGATGATGGATTCGAATCCAACTACACAGATGAGTGGGAGGAGTCCCTTGAAACAGGAGAATATCTCTCCGATGAAGAATGGATTCCTGAGTCTCATCTTATGCCAGTAATATGGTATAACCCCCTACAGCCACAAGGATCCTGGTCTGATGATGAAGAAGACCAAGAAGCTGTACAAGAAAATGCTGCTGACCCAGCACCTCTCATTACTCCAGTGGAAATCAACCATGTTGAGCCACAAAGAGTTGATGAAGAAGAAGATCCGGCTCCCATGCCTGATCTTGAAGAATATGCAAGGATCTTGCAGCGACTCGCTCTAGAACAAGAGCAAGAACGCGTCAACGAGCCTCCTCGCAATCCAGAGCCTGAAGTCGCTGAAGGCCACCAGGTACATCCTCCTTTAACTCCTGAAAATGGAGAAAATTGCTGGATTGACGATCCTCTTACATCCGAGGATGAGTCTGACTCCGATCAGGCAACGTCTCCCGTCAGAACTTCATGTAATGTGATAATTCGGGATTATAGCTCTTCCGAAGCATCGTCTGATGAAAGCACTTACACTCCGGCGACGCCTAGCAATGTATCTTCTGAAGCCACCTCGTCTCACGTGACTTTCACTGAGATGACACCCTCTCAGGTTTCTTCTCCTGAGACTGTGACTTCAAAGTTCACACCCTTCCTGACTTAAGAATTCCCAGCCATTGATGCTTGGGATGATGAATTAGTCAACGAAGAAGAAAGGTTGCTGGATGCTGTTCAGGACTTGTTCCCGGAAAATGCTCCGTGCAACACGATCACTGAGGATGGCAACTCTGCTGCTGATTCATCCTCAGCAAATGAAAAACGACAGCCTCTTGATCCTGAAGACAATCTTCCAAACGAAGACACTTCTCAAGAAGCTCTTGAAGTTGGTAGAGGCACCCGCTCTGGCCGGGCTACCACAAAAATTACAACCAATCTTCCTTTACATATGTAAATCCTTCGGGAAAAGATGTTGTAAGCGCCCCTAGTGGCAACAATGATGAACATGCAGGCCCTAAAGAGGCTTTCAAGTATGACTTGATTGAACACTTCAAGCACATACCTGCATGTCTGCACATCCTAGATTTGTTGTGAATGTCTCCGCACACTCGTGATAATCTCATCTCAGAATTACAAAAGCTGAATGAGGATGTCGACAAACATGCCCCGCAAGTCCTCCAAATTGAAATGGATTACCGGGTCAAAAACTCAGAAGCCTCCTCAAAGGGAGAAAAGAAGAAAACTGAGGGATCATGCATTGAATGCCTCTCGGTTAAAAAGGCAGCCAGTGCAACCATCGCCTTCACAAAGGACGACCTCCTAATTGGCGAAACAAGGCATAACCGACCCCTGTACTTCACAGGGTACATCAAGGAAATGCCTATGCACAGAGTTTAGATCGACCCAGGTTCTGCACTCAACCTCATCTCCACATCGGCTCTTGAAGAGTTGGGCATCCCACCCAGCAAGCTGAGCCACACATCTGTATCTATCTTTGGATACGATGGGAGTACTCAAAGGCCTATCGGCAAAATCAGGTTCAAGTTGCAGATCGGTGATCTTATCTCTGAGGTCACTGTGTATGCAATAAAAACCCCTTCATGCTACAACATCCTTCTCAGACGCCCTTGGATCCACAAGAATGGTGTTATCCCTTCAACTCTGCATCAATGCATCAAGTTTGTTGGCGACGACGGCATGATACATCGAGTCTTTGCGGACAGAAAGCCCTTTAAAGGTAAAGAAGTCCACTTCGCAGACTCACGATGTATGAAGGTGAAAAAGAAGAAGAGGAGAAGCACACAGCATCCTTTGCCGAAAATCTCCAGAAAGATAAAGGTAAAGCTCCTCAACAATCACCGGAAGAAAACAAATCATCCGGTAAATCCGAAGAGAGCATTCAAACTCCCTTCATCATCTCCTTCAAACCTTCAAAGCCTTTGGTCGTCACAACTAAAGTGAAGAAGGCAAAGCAAAAGCCTGGGGGAAAATTTGTTGTCTCTTTCGTGTCTATCATGCAAGACACGGAATCGGATTCAGAGCCAGAAGACGACGCATCGTCAAGCCAAGCTGACACTCAGTAAGTTCAGCTTGCTCTCACTCTAATGGAGACAAATCCTGACATAGAAGATCCTACGTCAGCTTCCTTCATTGTTCCAGCAACTTCAGCAAAAAAAAAAGCCGATCTTCTTCCATAGATCGGATGCTTCTTCATCAAACTCCATGCTTGAACCTTTCCAAAATAAAGGTATGCCTCAACTATCCCTATACAGTTCTGTGGCACAAGCTATTATGAAGAAAATGGGCTATGACGCTCAAAACCCAGTCGGTTTGGGAGAAGGACGCGGTATTCTCACGCCATTGGGGCCCGTCTTGACCAAAAGCCAGCTGGAAGATTGGAGACTCTACGGCTATGTAGAAAAGTCTTCACACGGGTTAGGGTATGATCCTGACACTCCCTTGAGACAGTTGACACAAAGGCTTAAAAGTCAATATACTGACCAAGCCTCAACATCCCAAGTCCATGAAGACATCGATCTCCCTGGATATCTCTTTGATGAGTCACCTGACAAAGATCCAGGAAGCTCATCCAATTGGCACGATTTCTCCGAAAATGAAGAGGAGTTGTCCGATGGCACAGACGTGTGGACTTCTGATCCAGAAGAACCCTCATGTCCAAAAGAAGTAGCCTACTTCATCCCGGTTTCAACAGGCGATTGGGATCATCTCATAGCAAGCCTGGGGAAAATTACCGATCAAGAAGACCCGTGGAAAGGAACAAAACCTTGGTCTATAGATGCGAAGCTGTCGTACCCTTGGAAGTACAAATTCCTTCCTTGAGGGTATCCTTGCAAAATGACATGACTCAAGAAAGCAATGTCAAATTGCGACTCTATGAGCTGGACAATCTCGATGAGAGACGGCTCGAAGCTCAACAAAGCATTGAACTTTACCAAGCACGCATGGCAGGATCTTTCGATGAAAAGGTCAGGCAACGCGCCTACAAAAAGGGTGACTTGGTTCTTGCGGTAAAAAGACCAATGGTCTTTGCTCACAAGTCCAAAGGCAAATTTGAGCCAAAATGGGAGGGACCCTACGTCATTGACAAGGTTTACTCCAACGGCGCATATGCACTCCTAAACATGGAAGGTGACAGATGTATGCTGCCCATCAACGGCAAGTTCTTAAAGCGGTACTACCCTTGAAGACTTACCCAACTGGGTAAGAGCAATGCCTGTACGGCCAAAACCGGTTTCCAGGTACACGCTCGCTAAAGCCACCCTTTTTTAGAATTTTCATGTCAAATGTTGAAATTTCTAGAAATTTAAACAATGCTTACTTCCATCGTTTCATTGTTCAAAAAAAAAATAACCAAGTTTAGGAACCTTTCCCTAACTTGACCAAAATTTTCAACCCTTGAACCCAAAATTTATGGTTTGAAACAAAATCCGGATTCAGGGATTTCCACCCTAGTCCACCCTGCCTTTTACCGCCAAAATGGTTTTAGGTCAAAACTTATGGCCCTCGTGTCTTTAAACAAAAAAAAATGGTTTTTCAAAAAACCGCGAGGAAGCGACGCTTAGTCGATACTCGCACAAATCGGAAGCATATGAGCCATGTTCGACACTTATAAAATCGCAGGGAAACGACATTTCGTCGATACTTGCAAAATCCAAAACTATGGAGACGCAACATTTCAGTTGATATCCATAACCCAAAGGTTCGAGAAAACCACAAATTTCAAAAATCATGGGGAAACGACATCAAGTGAAAACCAAAATTTTTGAAAAGCAAGGATGCGACATTCCATCGATACTTGCACCCAAATCCGCGAGGATACGACATTTTATCGATACTCGTAACCGAATGAGCAAGGATACGACATTCCATCGATACTTGCAAGAACATTCAGCAGGGAGGCGACCTTTAGTCGATACTTGCATTTTTGAAAACCAAACTGGCTATAAATGCCATCAAAACAGGCTATAAATGCCACAAACCGGCTATCAATGCCACCAAAACAAAACCGGCTATCAATGCCACAAACAAAAACTTGGATTTCAAAAAACCCGGCTATCAATGCCACCAAAAACCGGCTATAGATGCCACAAAACAAACCGGCTATCAATGCCACCAAAACTGGCTATAGATGCCACAAAAAAAAATCGGCTATCAATGCCACAAGAAAAGCTGGCTCTCATGCCAAAATTGGCTTCCATGCCACAAACAAAAACCTGGCTTCCATGCCAAAACAATCATTTGACAAAAGATTTTCACAAAATGACAACCTTTTGATCAAATCCCATTTAGCAATTACTTTTATCACAAAAAGATTCAAGTGAGCGTAGGGATAACAAAACAAAGAAAAAAAAAGAGCATCCCATTTAGCAATTACTTTTATCACAAAAAGATTCAAGTGAGCGTAGGGATAACAAAACAAAAAAAAAAAGAAGAGCATCCCATTTAGCAATTACTTTTATCACAAAAAGATTCAAGTAAGCGTAGGGATAACAAAAAAAGAGTACCAAAAAAATATATACATGTGGTACCAAAAAAAAAAAAAGAGAGAAAGTGTTCGCAAGCACTACAAAAAAAATAAGTACCAAAAAAAATACAAGTGGTACCAAAAAAGAAAGGAGGATGGTTTCTGTTAAAAAAAATATACAGGAGCTCAATCAAAAATGGTCTCCAGCCAAGAGTTCAGCTCCTCAAGCAAACTTTTAGCCTCAGCCATCAAGGATTCCAAGGCACGCTTCTTCAGGAATTTGCCATGAGATGCTGGAGTGGGTTGTACCCCTTCTTTCGCACCAGGAAGCTTATCCCGAGCAGTTTGCCATCGTTCGCTTTCTTCAGATTTCCTTTCAAGAACTCGATTGGCATCTGCAACCCAGTGAATCAGAGCAGTCTTCCTTTCACGAGCCTCTGTTATTGCACTCCACTTGGCAGCGACTTGTGCCTGCAGATGCTCAAGACGTCTCCTGGCCTCATCGACCTCCCTATCAAGGATGTTCAGGTCATGTGTCAGCCCAATGATGTTTAGCTCTTCTAAGTTCTTCTTTCGGACTACCTGCTTCCTGCTTTCTGTAGCCTCATCCAGGTTAGACTTAGCCTTATCAGCAGGGTCCAGGAACATCTCCTTGAAGAACTGATCATCAGGAAAACCAATGGTCTCAAACCACCTGTCACCCAGCTCAATGATCCCATCAACGATCGCCCTGGCACTTGTGACATCTAAACCAGCCTCTTCAGCATCACCGAGAATCTCACGCACATGCTGGATCATCCCAAATCCGGCATCTAAGTGCCCAGAAAGCAGAGTCTCAATCCAAGAGCTCAGAACTCGCACCACCACCTTCTTCGCAAAAAGAAGAGATGGCCCAGCTGAAGATTCGCCCAACTCCGTTGGTCGGCCGCTCATATATATCATCATCTGTTGGAAGAGTAACAAAAGAACTCTTTCCAGTTGAAGCTACTCCTGCTCGGGAAGGAATCTCAGCACGAGGTATCTCCTCAACATTGTCAGAACTGGTCCCAGGAGTCTCTACCTCTGGATCAACCTCTGGCATCCCTTGCTCTGGTTCTGAAGGAAGCGATGGACCCTCCTCTGTCACTTCAAAACCTGCCAAAGAAACACAAAAAGGTATGAATATGATCCTGTTTGAAAATCACTATCAGGGTTATAACTACAAAATACCTTCTTCGACGACTGGCGGAACACTTTCCTCCTCCATGAACTCATTGGAAGCATCATCAACATTTGCGTCCATCGAGGGTTCAAAGTCATCGGAATCCTGTGGCAAGTCAGCTGGCAAGAAATGTGTTAGCAAACCAAGTCACAGACAAAAAAAAAGAAAAAAAAAAGGAAGTCGTACCAATTAGAGATTCTGGATTCACTCCAGAGTCCCTCGATTCTTCTTCAGGTGCCTCGACAGGATCCGTCACCACCCCATCGGTTGGAACCTCAGGCATCACAAAGTCTTCCTCTGCTAAAAAAAAAAAGAAAAGCAGAAACAAGAAGCAAATCAGAACATGGAAAAATCCCATGAAAACAAATGGAAAGAGAAAAAGGAAGAATCATACCTTCACCGACGGTCTCTTCTTCTCGGCTTCTCTTCTTTGGAGGCTCGTCAGCATCCACTGGCACATCCTCATTGATAGTAAGAGGAACTTCCAAGTCAGGAGAGTCCTCATGCTGCCCCTTGCTGCGATGATGACTCCTCCTCCTCTTACTCCCGCGGGCTCGCTTCTTAGAGGAACCTGCCCCGCTGTCAGAGTCAGGTTTCCCACTTGACTCCTCACTGGATGGTCTACTCTTGCCAGTAGACTCCACGGAAGCTTGCCTCTGTGCCGCTTGCATCCAAGCGCCAAGTTCGGCTTCCTCCTGTTCTAGCTGCTCTAAAGCCTCATCAGGTATTTCTCGAACAGCTTCAGAACCAATGACGCCATGGTCACCGAGAAAGCCTATCTTGTGCTTCTCTCCAGAAAGGAAGGCCCAAACTTCCTCTCGCCGGACGCCATCCGACTTTCCAAGGCCCTTTCCAGATGCCAGCTTCACATCAAGCTCCTTCTTGGAAAGCCCCCGATATGCCGAAAAGCTCTCCGCGAACCACTTCGCAAAGCCGGCAGTCCGGGAAGTCAGCAACACAGGATAAGAAATCATGGCTGTAGTGTCTTCAGCACTATAGAAAGCCCATGCATTTCTCCCATCCTGTAAGCCTCCAAAGCGCTTCACCATGCTTGAAGGCGCTCCAACAACGCCTTGAGAAAAGCCCAGCTGCAAAGCAAAGCGAGAGGGTACATACGGCTGGATGTCGACGAAAAGATGTCTACGGTACACCATCGTGCCGACACGTATGCTGAAAAGCCACTCTCTCTCTGCATTCGTCAAGGAATAATGCCTTCCCGACCCCGCCCTGGTAGAGTCTCGGGAGGCACCAAAATCAAAAGCCTTCTTCTGCAACTCCGGAGAAAGCTTCACTAAAGACTGCCCCATCTCGACGTCCTTGAACCGTCGGATCCTCATGCGGGCAAACAAAAGTGATTCGGACACGGCTTTGCCCTTAGCCAGTCGAATCATCAGAGGACCATCATCCTGTGCAGCACCCAGCCGGTGGAAGCCAGGACAGTGGTATACATACCACGAATAAAAGATGTGGGCTGAAAATACCCTATTCATGGGAAGCCCAAGCCGAACCAAGAAAGCAGTAGCCTGCAGTTCGGTGCACAAGTAAAGAGCTGGTACCAAAGCAAGCTGCTCTTCAAACGCCATCTGACAAGCCAAAAAAATACAATGCGGCCTGATGTGCGTTCCATCTCCTCCAGCAAAAATAGCCTCACCAAGCCAATAAGTGAGGTAAACAGCGAGATCTCTCCACAGTGCAATGTCAGGACATATGGCGTTTGTACTGGCACAGAAATCTCTCAACTCTTCTTGCATGGCCAAGATCTTCTTTGAACTTGGATCCTGAGCTCCGGCTTCTTGGGTCACGCTATCAGAAGACTCCCTACTATCAAAAAGTTGGGGAATGAAGAGCTAGAACTCTTCCAACTGCTGGATCTAACTTTCAAACTCTCCTTCTCCTTTAAAAAATCATAGAAGGCGACGAGCTGAAAGTACAGAAGCCTGAACTCCTCAGACTGCCCCTCGAGGACGCTGTCAATCGGCATAAACTCCTCATAGAGTTTGCCGAGGATGGGCAATCCAGTAATGACGCTCAACTCCTTCAAAGAAAAACCAATCTCACCATTCATCACAACGAAGGTATTGGTTTGTGGGAGGAATGATTCCAGCATAGCCATGAAGGCCTCGTCGGAAAAGATCACGGTCTCCCTAAAGGCGCGGACCGCATCAAAAATCTCGGCTTCCTTCAAAACAGCACTACCAATCAGCAGGACGCGATCAGTCCACGACTTCCACTCGGAGTCAGCATTGAAACGGCCACGAAGTCGAAAAGGCTTGATCCAATTGCTGCCGTCACCGCTAAAAATACCAAGGCCCACCGGTCTCAAATCGACCGACGGATAATCAGAGCCCTGGTAGCCGCTGGATGGCATCAACAGGTCCATGTCAACAGGCGACCTCTCCGTATATCCAGGAGAACCGCCAACAAAAACCCTGGTCTTGATTACATTTGTCCTTCTCACCCAGCTTGGAGGATATTCCCTCTTAGAACATGTGGGGACAAGGCTCATAATCGAGATGGTGCGATCGAACGTCGACCGGGTAGCAACAGTCTTCTTCTCACCATTTGCTGTGAAAGAGAACTGAAAACATCTCCTCTGGTATGTCATGTCATCAGGGACGGCATCACCAAAGAAGAAGGTAGGCTTTGGCAAAACGCTCTGATCTTCCATCACCCATGGACGACTGCTTACCATGATCTTAAAGAATTCCTCTCCCTTGAGAGTGATCAGTCACTGCCTCATCTCATCTCTGTTGAGGGAGTCGCACTCTTCCAGATTTCTCTCAACATACTGGACCTTCTCAAAGGCCTGATGAACGGCCGGATTAGAAGATCTAGAAGATCGACGAGGTACGCTTGTAGCAGGCTCTTTACCCTTGTTCGTTCTGGAGGAACCACCTGAAAAGGATGGAAAAGAAAAAGATCAAACATCAAAATGACAGAATCTCGCTAAAAAAAATCTGGCAAAATTTTGACATGATGACGGGGCAATTCCGAAGAAAAGGAACTATCCCGAAAGAAAAGCTTGAAGATGGGCTCAACATCGTTGCGAGCTCCGAAACTCCAAACTTTCGAAACCTCAAAGTCTCCGTAAAATCAGGAAGGGTTCAACATCGCTGCGAGCTCCAAATTCCCAAGATTGCGAAAACTTTCAGGTATGCTATCACATCATGCTACAAATTTAATTTACAATTGAATGCATGCATGAACATCTAGGTTTGCAAAAAAAAAAAGGGGGCATTATCATGATGAGCAAAAGAAAAAAAAAAGAAAAAAGAAAAGAAACTTTCTCAAAAAAAAAAAGAGGGGAACGAAAACAAGAAAAAAAGAAAAGAAACTTTCTCAAAAAAAAAGAGGGGAAAGAAAACAAAAAAAAAAGAAAATAAACTTTCTTAAAAAAAAAAGGAGGGAAAGAAAACAAAAAAAAAGAAAAAAGAAGAAAAAAAAGGGAGATGGCCCACAGGCCACGTGGCCGTACAGCCAGATCCGTACGGATCTGTCCGTACGGCCCACAAACAAAAAATGAAAAAAAAAAGAAGAAAGAAGAAAAGAAAAAGAAACACGTGTAAAAAAAAAAAAAGGAAAACACGTGGAAAAAAAAAAGAAAAGAAAAAGAAAGAAACAAAAAAAGAGAGAAAGAACTTTTTATTTTTCCTACAATGGAGTTTTCTTGAAAAATGGAACTTACTTGAAGCCATTGATGGAGAAGAAGAAGAAAAGTCTTGAAGATCTTGAAGAAGAAGAACTCTTGGTCTTGAAGCCCTCTTGAGATTATTGCAAAAGAAAGTAATAAGAGCAAGAGATCCAACCTCCTCCTTGCTTTTATAAAAGAGAGCAAACCAAAGAAGGAAAGAAGAAAGAGGTAAGTGTTACTAATTAGTAACCTTACCAAAAGAAAGAGATTAGAAAGATTCTTTCCCAAAAGAAAGATATCTTGAAGGATTTTCTCCCAAAAAGAAATCAATGAGAGATTTTCTCCCAATAGATAGGATCAATGAAGGATTCTTTCCCAAAAGAAAGATATCTTGAGATATCCTATCCCAAAATAAAGGGAATATGAGAGATTCTCTCCAAGTAAAGATATTCTTAGATATTCTCTATCCAAATGAGATATTTTTGGATATTCTTTACAAAAATGACACCATATGAGATCTAAGTCATTTCAAAAGCTTAAGGTCCCATGGGTTAGCCCATATGAGCCAGGTTTGACCACCTACGCACAAAAAAAAAAAAAAAAAAAAAATTCGGGCTTTTAGTCAAAGAGAAATCCCTCTTACCAAGAGCATACAAAAAAGGTTCCATGCCTATTTTGAGTTGATTCAACCATACAAAGAGAATTCCAAGCCCCATGAGCTTCCAAAAATCAAACCATCCAGCCTCATATACCAAATTGAGCCAAAATCTTGAAATTGACATTCTACAAAAATCAAACCAAATCCTGGTCCCCAACTTGCCACATACAGCTTGTTGGGTCACAAGACCAAAACCAAAAACCAAAACCTGATCCCCTAACTTGCCACATATAGCCTGTTAGGTCACAAGATCAAAACCAAACCCGACCCCCTAACCTGCCACATACAGCCTGTTAGGTCACAAGGTCAAAACCCAAATCCACATCCTTGATGTCATCTTCAAAACTTTGTCTCGAGATGGTACGTGATCCCTTTCACTACCATAAAATTCCCCTGGAAGCTCAAAAGGCTACAAATACCAAAAAGAAAGACTGCTTAAAGACTCTTGGTCAAGTCACAGGCTCTCCTTCAAAAATCTCTTCGAGGCACATCGACTACAAAAGTTAAGCAACTGGTCGCTGTACCTCGAGGGGGCATTTGTTGACACCAAAAATGTCACTTTGCCTCTTCAAGATCCAAAGAGCTACATAAAGTCGCAACCTGCCATAAATAGGCAATGCTACTTCCAAAAATCAAATCTCGTCAGAATCAAACAAAAACTGCAAGATCCTTCAAGACAGCCAAAAGAGGAGTACACAAGAAGTTTCGGGCCATTTCAAAATCATTTGGCCTAACTTCCCTTCTCCGACAGCCGAAAAGGAACTCTCGGCGGCAAAAGCATCGGAGACACCAAATCTTCGATCAGAGCCGATGGATGGTCTCAAAATACTTCCAAAAGGCTCCACGTCAAGTTCCGAGTCAAACCGACAACGTTTGACCCTACATCAACCCTCGAACAGCTAAATCAAGCCTCTCGACGGTGAGAACCACCGAGGCCATTACTCATCAGATAGAGCACATGGACGGCTTCAAAATGCTTATAAAGGGCTACATGTCAAATTTCAGGTCATTTCGACAACATTTGACCATAGTTTGACGCTCGGAAGCCAAATCAGGCCTCTCGGCGGCAAAGCTCTCCGGGACCATGGTTTCCAACACAGAGCCTATGGATCATCTTAAAATGACTCCAATAGGTTCCCTGTCAAATTTCAAGTCAATCGGACATCGGTTGACCGCACATCAAACCGCGACATCTTCATCGCGATAAAAGCGAGTCTACTGGTGATAGGACCCCAAACGGCTTCAAAACTTAAACAAAATCCAATGGTTGGTCTTATTTATTGCTCAAGAGGCTTCACACCAAATTTCAGGTCATTCCGACATCGTTTGACCCAGTTTTAGCTTCTGACGGAAAATCGGCAGCTCTGCGCGACAAAGTCTTCGGCTTTCTCAGGAAATTGGAAACTTTGCAAAATAAAATGCAAGGATTCTCATCAGGTTTCCTACAGGGAAATCAGGCCAATAAATGGTCAAAAATGTCAAGGAGAAATACAAAAGAAAAAAGAATCGAAAAACAGCAAAAATGGACACAAAACGGGACAAAAAGGAGGAAAAACCCCCCAGGGCCGCAGACCCCTGCGACCCTGGCCCAGGGTCGCTGGCGACCCTGGAGCCCGGGGTCGCCGGGAAGGCCCCGGAAACCCCGGTTTTCGCCGTTTTTTCGCGATTCGAAGCGCCCAGCCTCTGGTATTTTCCAAAATTCATACTTTTGAGACACCAAATCCTCTGACATCCATCCAAAACACGGGTCAATCATCAAGAGTATCGAAAACAATATTGATCGCCACCCGGTCAACCAAAAAAGTGTGCTTTCTACCCGACCGATCGAGAAATCGACAGGACAGATGGCACCGACCTGCTGTTGGCAACAAACACCTGAAATTACATGGTCATCCGATGTCGATCTACATGAAGATCCATCGATGATCATCGCCAGAAGAATCCCAAAAGACACGGCACGGCCCGCGACTCTTCAGATGCTCGGCGACCACTTAATGCGATTAATTGACTAGCTTTATTACAGTCATTAATCCATTTCTTTGGACGGACCAATCAGAAGCAAGCATCCGGGAGTTACAAGTCAAGAGATTCATGGCATTTAACCCATGAAACTCCTCCCATCATGGCGATTAAAGGCGATTAAATGCCCTCAATCTCCTCCGGCCAATCAGAAGCCAAGGAAAAGGAGTTACAAAATAAGTAATTCAATTTTGTAACTCCTCCCTTTATGTAGCTTTATGACAATCAAGGCTCATAAACCCTCCTAAATGGCTACCGAAAATCCTATAAATAGGAGAGCTCTCCAAGTAGAAAGAACAGCAGACACACAGACAATAGACTGCAGAAAATCCGGAAACTCAGACAGAAAGAGGCATCAGAAATCTAAGAGAGAGAACTCTGCGGAAATCCTACACCGACTACCGCTACAAGGTGACAAAAGTCCCTTGGGGGTACCCCCCCCCCCCCCAAGGTCCTTGCCTTCTCCTTCTGCCGCCAATGGCTTAGACATGGCTTTTCAAACCCGTCTACTCGGCTTTTCATTGGACATATATAGGACTTTCTTTTGGTCTTTGTTCTCTAAAAACCTGAGGTTATAGCCAAGCCAAGCGAATCAATAGCATCCTCTGTTCTCATCTGCATGGATGATGGCAAAGCCCACATATGGCTTGCGACCGTCAATCTAAACGGGTCCCCCACAATCTCCTGAGAAGTTAGATCCTCCTTTTCTTGCTTTTCATTGTAGTTTGTATTTTTTCAAAAGAGACAAAAATCACAACTCTTGTCTTTCATTATTGATAAGGATTTTAAATCGGCTATAAACGCCAGAAACCGGCTATAAACGCCAAAATCGGCTATAAATGCCAAAAATCGCCTTTCACGGCAAACCAAGAAAAATGTCTCTTTTCTTAAATATATGTGTAATGGAAAACTTGAAAGAAGTTGATTTCCTTTTTACTTGCGAAGGTTGATCTCCGGATCACCACTTGCAATTCCAAGTAAAATAGAAAATCTGGCACACCCACACAACAGAAATGTTGATGCACGCCCTTGCCCCCCGGTTACGAAAGGGTCGGACCCGACGGACTCCCACGTCCGCCGACCTCGGTAGAACCGAGCAGGAGCGCGGTCCATCAGATTTTTCAAGATAGAATCTAAGTGTGTTTGGAAGAAGCTTTGAGAGCTTGGGAAAGGTTTACAAGAATTTAGAACAAAGGCTCTTCAAAAATTGGACTCCTTGATGTTGAAAATGGGCTTCATGTATTTATAGAAAAAATCCAACGGATACTTCCAACGGTCATAAAATGGTTAGGTAGGGTGTACCTAATAGGAGCACTATTCCAACGTTAAAAAAACCATTACTAAACCATTGCTTTGGTGAGGCCTTACATGAGTATGAATAAGAGGAAACATTTGTAAAAACAAATATTAAAGAAATCAAAAGCCCACCGATCTTGACAATTTTAGAATTCTTTATTAATTTATAAAACATTGTTTATTCTTAAGTTTGGTGAGGCCTTACATGAGTATGAATAAGAGGGAACTTTTGTAAGAAAAATATTAAAGTAATCAAAATCACTCCGGTTTTGAGATCTTCATATTTCTTTATTAATTTATAAAACATTATTTATTGTTAAGTTTTCTATACATACTCATGCTTACTAAGCCTCAATGTGACTTGGTGTTTTGATCATGTTGGATGCCTTAGGACAGGTGGACTTAGGGGGTGAACTTCTAACCGCATGAGGTTGGCTGGCCGAAATCTGGGGTCATTTTTGAGTTTTAAATAAGCTCAAAGAAAATCTTCTAAAACCAATCAAAATAACAATTTAACCTTGGGTTTTTAGAGTCACTAAGGCATATGGTTTCGGTCCTAATTACCTGATCATGGTTGGCACATCTTGATGTTGATCTTTGACGAAACCTGGGCTTTCCAAAAAGCTTTGACAGACCTTTTGAATTGAATCTTCTTTGAGAAATTCTGAGAGGCAAGGTCTTGGATTCTTCGACACGGAATTGACAATACAAAAACAAGTGCTCATAGGAATGTGGCACTAACAATTACCATTTCTTTTTCTATAATCAAGCTAATGGTAATTTCTTTTTGTTGAACAGGCTGCAGAAAAGCAGAAATCATGAGAAGCAAATGGTGTAACTAGCAGCTAGGCACCTCATACATTTTCGCTCAGGTTGTGATCAGCCTTGGTTCCATACTCATCCTTGGTTCAAATTAACACTTAGCCTTAGATTGGGTATTTTGAAGTGATTGGAAATTAGAATTCAAGGAAGAAAACATGTATTGAAAGTTGATTCAGATTTGTTTACTTGTCGATTTCATCGAATGATCTGAAAAATTCTTTTGTAAGTTACTACATAAAATGGTATCATGTGACATTTGTAATATTAAAGAGGGTTACTAATTATCATGCATTTCATGATTTTGAAGACATCCACAAGACGGAATGGAATTGAATGAACAGGCAAAGTATATCTGCGACTTGGGAACGGAAGATATCTCGCCCTTGTTCTTCGATCCTGATTTGGAGAACAGCAGGTTAGAAGGCGGTCTGTGATATCTCTTTGGAATTGCTGGGTTTTCAGGAGCTGCAGAAATGTTGGCCTTTTGTTTTCCTTCTATGTTACCAGATATGTACACTCTTTTATCACATTTACAGTTTCTAATTCTATAGCCAGAACACAATAAAAAACCATTGGATGTGTTTGAAGCTCTTCTTAAGATTCAAGTATTAAGAAAGAGAGGCAACACAGATCAATAGCATAATAATGCTTTCTTCGAAGCTTACTAGATCAGGCTGGAATTTGTTTATTTATTTTTTTCTTCGCTCAATGGACTGTGGGTCTATGGAACACTTGATCTGAATCCAGGAGAGTCGCCCTCTGATGGGGAGAATGGCTGCTCTAATTAGCTGAGCCACAGCTCGTAATGTTCAGGCTGGACTAGGGTTCTATCATGTTGATGGTCTAATCCAAAACTGACGCATGATCTTCATTAGGTGGGCAATGTGAGAAACAAGTTTACAGTAGTAATATAAAAGACATTTGGTAAAAGTCTGCTCAATCTTTTTATATTCTATATTCTATATATATATATATATATCTGTTTACTTTTTTGTTTTGTTTGCTTCGGTTGACTGGAGGGAAAAGAAGAAGCACAAAGAACAACCCAACTGAGTGTTGGGTTTATTGGGTTCTTCTGAAAGGTGTTGTCCATTGTAGAAGATCTGCAAGCAATGGCTGGAGGCTTCGTGGGTGGTGGCAAGGGAAATAGGGCAGAGCTGTATGAGGGGGGAATTACAAGTTATTTCATTTTTGCTGTTATTGTAGCCGCTCTTGGAGGATCTCTTTTTGGATATGATCTTGGAGTCTCTGGTATGGTCTTCTTCTCTGTTTTCTGGTTGAATTCTGAGGATTCTTTTCATTTGGGGTGTTTGGTTTTTATATTGGACTTTGATGGGTTTTAGGATTTTTGAGGTAATTAACCAGATTCTTGACTGGCCTCATACATGGTATGCACCACCCACTTCAATCTCATTTCTCAGTTTTCTTGTTCTATATCTTATATGTTTTAGTCCTTCATTTGTATATATCTGTACGTTGAATATATGGGTCCTTTCAGATCTAGGGAAGGTTCTTCTTCATCCAAGCTTTGGAGCCCTTCCCCAATGGGCTGTTGTAGGTGAGAATCATGTGCACTTAGTATAACTTTGCATCACAGAAGTGGAACATCTTGGCATTAGCCTTTAGGATCAACATTAGCAAGCATTTTAAAGAATATGGATGTAGTTACCTATTTTTATATATCTCTTTTTGATAAACCTGCTCATTGTTTTAACCATTTTTCTAATTTTCATTTCCATCAGAGTGGGGTTCACCATGCCATGAACCCAAATCCATATAGAGGTGCTTTTGGCTCTGATGGATTGAAATATGCAGAAGATGTACAAGATCTGATTGACTATGGAACTTGGGGGCATGTTGCTGGTTTCATTTCTGAAGCCATACAGCTTTATTTTCTAAATATGCCTTTTCCTTTTTGCTGTTTTCCTTATCTTCTAGTTAGGATAGTTGCCTGTTCATCTTTGATTAGAACACTTGCCTACTTCTTTGATAGGGCGTGGGTGGAATTGTGGAATTGGCAAAGAAAAAAAATAAAGCCAATATGTCCAGGTTTGATCTGTCCAAAGTTGAACAGTTACTATCATTCTGGGAAAATTTATTGGATTTCTCTAATCCACGATGCAGTCTATAAGAATGGTTGGAATGACCCTGCGTTGCCTCATTTATACGGCTTGTAGGCTGAGGCAATGCATGTTACGATCCAATATTGCATATAATTCACATTTTTTTTACTGGGTGATTCAACTTTAAATTCCAATTCATGATAGCAGAAGATTTTTTTCTTTTTCTTTTAGGAGTGTTGCTAGAATGACTAGCATATAAACCAGACAAATATGGCAATCTGTCATAGTAACCAAGCAAATCTACAAGAAATATAAGCAGGGAACTAGTTTTTTATTTTTTATTTTATTTTATTTTTTTGTTTCTGTTTCTGTTTCTGTTTCTGTTTCTTTGTACTTAGTTTTTATTTATTTTATAATCTGACCACTAGTCTTGAGGAGTTTGGCCATGAACTTTCAAGTTTCCTATCGGATCTCATGTAGTAGGGGCATTTATAATGCCGTGTGGAAACTGATTTTACTGTGTAAAGGTACATATGACTACTACTTTTGTACCAAGAAGTATTTTGGATCCTAATTGGGTGAAAAGGTCTCATATAGGGTGTTGGTTGTTCAAAAAGCCATCTTATTTTAGAACCTTAAGTACTAGCTAGAATCTGTTGTGTTTGCTTGGAATGAATTGCTAGCTGATTTATAGGTGCCAATTGTTTTGGATGTTTTTATTTTTTTCTTGTGAAGTTATTTATCTCTACTTTTTTCCCATTTATTTGCTTTTGGTGGAGAACCAGATGCCTTTGATGTGTGTGAACAGACGAACCAGAGGGGCACTTTGATTGATATTGCAGATGTACAGCAGCTGAATGGTGATAGGCTGGAAGAGATGATTGCTACATTTGGTGGGTTTGATCTTGTCATTGGTGGCAGTCCTTGCAATAATTTGACACTTAGATACAACAAAATGAGAAGACATTTAATATTTGACATAGTTAATTGACATGAGTATTGATTTTGAATCTCAGCTTGACTAATACTTGTATTTGCACTTGCAAGAGTGATAAATATCTGTGAAGACATTTAATATACTTCATTTTTCAAAATTTAGTTTGAGTATTTTTATCTAGAAGTACAAGATGAGTACGTACGTAGGGAACAGAGGGTGTAGTGTGTTGGGGCATTGGGAAAAAAAAAAGGATACGCATTTTTTTTTTGGAAAATTTTAAAACTATTAGCGACTGCCTATGGCGGTCGCTAATACTTTTTAAAAAAAAATTATTGAGTATTAGCGGCCGCCATTGGCGGTCGCTAATAATTTTAAAATTTTTTTAAAAATTTTAAAAAAAGCATTAGCGACCGCCATTTTTACCTTTTGTGACCGCCAATAGCGGCCGCTAAAAGTGTTTATCAGTATTTACAAAATAAAAAAAATATTAGCGACCGCCATTTATACCTTTAGCGACGGCTAATGGCGGCCGCTACAGGTGGTCGCGCGGTCGCTAATAGTTTTAGCGACGAAGTCTCCGCGGATACTTAGCGGTCGCTAGGCGGTCGCTAAAGAGTATTAGCGACCGCCAGGTGACTTTTAGCGACGGCTAATGGCGGCCGCTAAAAGTCTGTTTTCTAGTAGTGATATGGATGTAACCTTTCTCTTTACATTTATTCACGAGTGATTTACTTATGAATCATGGCCTCCTTAATGGCACATCTTTTATAGGATGAAGCATTGTTTCTTTTAAAACTTCACTTTTATATTTAGATTGTTGAAATGGAAAATTCAAGATTAAGTATTGACTAGATTATTTATAAACTTTTAATCAATCTAATTGTGTATGTAATACAAATGGAGTAAATTAACTTTAGGGTGCATTTTCATGGGGAAACAGGTGAAATGAACGGCACGGATCAACCAAAATGCCCCCATTATGAATTATTAATAGAAGGAGAAAACATGAAAAATGTTCCATGCAAGTCACCTACATACGGGGTCTTTTTCCGATTAAACACATTAAAATGAATGAGTCTCTTTTACAAAGTCCAAGGGCATCTTTCTTTAAAAGAACTCAAGAAATTTAGGTTAGGGGGTGTGGTGTTTTAATTCCCCCAAAGCTACCCCCGTTGTGGAATATCTAAATCCTCCTCTTGAGTGGATGATTGATTTACAATTGCCAAGGATATTGGAAATTTGAGAATTCTAAAAGTTAAATGAGACTTTTCAAGTGACTAGAATTTAGAACTCTAGCAAAGAAATATAAAAGTTGAATAACCAGTGGCGAAACCAAGGGGGGGCTGGCAGGGGCCATGGTCCCCCCATAGTTTTTAAAAACCCGGCCCCCTCTCTATTTTGGAAATTTTACTAATTTTTATATATGGCCTCCAAAATTTCTGAAAACACCTTTATTCTTTAAAGAACTTTATGAATTCTTACATGTGGCCCCTCCAGATTTTCTAAAATCTCATTCTTCTTTATAACATTTTATAGTTTTTTACATATGGACCCTCAAAATCTTCAAAAAAACTCATGTGTTTTTCATATATATGTGGGACTCAAAAATGATTTTCTATAAAGTGGCCCCTTCAAGGAAGAATTTATGGGTCCGCCCCAGTGAATAACGTTTATAATAATTAATTAAAGACCCATCACATGCCAAACTCTAAGCCTATGATCCAGACTCTTAGAGCTTTGTCCCATTCTTAAGTCACTAATTTACACATGTGGAGCAATAATTTATACGATCAATGATATCTAGGGAAATTATACAAAATCCCTCACATGAAATGGGGCATCTTTGCCCCTTTTATTTTCTCCGAATACGTAATACTATCTCACATTCTAAAAAACGCAAAAGCAAATGAGTGATGAAAATAGTCAAATGAGTGATGAAAATAATCATTTAAGCCATAGCCATGAAAATGTGACGTTTCATTTTCCAAAGCACCACCTTGTGCCCATCTTACATTCTTTCATCTCTTTTTTCACCTTTCCTACTTTTTTTTAATTTTATCTTCAAAAGGGGGACGTGCACATGCACCACAGCCCATCTTATATTCTTTCTTCCGGTTTCTTCTCATTCTTCATCTTTACTACTTTTTTTTAATCTTATCTTCAAAGAGGAAATGTGCACGTACATGAAAAAAAAAAGGATTTTTTTAAGGGAGAGAAAATAGGAAAGGGTGTTGATAGAGGAGAGAATAGGAACTGCTATGGGAAGAGAGAGAATAGGGGTAATATTTTTTTTATTCAGTAAATATTGGGCAATCTTGTTAGTTTCGCTCTCTTCTCTTACATTCCGAAAGAGAAAAAACGGCGGCATTTTAGGGCCATTTTTTTTTTTTTGCGAAGGAATAGAATAAAATTAGATTAGTTATTCTTACTTTGTCGCATTCATTTTCACACATACATTTTTAATTAAGAAAATTACATCCATTCGATTTTATTTTACTCTATTTTTTATTCTATTATATGTCCAATAAATAGTGCCCTAGTCACTCTATTAGATTCTTGGGATTCTTTTCCCTTTAGTTAGCATTTAATAAAGAAGAAGAAAAAAGAGGATCCAAGCCATTAGTTTGCTATCCCATTCTCTTAGTTAGCTTTCAAGAAAGAGAAAAAACGAGGAGCCCTCATTACTAAGAAAAGTTGTGACGAGCGTTACTTGATAGTATGCGGGAGTACGTTCATTCTCGTATGCCTCTAGATATATACGGTGTTATAAGTCATCCAAATCTTTTACTATACCCATTAACCCAAAGCCATGACCTGTAAAAATTAGAAGCCGCTCCTATCAATTCCTCATATGTATTAGCATGGTCAAATTGCATGGCATTGAAAGATATGGAAATTTGAATCTAACTTGGTTTGAATAAAGAATCCAAAACAACAAATCAATTCAAAGTAATTAGATTCATGTAATGGGTTAAACAAATCATAGTTATCATGCTTAAATTGAGTTATCAATAATTTAAGCAAAGTATGAAAAACATATGATGAGGAAAATAAAGCTTACTTAGAGATATTTAACTAATGAATCCAACATTTAGCTTTTCAATTGACCTTCTAGCCTTCTTTAGCTCATTCCCCGTTCTTTGGCCTCAAATCACTTCAAAAGGCCCATCGAAGTTCCTTAATTTTGACATTGGAATGAGCTGGTTATATAGAAATAGTTGTCCAAAAGGCTAGTTGGTTAACCCCCTTCATAGTTCGGTTAACCAAAATCCCAACGGATGCTTACAACAGTCGAATATTTGAAATTAGGTTTAGTGTCGATTAACCGACTTCATAGTTCAGTTAACTGAACTTGAAGCGAGGAGTTCACCGAACTCAGGAAATTGGAAGTTTTGAGCATCTAGTTGTTTTGACCAAGATGTAACCGAAGTATATGCTGGTTAACCAAAAATTCCCACGGGGTTTAGACTTGAAAATGATTTTCTAAGTGGGAATCTTTATCCATGGAAAATCACACTTAGATTCATGTTTTAAATCAATCCAAAGGTGTTTTCAAAACATAAACTTATCAATGCCTAAGATGATTTAAACTATGAAATCATGGGCATGCATGATTAAAATCAATTATGCATTCAAGTTAAAATCCAAAACATGCAAAAAAATCAAATTACAAAAGTTTATAAAATAATGCATGTGAAAATCCAAGATTTCACGATTTTCAAAATTAATGCATGTGTGGACATTCGAATGACGCGTAAAATGATCATGCATCCATCAAGTTTGTAACACACAAAATCAGTATGGTTCTATCTCTGTGTGTTTTTAAACATCACATGTGCTTAATTTGTAGAAAGAAGGTTAATTGATTAGAATTAAGCTCACCCTATTCAAACCCCCCCCCCCCCCCCCCCCCCCCGGGTTCGGATCTCGGACTTTCAATCTTGCCCCATAAAAGAAAATTCTGACTATGACACTGCCTACTTGAGAATCTAGATCCTCTGTCGCGGCTATTACACAGAACCATGCAACAAATTCCTGAAAATCCATCCCCTCTATACTTAGATACTCAACAAAAAGGAGTGGACCCCACCATCCGATTGAGAATACAACGTAACTGTGATTAATATGGTATCAATAGTGATGTCATGTCAACGTCTAGTCATGATTTGTCCCATGCTCAATCAAACGGTGGTACCCACTCTTTTTGAAATGAAACTTGATGGTCGACATATAGAAGGGATGGAATTCATCTTTAGTGTAATAGCTGCAACACGGGATCTGGACTCACTGCTTGGGGGAGCATATTTCTTTCCTGCCTGTGCAGGCGTTTGTCTTGCACTCGGAGCAAGCTTTTCAGCGCGCCCCTTGGCCGGGTAAAGGGGAAAAGGGGAAAAACAAAGTTATACTTCAACTGTCTTGTCTAGATTTGACCTTTAATCAGTTGGTTGAGTAGTGTAATAAGATTAGAGATGTAATAATCTAGACCTCTACTATCTAGATTAGGAGTGTTCGCCCAATCTCATTTGCAATTTGATTGAAGTCTCTGAGAATTCTTCTTGATGGTGATCATATGCACAAAAGTCTAGATAGTAGATACACGTGTTGTTGTCGATTCCATTGTGAGAGAGAGGCTGGGACAACCTTGGGTCTTATAATCTAGTGGAGAAACGTTGATGGACATTATACCTTAAAATAGGGATAAATGCATGTGTAAGCCTGTGTAGCCATGCAAGTTCAAGTGGTAAGACATCCCTCCACGTATCAAAAACACATAATTAATAAAGGCTTGACATACCTTTGAACTTATCCCAACATGTCTCCTTTTTTTTAAAAAAAAAAAGTATAAAATTTGGATATTTCAATAGTATAAATTTTTTTCATATTTCTTTCAAAAAAACTTATTATTTTAAAAAAATTAATAAATTATTTAAGAAAAGTGCTGAATTCGAACCCAAATGACCTAGTGAAGCCCACTTCAGCAAATCAAAATGGTTGGTTCTAGAGAGAAACAAAGCTTAATAAAAGATAAAAACCTATCACAAGGAAAGGGTATTTTTATCATTTTTTAAGTTTTTTTATGGAGAGGACTTAGATTGAAAGAATTGTGGAAAGCCTTTTTACTCTTTTGAAAAATTTAGATCTCCATGTACTTTTTTCAAAATGAGCCAGAATTTTATATACTTTCTTGAAAATTCCCCTAAGAAAACATAATCCTTGATTTTTTGACAGAGATTGGTGTACGGGTTCTTTAAGCTACACCACCTTGTATGCTAACCAAACAACACTAAAAATAAATGATGATCAGTGAGTAATTATACTCTGGCTCATGTATGTGGACCGCAATAACTTTCTTTAGAAGTACGTTTATTTGGAAAAAATTTCTCTTGCCCACACTCCAGACCTCACCAAGGGTGAGACGACCCTAAATTTCACAAATTTCACCAGGTTCTACAGTTCACGACCCTAAATTTCATCAGGTCCCACATGACGAACTGCACTTATGATGCACACTGCACAGGAGAAAATGTTCATTTATCTGTCATTGCTTAAGAGCTCATAAGGCAGTGTGTTTATCTGTCAGTACTTAGGAACTCATCTCTTAACCCAAAAGGCAACCAAGCAATATTTTTCTAACAATTTAGTCCAAAGTGAGGATTTGTATTTGATCACATAGATATAGATCAATCAATGTCAAATAGTGTTATATATATATATATATATACTCATTTCTGAGTTGACCTTCTTTGCAATATTTTCACTTTAGTGATATTTTGAAACGTATTGCAATATTAGAAGAAAAAAAAACTATTTTAGATGAGATCTATGACATTTTCCACTCCAAGGATAAAGTGCTAAACAACAGCAGATATGGTGTCATTTCGTGTAAGACATGGCTGAGTTCGAAAAAATTTGCAAAGCAGAGATCTATACCCGAGTGCCCATGTTGTGAACATCATCAGCAAAGCTTTGTTTCAATTATGTCGGGCCAGCTACATAAATTTTATTTTTTATTTTCTATTTCTACATTCTCATCTATCCTGATGCCATAATGATAAGTGCTTGCTTTGAGTAGAGATCTATACCCGAATGCCCGTATGGTGAACATCATCATGAAAGGCTTGTTCCAACTATATTGGAATCGGATAATTAAGTAATTTTATTTCTACTCATGCATCTATCCTAACCCCATATGGGGGACATGCAACAGAAAATAATTTCAAAAGAGAAAGTATCGTTTTGAGTAATATATGATACGCAGGAGCGAATGCTAGCATAAGGTCAACCTCATCGAAAAAGGCCTAGCTAGTGACCTCAACTTGTATCCATTGTCCATTGACTTAGGGAAACCTTACAAAGATTCATACTGTTCAAAAGATTCATCCGCCCATGTTTATCTATGTGGTCTAAGTTTCAGTTTGATCATCACTACAGCTTAATAAGGTAATTAAAAAACGTAATTGAATCGCACAACAATCATTGTCTCTTAGGCCTGTTTATTTGCATTAGAGGAGGAATAGAAGAGTAGAATGTCACGTTAGGATAAAGTTAAAGAGGAGTGAGTTGAAATAAATGAGTAGATTGTTTAGATGGTTAGTGTAAAGTAAAATAATTAAAATTTGCATTTGGTTAGATGAAGAGAATGGACAATGAGTTACTCCATCCGACTTTAATACGATATCTCCGAGTAACTGTGGGGGAGAAAAAATTGCCACCGTTGGAATTTATTTCAACCCTCATTCACTGTATTCTTCTGCAAACAAACAGGCCTTAAGCGAAAGTGGGGAATCAAACCCTTGCTATCAACTGCTCACTGCCAGTTGGCTGCAAGTAATTTATAATTGCTTTTTCATTGAAACGTATTAGAACTAATAATAAAAGGGCTATGCCACCAAAACTTGACCCGCCCCAAACCTAACTTGAGCACAAGTCAATAAATAAATAAATAAATAAATAAAAATAAATAAATAAAAACATATTTATTGTGAATCCAAAAAAAAACTGTCTTTAGTTTGATGGATGCCCAATTCTGCTCCATTATGAGAAATATCAAATCAAATGGAAGCATTTTGGAAAAACAAAAAAAAAAAGCAGCAATCAAACCATTATTGACCATTCTTAGCAGTGATTAACACCCTAATCAAAGCAAAAAAAATTATCATGGTGATGGATAAACCAACTACATGCACTACAAATAGAAGCTTTAGATACCAAAAAGGTGGGCTTTGTTGTATGAAAAAAAAATCATTATTATTGAAAAAGAAATCACTCATTAGCAGTAGTTTGGCTTGCAACTGCTTCATCAATATGTTGCATGAATCATTACTTAAACAAAATAATCATTCATTATTAGCTTGATCACAATCAATGATGGATGTTCCATCCATGAAATCGTATAGATCAAACAGGTTTGAGTAAAAAACAACCGGTTTTAGATCCAATTCACATGGAGAGATTTAATAGTAAAAATTAAAAACAAAGCCTAAGTTTTAGCCTAATATAAAAAAAAAAAATAGTCAATAATTTCAAACAGGTCCCTTCCATAGTGCCATTAACTGATTGTCATGAATGGCATCAAGAGATAAATGATTTAAATGCTCTTGCTCTCCTTAATAAATTTTCAAATGGCATCAAGGATTTGGACTCATCCCATCATATATCTGTGAGGCATGGATGGGAGGCGAGCCCGCAATTTACATGCTATGGGTTTTGACAATGGCAACACTCATTCAATTACTTGGTGTTTATTCTTTGGTAGCTTTGTTCTTTTCTTGTTTTTATGTTTACTTTTGTTTTTTTTCCTCCCGGTGAAGTACTACTTGGCAATTAATCGGTAAGGTTAAAGTGAAGTAAACCCTCCATTATCCAGACAAGAAAAGACAAATGGTCATATCAAAAGTACACATATTCAAAAAATTCCCTCATTGTGTAAAAAAAAAAAAGAAGTAAAAAAACAACATCCTCTCTCCACTAAATGACAAAAAAATATTAAAAAAGATTCTCCATCAAACAACTAAAAATAAAATACCCCTATATTTTATTCTCTCTTGATTTGATGCTTCACTTCACTTTATTTCAATTCACCATGTAAGAATTATAATCCTATTATAATTACTATTGGCAAATTTATTAGGAATAAGACAAAACAGGGGATTTATTTTCAATTGTATACTTAGTGGGACTATCTAAGGAAGATGGCTACAGAGCGTGTGCTGTGAAGTTTCTTATTGTCATCACATGTGGACTATCATATGGGACTTTGTCATGATGACATCACATGGCAATACAACGAGTCAAAGAATGACATCTTTTCAGGTCCAGTCTCCATGTGTACAAGTTATTCAAATACAAAGCAAGTCAAGGTGATTAATTCCACTGGGATGTGCATCAAGAAAAGGAGCATTTGAGCAAAGGACAGAACCTACACGTGCTCGAGCGCAACGCCCACCTACGCTCGAGCGCCTGGGTCGCAGAAATTCAGATTTTTCAAGATTTTGTTTCCTAATTTCTCTCCACTTGCCAATTCGTGTTCTATTCATATTAGAAGATTTCTCGCAAGAATTAAAAGCTATATATTGAGCATCATGG
This sequence comes from Litsea cubeba, assembly GCA_012931725.1. Lineage (NCBI taxonomy): Eukaryota > Viridiplantae > Streptophyta > Magnoliopsida > Laurales > Lauraceae > Litsea > Litsea cubeba. Next base: position 46,734,286 of record CM022950.1, read on the forward strand.
CAAATATATAGGCACCAATTATTCTTCTCTCCTATTCTAAGCCCTAGAATCAATTTGAGAGATCTTTTCTTCTCCAAAGCTTCATCAAGTTGTTGTGCTGAAGTTTTTGCTTTGGAGTTTCTTCTTCTATCCACTCGAAAGAGATTCACCTTGAAAAAGCTGTCAAGGTGGTCGGTTCAAGCACGGTAAAGGTGTACGGCGAGTAGTCGGCAAAATCAAAGCAATCCTTAGGTTGAGTTGCAACTGAGAAATGGTTGTGAGTTTTCTTGTAACTTTCGATTTATAGTGCTTAGTTGTCTGTTGGCCAAGACGGTAAGAGCCGTGGTTTTTTTCGAGTAAGATTTTCCACGTATACATCTTGTGTCCTTCTCATTGTGTGGTTGTTTGCTTCTAATTTGGATTAGAATTAATTACTAGCTTAATCACTTAATTCTGAAATCTAATAGAGATCTTGTTATTGGGACCTAAGCCTCTGTTGAGGCCGGTTTTTCACACCAAACATCCAAACACGCCAGCTTGAAGACCTAGAGATTAATCCCCCTAACATTTGTGAGAAACAATAGTGCCAACACCACCCAAATTGTATTGGCTCCTCATCTGAATAGTTTATGACATTGTACCGGGAATTAACTTTTATGTTTAAATTGATCTCTTGATCATGTTGAGTCTGAAAGTTGGCATTGTTTTCCTTTCCTTCGTCTCCCTCTTCTCTCCTAGTCTTACAAAACTAGCAAACGAAACTACTTGAGTCTCATCTAACTTGGACAGATTACATTGAATATGATGAGTCTAAATAGGATCTCTTGATTCATTCTCTAATTGGTGTGGGCCCACGTTCTTCTCCTTACATGCTCTTTTGATCCTTCTTTTAGTCGGCCTTTCATTTGAATCATTAGTTACCAAAGCTGTAAAATCACAATCAGCGAAAGGGCTTTGAAATCTTTAGTAGATTAAGGAGTATTATTAACTAGGCCTAGGGTGTTCATGGGTTGGGCTGAGGTTCATCTAGGCCTGGCCTGACTTAAAAAGAAAAGCCCAACATAGGCCATCAAAGTAAGGCCCAAGCCAGCTCATTTAGTCAATCGGGCCAAGCGGACCGAAACGAGCTTTCCGCCAATTCTTTGGGAAATATGCACTTAATTACAAGCACTCATTAGCCAGGCCAGGCTTAATCCAAATATATGAAAATACGATGGGCCCATCAAATGATTGTCATGATTTTAAACAAAAAAAATGTTGAAAGTAAAATTTGCAATTGGTTTTCTAAAATTTAAAATTTACAATTTATATGTTTATTCATTAGATTTATTGTAATTTTGGGTATCTTAATATAAATCATAAAATGATAATTTAAAACTTTTTTATAGATTTTCAGTATTTTACACATTTTGCTAGTTTCTCATGAACTGCAAAACCCTTTCAAAGTAGTAGTTTTTTTTTTTTCCACAAGTTTAACCCTTCTCCATCCGATCCAACCACCATTTTAAAGCACCCATTTTGCTAGTTTCTCATGAACTGCAAAACCCTTTCAAAGTAGTAGTTTTTTTTTTTTTCCACAAGTTTAACCCTTCTCCATCCGATCCAACCACCATTTTAAAGCACCCACTTTCATTCAACATCCATGCCCTAATCCCTTCGGAGACTAAGAAAACAGAAACTCCAATATTCTATTTTTTGGGCCAGAGAGAGAGAGAGAGAGAGAGTCTTAGATTAGACAGCTTAACCATCACCAAGTTTCTGCCGTTGTCCACATTGACACATTTTTAAGTCGTCAATGTTATGTTGCCAGTATAAACCCTATTTTGTTTAAACTTCGCTTGAGTGGAAGATGAGAAATGAGAGATTCATAATAAGATTGATAGTAATTAAAACTCGGGCCTTGGGCCTCGCGGCCTTTTGTTGCGCATATCCACCTAAGTGGCATGGCTGCAAAAATATAGTTAAGTAAAACTCACAAAGCCCCTCGCATCCTTTTGTTGTGCATATCCACCTACATGGCATGGCTGCAAAAATATAATTAAGTAGAACTCACAAAGCCAATCCCCAACTAGATAAGGCATCAATGATGCTGATGATGTCATCCAGCCCAAGTGTCATGACTACAAAGAAAAACTCTCAAATCTACTTTCACCGATTCCTTCTACATCTTTTTCATCAAGATCCAAACAACTAAAGGTTACCCGCACTCATGGATCATCAGATCTTGGTTACCCGCACTCAGTTTAATAGCAAACCTAACTACCTGTAAATCTGTTTTACCTAAAACTGGTCGTGGCAAAGAACAAAATAATAATCACAGGTGGTAACTAAGGTTACCTAACGCATGAACCTTGCTTTTACATAGAACCAGTTCAGGTAACTCAATCTCCGAAGGTCCTATCAGGCATGAGAGTTTCCACAAACTTCCTTATGATGAAGCCCTCTTATTTCTGCACTTCCCCAAACAGAGTTTGGGTCTTATCAACACGCAGATAGTAGAAAAGAAAAGATCAAGGAAGAGAGGAGGAGACTCATGGAAATATGAATTTCAGATGACATTTAGGGGTGAATGTTACAAGGAGCAGTTCTAATACTATCAAAATCCAATAAAATTACTGATGTGTTATCCTTTGTGCGCAAAGTTCTGGCTTCACTCAATAAGAAATTAGCTATCCTCTCGGCTGAATCCTCTCTATTCACACTGTATCTCTCCCTTGTCTGCCCAGTTTGCAACAACAGATTGTCAATACAATAATAAAAAAAAAAAAAAAATTCTCTAATACCTTCATCAGAACCAAGCAAGAGAAGTTGCATACCTGAAGGACAAGCTGTGTGGCTTTCTTGACGCTAATAACATCCCATAACCCATCACTGACATTATATATAAAACAGCACGAGAGACTATCAGCAGAGTTACTTTTGCATTATAGAGGGGCAAAGAGGACATTACACAAATTATCACCTTGCCATAAGTGCAAATGCCTTGCTCCCTTTTGGTATATGCACAACTTGACTTACATATGGCTCGGGAGTGAAGCGGGAATCTTGTTCTTTCAGAAACTTGTCTCCTAGCATTCGGGCGATATTCATACCTGCACGAATTTGAAGTCAGCAGGCTAGAAGATTTCATATGCACACCAGAAACATAAGAAGGAACTTGAGGCATCACCACATAAGCGTGTTTCACCATCTTTTAATGGTGGTCCAGTCTTTCTCAAGCGATTTCTTTCTGACTGACTTGTTATTCGGTGGTCCTCGGTCATTAAAATCTGCTTCTCACCAATACTGTCAGAGAGGAAATAATAATGTTTTCAAAGGTTTTCAAGTGAACCACAAAAAGTGCTTTTCAAGTGTCATATTCCCACCCCAAATGTACCCTTAAAATTATGTAGTAACAGTATAAGCACAACTGGGTGTTACCATTAAATGAGAATTTGTTCAGTAACTCCAGCAGAAGAGATATTTATCCATTTCATAACCAATTGGAATCCATGCAGAAAATCAGAACTCAAATGGTATAGTTTTTCTAGGGTTTTCAGCCCAACATAATGGTCATATGTTTCAAATTGAACATTGACTATTGTTCAGGCCCGAAAAAGAAACCCACTTAGTGAGGGACTTCCAAACATACCAAAGTTTTCCAAGGCACCATAAGCAACTCACTTTATAACACATGCCGAATCACCAACATTTGCACACTGTGCAAAGTAGTCTTCATGATGATCAGCCCAAACCAAAAGAACTGTTGCAGTACAACCCTGAAAAAAGAAAGCACAAATTTGAAAAGGATTGTAAGACTTGTGTATTAGACATTCCAACTGGAATGAGAATGGAAAACAAGAATAGAAAGGTATGAATGGGTCCCAAGCACCAAATAATAAAATTAATCCAAGAGACCATGTGGCAAAAGAAATTGAGAGATACAGTGAGGTCTATGATACAACATGCCAAGTTGTATCAATCAAGAATTAACATATGTGAGCACCCCTTGACATTTGGAGAGATGAAATACAAAACATAAGAGAAAGAGAGAGATGAATGCCGTGCCTCCTTTGAGGATCGACTGTTGTTTATATAAGTGCTCAATTCCCTAATTACAATCAATTACAAATCTTAGATCCTAAACTGAAGCAACAAATTAAGTAACAACCTTTGACTAATTACAATGCAACAAATGGGTACAATAAATGGGCCTGGATTGACCCCCCCCCCCCCCCCCCCCCTCTCTCTCAAATTGATGCTGGGGAGTCCTAAAGCAGCATTTGGATACAAGAAATTGATGTCGAGGCCGAGGAAGTCCCTTCGTGAAGATTTCTGCAAACTGAAGTTCTATAGGGACATGAGGTAGACGAATGACATCACGCTTATATTCATCTCGAATAAAGTGGCAGTCAACTTCGATATGTTTGGTGCGTTCATGGAAGACGGAATTTTCAGTGATGCGAATAGCCCCAGTATTATCGGCATGCAATGGAGTAGGAGAGGTTTGAGCGAACCCGAATCCCGAAAAAAGTCCCCAGAGCCATAAGATCTCAGAACAAGCAGAAGACATTGCCCTATATTCAGCTTCCGTGAAAGATCGAGACACCCGTTCTTGTTTCTTGCATTTCCAAGAAATGAGAGAATTGCCAAGGTACATGCACCAACCAGTAGTAGAACGGCGTGTGTCCTGACAGCCTGCCCAGTCAGCATCCGCATAAGCGGTCAGATGAAGAGGATTATCCTTTGGACAATATAAACCACGAGGGACAGTTCTTAGCAGATAGCGGATAATGCGCTTCACAGCTGCCAAATGAAGGTGGCGAGGAGCTGTCATGAACTGGCTCACAAGATTAACAGCATAGGATATGTCAGGTCTAGTGATGGTGAGATAGACAAGACTTCCCACCAGGCACCGGTATGGTTGAGGATCAGGAAGAAGATCGCCATCATTCTTACTCAGCTTTAGATTTACCTCGACAGGTTTATCAACAGGCGAAGAATCATGGAGGTCAGCCAACTCGATAAGGTCTGATGTGTATTTGTGTTGATTAACAAAGAGACCTTTGGGAGATTGATGTACCTCTAAGCCCAAGAAATAATGCAAAGGGCCCAAATCCTTCATATGGAAGTAAGTCCGGAGGGAATCTTGGAGAGATTTGATCATACCATCATCCGTGCCAGTGATAATAATATCGTCAACATACACCAGAAGCACAGTAACCCCAGTAGAGGTGTGGCAAAGAAAGAGAGGGGGATCATAGGGGCTTTGAGTAAAGCCAATGCCGCATAAGCGACACCGGAAGGTTTCGAACCATGCCCGAGGAGCTTGTTTTAGACCATAAAGCGATTTTCGCAACCGACAAACAGACCTCTTGGAGGGAGAGGGGACGCCTTGTGGTATACGCATATAGACTTCTTCTTGCAAACCCCCATGGAGAAATGCATTTTTGACATCCATTTGGTATAAGGGCCAAGACTGAGATGCAGCAATGGCGAGAAGTAACCTAACAGATGTCATCTTTGCCACTTGTGCAAACGTCTCCTCGTAGTCAATGCCATACTCCTGTCTGTTTCCGAGTGCCACAAGTCGAACTTTGTGTCTATCCAAGGACCCATCAGATTTAAGTTTGATCGAGTAGATCCATTTGCAGCCAATGGGCTTAACTGCGGAAGGACACTCCACAATATCCCATGTGTGATTCAGATCCAATGCATCTAATTCCTCCTTCATGGCCTAATTCCAGCAATCTTGTTGGACAGCCTGTAAATAAGAACTTGGGATAGAGATAGAAGTGAGAGTGGTCATCATAGAAGTATGAGTAAATCCATACCGCTCAGGTGGTCTAGAATTTCTGGAGGAGCGACGTAAGGCAGGAGGAGGCGTTGAACCAGTTGTCGGTGGAGGCTCAGGGGGAGGGCCATCTGCAGTGGGAGGTTTCTCCCGTCGATGGTATACAAAAGCAGGATTAAACCTAGTAACAGAGGTTGGATCTGAAAAACCTGGTAAGAGAGCTGGTAAAGAGGGATGAGGATAGTCCATGTGAGTTTGGAAGAAATATTGATTTTCAAAGAAAATAACATTTCAAGAAATCCTGATACGACGACCAATGGGATCATAACAAACAAAACCTTTTTGATTAGTGGCATAACCCAAAAAAGCACACCTGCGGGATTGTGCTGTTAGTTTTGTTCTTTCTGTGCGAGGTAGATGAACGAAGCAAACACAGCCAAAGGTATGTAGGTTATCAAGCACAGGATGATGACCAAACAATTTAAAATGAGGCGTTAAATGAGCAATGGTAGGTTATGGAAGGCGGTTAATAAGATAGACAGCCATGGTGAGAGCTTCAGTCCAAAAACAAGGGGGAACGGATGATTCAATCAGAAGAGTTCTAGTTACATCAAGAAGATGTCTGTTTTTCCGTTCTGCGACTCCATTTTGTTGTGGAGTATACGGACAGGTACGTTGAGAAATGATTCCTTTATTGTGTAAAAAGGATTTCCTTGGAAACATACTCCCCCCCCCCCCCCCCCCCCCCCCCCCCCCGAGACTGAGCGCAAAGTTTTAATGCATTTAGAGAATTGGTTTTCAACATATTGAACAAAAAATTTAAATGCATTAAGAACATCAGACTTTGAATGTAATAAATAAATCCAAGTAAATCTGCTGTAGTCATCAATGAAGGTGACAAAATACTTGAAATGACTATGTGAAAGGGTCGGAGCAATGCCCCAAACATCAATGTGAATTAAGTCAAAACATGCAGTGCTCCGTGTGTGACACTGAACTTTACTGATGTCCCGAGGAGGTTGTCTGGCTGTTGCAACATAGGCAAATGGAGCCTCAGCAGATCTCTGTTGTTCCAGAGTAGTTTTAGTAGCTAGACGATGTTCCTCCCGCAGAAGTTCCTGAAGACAGGCATCCAAGTTGGGAAGAGGAGCCCTGCTCATCAAGTTCGATCGAACTGTCTCAAACTCCAAACGAAGTTTCATGAGGAGCTGATCCCGATGACTACTTTGTTGTAATGGAAGTAATTCCGGTAGAAGTGCTGCAGATACCGTGGCAAACTTAATCTCATCATATTCGGACCACAGTCTGCGGAAGCCATTGTAATACTCCTGAATAGACTGAGTGCCTTGAGTGAATTGAGAGATTTCAAGTTCCAATTGAAACTGGCGAGCAGCATTGCCTTGTTGATAAACTTTCTGAAGATAGTCCCACATTTCACGAGCATTTTTGCAAGGTTTTAAGTTGAGAATAAAATGTGACTCAACAGAGCCTAGCAACCAGGTCTTGATTTTAGCATCCTTTGTCTTCCACGCTAAAATCTTCTTATCATCTTCCTCAGATTGAGGTTCAGATCCATCAATGTGTCCCCATAGTTCTTTTCCTTCCAAGTAAATTTGAAATTGGAAGGCCCATGAGGTATAATTTGTTCCATCAAAACGAATCAGGGCTATCTCATTTTTTTCCATTACTAAAAACTAGTGAGTACACAGAAATAAGTCCTGAAAGGAGACAGACAAGGAGAACAAGTGTAGATCCTCTATGTTCACCGTGGAGGCGTGGAGTCCAATTGTAAATAGACCACAGTCACAATTGATAATAACAAAGAGCAACCAGCAGACAAGATTGGATGAATAAAGAAGCCCAGATCAGTTCCCAGAAGCCACAGGAGAAACAGGGCACAAAAATATAAAGCGTAACAATCACCAACACAGGAGCAACGTAGCAATAGTAGACAAAACAGCAGAAATCCAGTAAAAAACACCAATAAACAGCAGGAATTAATAGCAGGAATCAACAATAGCTAGCATCAGTTGATAGAAAGAGGGCAGCACTAACCATCGCACACAACAGACCACAGCCACAGTAAAAAACGGCAAAAATGTCCCTGCCGGCAGTGGGTAAATCCACACATGGGCCCCACTTGGTGATCTGGACACAGCTCAGAGTGTGGGGATGAAAAGAGAGGAATTTTATGCAACTACTGGAAGTGGTCGCATGAAGATCAAATCCAGATCCAGGATGTTGTACGGCCGAGATGAAAACTATTGGCAAAGAATGAATTTTCACAAAAAATGGTAGAAAACCTACCTCTAATGATCAAAAAATCAGGAAAAAATCTTCAGAAATCCAAGAAGCTCCAGGCGACCAAGATGGTAATATTCCGCTGATGTGTTGGTGATGATCACAGGTGGGCCATGTCTGATCTGAGATGATCAGGGGGGATCAGAGATGATCTGGCTAAAGAGAATGATCACAGATGATCATAGACTGGCTCCCAATGTTTGGAAGATGAGTTAGGAGAAGATCAAAGATGGTCGACCTTGCTCTGATACCATGACATTTGGAGAGATGAAATACAGAACATAAGAGAGAGAGAGAGAGATGAATGTCGTGCCTCCTTTGAGGATCGACTGTTGTTTATATAAGTGCTCAATTCCCTAATTACAATCAATTACAAATCTTAGATCCTAAACTGAAGCAAAAAATTAAGTAACAACCTTTGACAAATTACAATGCAACAAATGGGTACAATAAATGGGCCTAAATGGATGGGCCTGGATTGACACCCCTGATAGATGAATAGATATGAGTCCCATTCAGCGACAACCAAATGAGTCAACCAGGCCTGGTAGCTAACTGGATGATGAGGAGGGGTGAGTTTTGCTCTAAAACCAGTCAACTTGCTGGGAGAACTAGGAACCCATTCAACTCGTCCTGGTTGAGATGAATCAGACAAGTCAAACTCAAGAATAGTGTTAAGTGAAATGTTAAAAATAATACCACTTCTATCAAGAACCTGAACATCTACACCTAACCTTTTCAGTTTCACTACTTGCTTCCCAAAAACCCTCTTGTAACCTTCCTCACCCATCTTACCACCTTTTGAAAGCAGAATGAAACAAAACTTTTGAAATTTGCAATTTGTAAATGCTCTCTATCAAACGTAACATGCTTTCATAAATATGAAATAACAATGTTTTCTAAATTTTGTTTTCCATTCTTCAATGCTTTTGTAACTCTCTTACAATTACACATATAACTCAGCAAACCTGTATATGCATGAAATCTATCCTCTTTTTTTTTTTTACAAGAATGAGTGTGTATTTATGTGTTTTTGTATTGTTTCCCTTATTTTAGTCATATATTTATAAGATAAAAAAAATGATTTACTGACTCGCCTGTTTGACCCACCAAGTTCCCTGGTGCAATGAACCAAGTAACTGGCTGACTCTGGTCGAGTAGGTTGGAGAATTATGCTTCAGATAAAGTTGAATGGATGTGAATTTTTGCATGATCAATTGAGGGCCCAAATAATTCTATCCGAGGGTCAAATTTGAGCTGGTGGACGGCCCGGTCGCCCCTAAAATCTCTCTGAGTATATGCATGTGTTTTTGTTTGTCTGTGTGTATAGCTTTAGGATGAAAAAGAATACATCAAGAAAGAAGACATCATCCATAAAAAAAGTCAACAAAGACAAAACGTACTGAGAATGAAAGAAGAAATCATCATGGAACAGATCAATGTATAGGGTTCCATGATCAAAATCCAACAGTCTGCCAATGAAACCTTATGCCACTCAAAAGAATTTAAAAAAAAAAAAAAAAAGACTACAAAACAACTGAAACCCAATCCTTTTCTCTTCCGTGTAGATTTATCAATGAGGTAAAAGGTTGGATCAGGATCATAAGATGTGTACATCCTACACAAAGTCAGAAATCTTAAGGGAAAAATGGCATAAAAGATAGTAAAGATAAGAAAGAAACCTCGTACTGATGATCATTCATTGCTGCTTCTGTCTGAGAAAATGCATCCCTGAGGACTTCTGAAGCATCATGTAGGGAAAGAACCCTCTCTCTTCTTTCCAAAATAAACAAAATATCGGAAACCATCTTGGGAAGTGTTCTGGACAAAACTAGTCAACCATTAGCAACAGCAAAACTTAAAGCCAAATGTCAACAGAAGCTAAGAATGGAATTATACAATTGGAAACACTCGTTCACTAAGATTAGAAATCATGTTTGGACGAAAAACTGAACTAAATTGTGAAAGCCATGTTCAGTAAAGAGGAAAAAACCATATTCTAGTGCCAATTCTTGATATTCAGAATTACAGGGTCCAGTATTCAAAATGGGAACAAGGCCACATATCACATTTAATATAACAGCAACTTGATCCCCACTCCTTACGTATTAGAGGAACATAAAAGTAGGGTCATATCATCTTCATTGTCAAAAAATTGCTGATAGAATATTAGATACAAACACAGCCTAAAGCAGTGGCGTATAATTGAACAATAAAAGCAAAGTTGATAAGCATGCAATCTACAAGTCTTGATGAATACAACCTAAGAAGTCCATGGAAAAGGTAAATGGAATGAAATGAAAATGATGATGGCCAATTGTATGAAGGGGTTTTCCCCCCCTTCTCTTAACTCCCAGCCATTTAGAAGGGAGCATAAAACGCACAAATACAGAAAGAATCACTCCATCCACTATACTTGAAATGATACAAAAAAGGCATCATATCAAACCACTTAATAGACATCCTAAAATGAACACACCGACTAGGGGTGTAAACATACCAACCTTAGCCCAGCTTGAATTGACTTGATTTAAGCTGAGCTAGGCTTGATAGCATTAAACTGAGTTCAAGCTGAAGCTCAGCTTTGATTATAAACCAATCCCAATTAAGCAAGGCAAGAGCTTGGCTCAACAATGCATATTAAGTTTGACCCGGAGTCAAGCCTGACTCAAACATTGTCGATATCCTTGGCACCACTTATATGAGCATTACTAGATAACCATGATGTGTGTCCAGTTTTAGAAACCAAAAATCAAGAGGAAGGGATAGAGAGCCCATGCATAAGAAATTAGCTTAAAATCAACTTTTAATTAGTTATTAGTAGTAGAAATAAGGCCTTAAAGATCAACAGTGAAAAATTTGTTAAAAATAGGGTCATTTGTATATAGCTGAGGCGGGCAATAAGGTCGACACAACACAGCTTCATTACAAAGATGATCATTTCTGATGTTATGATACCCAATCGTTTTACTTTTCAGAACGTTGTGAATAAGTCAAACTTAATGAAGTAAACCCTGATTGAAGCTAGATTGAAGCCCTTACCAAGCTAAGTTTAAAGTCAAGCATAGTCAAGCCTCTTAACATGCCATGCTCGATTCTAGGTTGGGTAGCCCTAGCTTGAGCTTGAGCCTGATCGAGCCAAACTGAGCTGCCTAGCTAGCTTAGCTTAGCTTGTTCACATCCCCACAAACAACGCTAGAGAAGTTTCATGAAACCAAGAAAGATGAATTCTCAGATTTGGTCAGTGGGAAAAGAAAAGGGAAAAAACTTTTGAAGGACTTTAAAGAGGTAAGAGGACTTTATAGGGAAAAAAAAAAAAGAGAAATTATATGAAACCAAAAGGATGATTTTCAAGAAATAGCCTCAGACAAAAAAAAATTCATTTTAAGCCTTTTAAAGAACCAATATGGAGTTCAGATATTCCAATGGACTTGGTCAATTAAATATCTGCATATCCTCTCCTAAAGAGGAAAAATACCACATGAAAATTGAAGAAGATTCTCCAGAATCTGTCATGAGAGAACATAAAGAAATGCAAACAACCAGAAAAACACCCATTTGTATGAGCATACTTCATGAAGAAATACAGAAACTTCATGTATATTGCACTATTGATAGTGTGACATCCTTTTCTATTTTTTTCAGTCATTTATTTTTTTTATGAGAGAAAGCGTGAAATTCATTAGAAGTAAATAATTATAAGAATTGATTCGCATTAATATGATGGAAACAGCATTATGTACAACGGATACAAAAGGATATAAGGATATAGGGCTATAAAGAACGCACGCGACTAAGCCATTCGCAACAATATATTCCCACCCTTCAGTGCCAAGTTTTGCAAAAGACATCAGCATCTGCATTTTTGTCCCTTGGGATTAGGGCTGCAAATGGATATCCAATTATTCAAGCCCTCCAATTTTGAAAAAAAAAAAAAAACACTGACCTGGAACCAGATTTCCACTTCGATTGTTAATTGGGTCCAGATCCAGAACCTATTTCTAGACCAGAAAACTAATTGGCGATTCCAGATCCATACATGTTACGACTCATGGACCTAGACCAGGCCAGTTTGCAGAAAACTTAAAAACACCCAGTAAGGTTGCTAGGGTTTTATTTAATCATTCTTTCCCCTCTCCTAACCCAACGTCCTTTTCCTCTTCACCCTCTCGGCAGGCAGCAACGGCAAAGGCACATCTCTCTCTGCACATCTCCTCCCACTTAGCATACAGCAAGGGCAAAGGCAATCTCTTCTCCTCTCAACATACGGAAAGGGCAAAGGCTCTCTCTCTCTCTCTCTCTCTCTCTCTCTCTCTGATAAAAAAGCCAAATTTCGCAACTTATCACCTTTAGCATACGAGATCCCTGGGCAGATGGAGGGCTATTCAGTGGGACAAGTAGGGACGCCTGACTGTCTAGGTACATTTTTTATGACGGTTTGATTTTCAATTAATCTATATATATATATATATGATTTGTAGGCCATCTCATCAAGGACAAACTTACAAAGGGCATTTCTGTGGGTCTATGGATTGAAATATTGTAACTGGAATTTGTCGTTTAAGCTACTGCATTTTTTTTTTTAGATTTATTTAGAACTACTGGATATTGACTGGCCATAACTTCTATTGAAAAATCTGAATCTTCTCATATCCAGTTTACTAGAAAAAATTATTATGCATGGGACTTTCAGTTTCAAACGTACATAGAAGGGATTGAACTATGGGGAGTTGAGGACATACTGATGGGCAAACTCATAAACCAACAGATCCAACCAAAGTAGCTCAATTGGAAGCACATGATGATGGTATTATTAGTTAGATTTTGAGTTATTTGACCCCCAGCTAATTTTGAACCTTCGTCTATATAGAAATGCAAGAGGGAGTGGGATTATTTGAAGCGCATATATAATCCAGAATATTCGGCCCAAAGATCTTTAATCATACGACCCTTTCTTCTAAAAATTCTTACTATATTGTCAATTTGCAAGTCCATACTGCAAATAAAGAACGTATTCCTATTGCTGCCATCGGTGATATTCCTCATTCATTACCTTTGTGTCCTGTGTTTTTAACTCTGTCTACCAATCTTATATATGTTGGTCAGCTAGTTGAAAACAATTATAATGCATCATTTTCTTCTTTAGATTGTATCGTGAAAGATCGAAATTGGGAAAGGTTATTGCAATGAGGCTTTAAGGCGGACAACGGTTTCCACTTGCCTTACCTACAGTACCTAGGAATAAATCTGTGTTTTCTTTTTTGTAGTTTCCAGTTTAACAACATACTCCAACTATGGCGTAATCACCTAGGACATCCCAATGCCAAGACATTATTATGTTAAAACTCCAGTTTGCTTTCAAATGAATCTCGTCGTCCTTTTCGAGATATTTCTTTTGATTACTAACCAAACCAAACCAAACCAAACTAAGCCTTTTCCCACTAGGTGGGGTCGGCTATATGGATTTGACGACGCCAATCAAATCTGTTTAGGGCCATGTCCTCCGTTAGATCCATGTAGGCAAGATCATGTTTAATAGTTTCTTTCCAAGTTCTCTTGGGTCTCCCTCTCCCTCTCCTACTCTTGGCAAACTCCATGCTTTCACACCTTTTAACAGTGCTGGACGCCTTCTAACATGGCCGAACCATCTCAGTCGATTTTCTCTCATTTTATCTCCAATCGGTACTATTCCTACTATGCCCCTAATCTCCTCATTCCTAATCCTATCTCTCCTTGTGATCTCGCACATCCATCTTAGCATTCTCATCTCCGCAACTTCCATCTTCTTGACATGATTATGCTTTACTGCCCAACACTCTGATCCATATAACAACGCCGGCCGTACCGCCACCTTATAATACTTTTCTTTAACCTTGAGGGGGACTTTCCGATCACACAAGACCCCCGAAGCACTCCTCCATTTGGTCCACCCGGCTTGAATCCTGTGACTTACAGTAATTTCTTTTTATTACTGTAGTTGCAAAATAGGGAAAGGTAAAATACATCCTTTTCCTACGCATGATGAGGACGCTGTAGCTTGTTTTGCTTTAGTTCACGCAGATGTATGGGGTATTGCACCAACTATTTCACATTCGCACTATAAATATTTTATCATGTTTATGTTTTCAAAAAAATATATAGTCACATTTATTGGTGATTACAGTCAATTAATATAGATTTATTTTTCACATTCTAAATCAGTAGCCTTTGATGCATTTAAAAAATTCTTCTCTCACATTGTCAATCAATTCTCAAAATGTATCAAAGATACTACGATATGATTCAGGAAGGAATATGTTTATCAAAAGTTCCAAGCATTTTTGCAACAAAAGGTATCATATCCCAAATAACTTATCCCTGTACTCCTCAACAAAATAGAGTGACCGAAAGAAAAAATTGCCACCTTATTGATGTGGTTTGGTCCTTGCTTCTTGCATCTCTAATCCATCCACTTTTTGGTATGAAGCCATTTCAACTGCCGTTTATCTTATTAATCGACTTCTATCCCCCTCACCTTAGCACCAATCTCCTTACTTTCATCTTCATCCCCTTATATTCATCTTCATACCTTTGGTTGTCTATTTTGTCCATCTTCCACCACCAAAACATGATAAATTCTCAGCCAACCCATTAAGTGGGTGTTTTAGGGTATGTTAGTTGTCAAAGGATTTTTTTTTTTTTTTTTTTTGCTATGATTCTTCTATTCATCTAATTCATACTTCCCACCCGCAATGTTGTTTTCCTTGAACCCAAATTTTTCCCAACACATTGCACTTTGTTGTCATTTCCAGTCTCATTTCTTCCCAACTTTGTAGATACTCCTAAGTCCTATCACAAGGTTTATACTTGAGAATGTGATATGCAGCGATGCTATCAAGAGGACTCTACCAATTGGTAGCCCATTGAAGAACCTCCAAAATATAATCCACACACTGAACACCTCCCCTTCCCACCTCCCTCCTTATTTCGAAGGTCCACTCGCCCCTCTCATCCTCCTAATCATTATGGCTCTCCACATTTTTCATTAACTTCTATCTTGTCCTCGATTTCTATTCCAAACTCTTATTCACAGGCTATGAGGCATTGATGTTGGCAAAAGGTTATACAGTAGAAACTTGATGTTCTTCAGTCCAATCATACTAAGGATGCTGTTCTGAGTCCAACATTGGCAAAACCAATCGGCTATAAATGGATTTACTCTTTCAAGATCAAATCTGACGGCTCCTCAAACCCTTACAAAGCTCAACTTGTGGCTCTTGGCAATAGGCAAAAATTATGGAACTGACTATAATGAGACATTTGCTATTGTTGCAAAGATGACCACTGTTCAATTCATTCTTTCAAATGGATGTGGGAAAAGGATCTCCGCCATGGGAATATTAAAGAGGAAGTTTAGGGTGCGTTTGGCATCGTGTCATTCAGATGTTCCCAATATGTTCCCACGAGATGAGACTACATAAAACATGCTTTGTAAGTGTAAATCACTGTTCCAAATTTTGATTTCACTAGAAGGAATCCCAAAATCTAAACCCACTGACATAAGAAAGTTGGAATGAAAAAAACTTTGTTTTTTTTTTTTTAAGAAACAACTTGCTGGCACAGTGGTTTCCTACTTATATGTTGCCTTCTAAAGAAGACCATTTAAAGACTCCAAATCCTCTCGCTCATCCTAAAGGTAGGTCCCATGTTCACAATCTCAAAGAAGGTGACATCACTTTGTAATTACTAAAGGTGGGTCACATGGTCACAATCACAAAATGTGGACCCATGTTATAATTCTTATAATGGACTAATGGAGGGCCACATTGTAAATCCTATGAATGTGGGCCCCATGTTCTAATTTCTAAAGGTGGGCGTCACATTGTAATGACTAAAGTGGGTCTTGTGTCCACAATAAAAGAAAAGGTGGCCCGACTTTGTAATTCCTAAAGGTGGTTCATACGGTCATAACCAAAAAAGGTGGACCCACATTGTAAATCCTATAAATGTGCGCCCACATTGTGAATACTATTAATGTGGCGCCATGTTCTAATCTCTAAAGGTGGGTACCACATTGTAATCTCTAAAGGTAGGTCTCGTGTTCACAATCACAAAAAAGATGGCCCCACATTATAATTCCTATAAAGGTGGGCCCACATTATAAATCCTATGAACGTGCCCCCATGTTATAATTTCTAAAAGGCGGGTCCTACGTCCACAATAATAAAAAATTGTGGCTCTATTTTTTAATTCGTAAAGGTGGGTCACATGGTCACAATCACAAAGGTGGACCCACATTGTAAATCCTGTGAAGGTGCACCCCATCTTCAAATTTCCAAAGGTATGTACCATGTTATAATTTCTAAATGTGGGTCCCATATTCACATTCACAAAAAGGTGGCCCCGCATTATAATTACTACAAAGGTGGGCCCATGCTGTAAATCCTGTGATGTGAGCAGATGCTATAATTTTTAAAGGTGGGTACCATGTTGTAATTTCTAAAGGTGGGTCCCATGTATGACAATAATAGAGTGCCACAAACAATAAAAGGTGGGTCCCACATTGTAAATCCTATGATTCTTTTGCTTTCATTCCTTGGAACAAAACTTTTATAATGTTACCAAACAAGTGCCATATAGCATATTCTCAGCAAAGTTGTTTAATATAATGTTGCCAAACAAGTTCTTCATAGTATAGTCTCGGCACAACCTGCTCTGAGCACAGAATTGAGAAAACCACGAGAATGATGCCAAAGGGGCCCTTATATTTGCCTTCCACAGGGCATACCCGGTACTTGTGATAAGGAAGTCTGTCAATTATGATACTCTCTTTATAGGCTGAAGCAAGCCCCTCGAGCATGGTTTGAAAAGATTTGTCGAACACTTCTTCAGCTTCAATTTCATTAGAGCAAGTATGATCCTTCTATGTTCCTTCACAAAAGGGTTGTCGGCATCACTATTTTAATTGTCTACATTGATATCATTGTAACACCCCGACCTGAATTAATCATAACTATTGATAATTAATTGTGTTTTATCAAATTAATCGTGTTTAGTAAGCAATTAGGTTATTTTGATCATGTTTGGTCTTAGAGAGGCTATTGGGTTGGAACCTGGGTCATGGGTAGGTAGTTTGTATCGGGTTTGACTCGATTAGGTAGATTAAAGGACTTTTTCGTAATTTGAGATTTTTCAATTTTTCATCATATGCATGTCATCTTAGCGTCATCGCGTGTATTTTGACGAGTACGTCATTTTCCATATTGAACTCCACTCCACTAGACCTCAAATTGATCAACTAACCCACTATTTGACCTTAATTGGAAATAGATGAAAGTAGTTGGACTTCTTAGCAATTTAGAAAAAATTATAACTTAAAACAGCCCAAACCCAAATTCTATCGTCCATTCTCTTGTTTCAGGTGAGAGAACTTTCTTTTCTCTCATTCCCTCTTTCTCATTCCTCCTCTCTTCTCAAATCTCTAAATTGGAGCTTGCATGTGGGATTGAGGGTTAGACTGTGCACCTCCCTCATCTCTTCTACTTCCCATAACCTTGAATTTTCAAGATCCTCGATCTATAACTCTCCATTGACTGCAATAGGTAAGAATCCCAAACCCATTCCGAATTTGAGTTGTAATTTGAGTCTAGGAGACTCATTTCCATTCCATTCATGCATATTCATCATCTCTTTGCATGATTCTTTGTTAGGGTTTGTAAATTTGGGGATTTTCTTGCATTTGAGCCAAAAGAAGTGAAAAAGGCGTGTAAAGCACCAACTAAGGCAAGTATAAGCATAAATTGATTATGCATGCTGTTTTAATTTGATTGGACAATGAGATTCATTGGAATTATTCAATTTCAGCCTTCTATTTTGATTTGATTGATATAGGTTTCTTTTAATGGTTTGAGGGAAGAGGGAATTGATGTTAAAAGTTGTGTGGATGGTTTTTCTATTGAAGAGTATGAGAATTTAGAGGTGTTGGAACAGGAGGTTCCATTGCGGGATTTTGGGATGGAAGGGATGAAGCAGTGCAGAACTTAGATTGGAGTTCTGGACAGCTCGCTCGAGCGAGCCAAGTGGTCGCTCGAGCAAGCATGGCCACTGTCTCGGCCCGCTCGAGCGGACTTTATGGTTGCTCGAGAGCGAGCGGGGTTTTTGCCTCGGCCCACTTTTGACCAAAAAATGAGACCTAAACCTTGATTTTGATAGGCCATAACCCTTCATAATCCACCCTGAGAATGATTATGAGGTGCACACTAAAGCAATAAGGTTCTAGGACAAGGAGAGACCGTGCAGGGCCATAGAAACGGAACCTTGACCGTTTAATACAGCCCAACGAAAATTATTACACATGAGAGATCTCGGGGGCTGAGATGGTCTCACGTGCCTTATCCGGCTCATCTAGCACTTAACCATAGACGCTGGTTTGGGGAAATTCAATGTACCTCATACATACAATGTGACACTAAGGCAAAGATAGTTGTACATTGAATTTACCCAAGACTACATCGTAATGGACGGTTAGAAACGGTGGGTAAGTAGCTATGATGCACGGATATTTCAAAATGGGCAACGTGTCGTGTCGTATCGTATCCGATACTTCACTTTTTATGTGTAAAATCCGTGTCCCTGCCGTGTCTACGACGTGTCATTGCCGTATCTGTGCATCATAGGTAAGTAGATTAGATGGGATAGTAAACTACCTTGATTCTTTTTAATCAAATTGCAATGCATATTGAGATTGACTTGATCATTGACCTCAATTTCCTACAAGAATTGCTTTATATGTCGTGAGCCACCTTACTTCCCACTACTATTGTGATTTGTACCCTCTATTCGTGCTACAAATTCTGAGGTATATTGATTTATAATTTGGAATTGAGTAAAATAGTAGATTGGAATTGAATTGATACGAAAAGATAAAATTGAATTGAATTGATTGGTTTTACTCAAGTTCTATTAATTGATTCGAATGGTCCGGCACTACTTAGCTTCAACCTTACAATACCTGACTGGGTTAAGTTCGGTTTAGTTATTCGATACCACTACAGTAGGTAATTGGAGCTCTAGAACTCCAACCGGGTAGCCAAGAGAACCTTTGGCCGGGTCACTGGCGACATCCCAACATGAGTGCTCTCGAGAGGATAGAGCCAAAGTAGTAGCCAACTAGTAATGTCAAGTTCTCAAATTTTGATTCGTAAAGCATGATTAATTCTAAATGCACAATTTGCTTAGTTAACTGTTACTTGACCTCTTCTAATCACTTGTCAATAATTCTAATTTGATACGTGTGTTAATTCATAAACTGCTTATACTTTGCTGGATTGTCATATTCACAACATTATCTTATTAGCGTCACAAATGCAGTTACCACTCCCGCTCCTGAGGAGACCCAGAAGGGAGAGGAGGAGACCCAGGAGGTTTCTCCTGGATTAGAACAATGGGCAGTCGAGGACGTTCTATAGTCCTCGATCCTCGGAGAGCATCACATGAGTAATATTTTGGGGTTATTTTGGGGAGTTTTATCCTGTCATCTTATTTTGTTTACTTGATAGGAATGTAATGATGGTAGACGTTAAAATATTTTGGAAATTGTAAATATTGTATATACTTTTGTCTAGTTCATTTAGGGTGGGTTTTGTGATCCCTGATCATTAGAAAAAATTAAGATACATTTTGTATGTATATTGAAACCCATTACAGACTGTTCATGTTTTGATATTAATGATCATACAAGCTTCCGCATAAAATGTGCAATGACAGGTGTCAATGAGTAACCCTCACCCAGGTGAAGTGGTTGTTTTATCCTCCGTGAATTCAGACTCGACCCGAGACAGGTGCGAATTTCACGGGAGTACGCGTGTTACACCTCGGGGATTACCCTTGGCCAGGGAATCTCAAGACCGGGATGTGACAATCATCATGATTAGCGGGACTGATTCCAACAACATTTGTTCAGGTACATGGGTCACTCCATTATTCATTTCATATCAAGGATTTAGGACCAAACACATATTTCCGAGTCTCGAGGTCCACACATCTGATAAAGGTTTCTCCATCAATCAACATAAGTACACCAAATACCATATTGCTTGGGTCTACTAACAGAACTCTACTCGCATGGACACTCCCTTGGCGCTCAATGTCAAGAATAGACAAGATCATGGAAAACATCTTTCTCATCCCACATTTTATTGCTAGCTTGTTGGAAGTCTTGTCGACTTGACCATAACTCACACTGGCATTTCTTTTGTTGTTAACATAGTGAGTCAATTCATGAAAAAAAAAAAACCCACCATGTTCACTTAGAAGTCATTAAACAAATCATTAGGTACCTTCCCAGAAGTCCAGAACATGGAATACATTATCCTGCCGCATCCGACCTTCGCCTCACTAGTCACTGCATACTATAATGCTAATTGGGCAGGATGTCTAAGCACTCATAGCTTTACAACATAATGGTGTATCTATCTTGGACTTGCCTTGATTTCATAGAAATGTGAAGAGCAGAACAGCAAATCCTCCATCGAAGCTAAACACCGCGCTGAGTCCTTTGCTGCTATGAGATCATTTGGCTTTAAGGCTCCTTTCTGAACCTGGCTTTCCTCATAATGATGATACTCACTCTTCATGTTGTTCATACCAGTGCTATCCAGATTGAACCAACCCCATCTTTCATGAAAGAATAAAACATACAGAGGCTCACCATCACTTTACATGGGAAGCCTTTGATGACAGCATCCTTGCCTCGCACATGCCCACTAATCTCCAGATCACTTACATCCACACAATAGCTTTAACACGGAATCGACATCAATTCTCCACTCACAAACTGCTGCTGGTTAAAACCCCAGAATCAATTTGGGCAGGGGTGGCAAAGATAGTGTTGCAGACTACCATACCAAAGGATCATGGTGTAAAATACACCTAAGTATAGAATATTGTATAGATTTATGAGAACAACAATTGTTGTAAACAATCACAATTTGTGGGATTCTAATTGTTGGAACTGTATTTAGCCTATGCGAATTCTATAAGGAGGGATCACTCACATTGAAGATCATCAAATTCACTCAAAAACTTGTGTTTTCTTTGATGAATGTTCTCAAAGAGAGATGATAGTTGCTACATCCATCTACGTTAAACAACGCTTCTTGCATGGGATGTTTATGAAAAGAACATGAGGTGTGTTGTATAAAAAAATCCTTGTACGATTTAAAGAAGACTCCTCCAGCATGGTTTGAGAAGCTTAGTGGGGCCCTTCTTGATATTGTCTCAAAGTCACATAATTCATATTACTAATGAAGTGGAAAGCTCAAGGAAGTATTAGACAAAGTGTCTATGTTGTTGACATTGTTTTAACTAGAGATGATCAAGTTGGTATTTTACAATCGAAGTACCTAAGCCGCTAAAAAAGAATAAGGCAATTTGTAGTCCTTCATGACCATTTAGGTTCTAAAACACATTGAGGTATATATTTATCATAGAGAAAATATGCTCTTTATTTACTCCACTCAATTGATAATTTGGGAGTAAAATCAGTAGATATCTCTCTTGAAGCAAATTACAAGTTGGGTTTAGGAGATGGAGATTTACTGAACGACACTCAAATGTATCAGCAATTAGGGTAAACTTATTCACCTAACTATTGCTCAACGCCTCAACCAAATCATAGATGCACACTCCAAGGACATCTCATCTAGAGGCAATTAGTGTTATAAAACATTATGTGAAGAGTTCAACAGGAAAGAAGATTCTATATGGTTCTCATGGCCAATTAAACATTTTGGCTACTGAGTTGCAGATTGAACAGGTTTGAATATGGCAGCCCGCATTAGGGTATTATGTTTTTGTAAAATGTAACTTGGTTATTGAAAAACTAATAAACATATTGTGATGACAAAGGAAAGAAGCTGAGTACAAGTACTGGCTAAGACTGTTTGCAAAACTAGGTTATTTGGAAAACCAATAAACATACTGTGATGGCAAAGGGTAGAAGCTGAGTACAAGCACTACCTAAGACTGTTTGCAAACTAGTGTCGGTGAAGAGTTTCATGGATGAACTGGATTGTGAAGTCCCATTCCCATGCATTGTGATAATTAAGCAGCTGCATCAAATATAGTGTTTCAAGAAAGATACAAAAACACTAAAATAGATTGTAACTTGTTCGAGAAAAGTTGACGAAAAGACTAACCAGCACTCCATTTATAAGGCCAGAGAATCAACTAGCTAACGTGTTCACCAAGGCCTCGTCAAAGAGTCAGATGGCTGCTATTTTCGACAAGTTGGAATAATTGATTTCTATGCTCCAGCTTCAGGGGGATCATTGAAAAGAATGTTTCTTAGCTCTAGTCATTTTCGGTATATGGTTCAGTTTCACAATTCACAATGGTAAGGGTCTCTAATAATATGGGTTTTCGAGTCACATGAAAATTCAAAATAAGATAATAATCAGCACACGATTTGGGCTAATCAAAATCACGTGCACAACAAAATCTATTAACATTATTTTGTCTCTGAGACTGCTAGTCTTTATTTGGATCCCTGCATCCCTCTCTGTTTCTTTGCCACTATCCCACATTCACTTGGTCCATTCCCTTACTGTGGCAGGCTGGGCATCTTCTCGACTATTTGAATTTTTTTTTCCCACTTCTTTTATGAACAAGAAACCCGTATGATTTTTCCTTCTCTCCTTAATTATCTTCCATTTATTGCTTTCACTCTAGTCATCCCCTTGTATGTCTAGTTGTTACCTCTACATTACTACTCACTACATTCACCCTTTTCCTTTACTATGTTGCATTCTCATCATTCTCCTTTACCATATTTTTTCTCATTCTAGCTCATGCACCACCTCTCCCCTAATGAAACTGAGTCCTCTTTTACCTTGTTTCACCTCTAGTTCTATGCCTCTTCTCCTTGACCATCCATATGTTGCCTGTGACAAAAATCTTTCAATCCTCCAGCAGCATCTATTGAAGTCCTTACATGCACTCAGTTTCCTCCCTATACTTAACAAAAGCATAACAGGATTTACCCCTTTCTCTGGACTTCCCAGGGATAAAGATATCCCTCACATGCCCATACCTGTCAAACAATCTGTTGAGGAAGGAAATATAAATATTCAATGGGAGATTGTCCACAATATTTTGTGTAGGTACTCGATTTCCAATCTTTTGTCCACGGCGACTTTTCGAGAATATGCATTACAATTTTGGAATTTTGGAAACCTCACGACACTAAGCGCAAGCTTAGATAGTCTGCTGCAAATATTTAGAATGCACAGTTGAACAGAGCACAGTAGGGTCGTGACTCGTGAGTTAAATCCGAATTCATGTGTTCAACACCATTTCACTGAAAATGGCACAACTCTACTGATTTATCTCAGTACCAACCAGAATTATTCCATGAGTAAGGTTGCATGATGAAGCTGATAAGTACATGCAGAAAATATGAAAACTTGTCTACCCCACTGAGGCTTTAAATTTTAAAATGCTTGATAATAAATTATTACAACAAGAGAATATGAGGCAATGCAATAAACTTATAATCAAAACATATCAGCCGCTTAGTACTAAAATCTAGTTAATTCCAAAAGGTACTACACAGTAGACCACAGCACACAGATAATGAACATAATACAGATTTTCATCCACACAAAAGCATATGCACCATATCCACAAATTGAAGGCAATACCACCATTTATTGTATTTGCCAACAGCCTTCAATTATCCCCAGCATTAAAACTTAATTTGAACAGAAAGCACTAACTTGCTAGCAGTTTTGGCTGCATTTGCTCCCCCATGGCCATCGAAAATGCCAAATAATCCAAACTGCATCAGAAAGCATTATATCAGAATAAGTTAATAAAATTCGTGCATAAAAATCTCTTAGAACGAGTGCTACTTCCATAGAGAAGTAGACCCAGAAGTTGCTTCAGCGAGTTTTTATGGCTGACATTCTATCTGACCCAATCACCCTAGGTTCTCCACATATGGGACAAGTACATGTCAACACCCAACATAGAGTGGAGGAATTATCCTTAGCAGGACATTCAAACAGGAAAACAAAATGAGACATGCATAAACATCTTTCACATAAAATCTGTATTAATATGAACACCTGTTCAACTCCAGGAAGTGGCAATTGGTAACAGCACACATCTTCCATAGGAAGTTTCCTTCCACCTCGACGCAGAGCCATAGGTTCAGATGCTACACCAACTCCAAAGGGATTTTGATTTTCAGCATGTCTTGTAATTTTAACCTGATAGAAATCAGAGGAGGAAAATGAATGAGACAAAATCGCAGACCATAACGATACAGACATCAACAAACTTCGATAAACAAACAGAAAAACAATGGCTGGTTCAGTTAATCTATTGAAGAGGCAAAGTAAGATCCTGTTAGATTAACATAGTTTCAACTTTTTGTTCCAACTTCCATATTAGCATGGGGGATCAACCTACTCCTTTGATGAAGCAATTGTCGAAAGTAAATCAGTACTTCTATGTCTTAATAATATGGATGAGAAACGCCAGCACACTCATGGTCGAGTGGTGTTGGTACCTTAGCATCACACATCCCTAGGTCTTCAAGTTGAAAGTATCACTCCTGACCAGTAGCCTAACTTAGTGGAAAAAAAATGTGGACAAGAGAAACATGTGACGGATGACCAAACACATAAGAATTCAGATCAAGAAAGAAAAACAAGGGGATATTTTCTCATCAAAAATAGATAAAGGAATCCACAAAACAAAAATAAATAAATAAATAAAGAGAATAATTTAAAACCAATAGTATGGGTATCATCGTAAAAGAGATTTACCTCATCTACTAGGGGTTCCTTTTTTATAGGTATACTTAGGATCGGCTCTATAGAAAAGGAAGTCCAAATTAATTGGCTTCGCAAAAGAATTGGTAGTGAAACCATCATCAAAGGTATTTCTTTCCTTGAGGAAGTTGCAAACAGAGCCCCAATTTAAAAAAAAAATTTCTGGGCCTGCAACAAAAAGAAATAGAAATCCTGATTGCACCAAACGAGATACCAACCATGATAGAAGACATCAAGGATGCAATAGATGAGCAAGTTTTCAAGGCAAAAGACTAATCTCACGGAAAATTCGGAAGAAGTAGAGGAGGCCAGATTTTTCTCTACGCACAAGTTCGATCAAGACAACGTTAATCAAGAGACGCAAAAGGTAGAGCAAGAATAAAGACAAGCAAACATTGAAAACTTTTATCAGGAAGCACCAAAAGAACCAATCATTGAAGTCCCCCATATTGACTTCATCTCTAGGGATCGACAATGGAAACTTGGAGAGTGCACTAAGATAGGGCAGATTCAAATGGGCAAATCACACGTCGGAGATAAATCCAGACATCAGAAGAAGCGCACCTCCAATTTACTTTTCAGTGTAGGAAAAGGAAGCATCAAGCTTCACAAACATGTATAGACACTGAAAATAGAAATAAAACTCAAAAGTTTGTGCAATTGATTTTCGACCCAAGAGGACATTTCCCAAACTTGTGGTCGACTGGTCGAGTTTTCTCCGTTATCATCAAGCTGTTAACTCGCCAGAGTCAAGTTTTTCCAATCCGAGGAGAATTGATGCAGGCCAAATCATGGGTCGGCCAACCCATTGTGCCCAATCCATAAGCCCAACGGGACATCCCTTTAATTAAGAATCTTATTTAAAAAGTTGATTTATTCAAAAGTATTTGAAATTAGAAGTTGTATTTAATTTGGATTGTTAGGCAAGTTCAGTGATTTAGTTTCCTTTATTGTTTAGGAAAGTCTTAGTGCCCAAGTTACAAAAGGTTGATCCTACTCTCTCTCTCTCTCTCTCTCTCTCTCTCTCTCTCTCTCTCTCTCTCTCTCTCTCTCTCTCTCTCTCTCTCTCTCTATATATATATATATATATATATGTATATATATGGTTGCAGCTCTCCTAAGCTCAAGCTTAGGATAAGGTAAGCTCAAGTGTGTCGTGGGGTCCCACATGGGGATGGGGGTAGGTGGATTTTGAGGACTCCCTGGGACCCTCCTCATTGCAAAAAATCAGCTCCAACCGTGGTTTCTATCATCTTCATTTGGTGGACTTTTTCATTGTAATTCATGCTTATTATTATCTATCAAAACTTCCTGAGTTTTCTCTTCAGATATGGCGTTTTCCATTATTGTGAGTGTGCCTTAGTGGTTGAATCTATGTCTGGATTCAATCAATCACGTGGGAGGTTGTTCTATTTTCTGATCAAGGATCCAGAGTTGCACCACTAATCAGCACACAAGGTCTGTACTGGGTTAGATCAACTTGACTTGAATCGGACTATGCCCAGTAACTAAAGTGGCAAGGGATTTAGTAACACATGACACGAGCTTGAGACACATGTGGCAGAAGCTTGAAGTCAAATCACTTCTTTATAGGTTCGTTTGCTGCTTGTCGAAACAGAAAGGGCTCGTGCCTCTTGTTGCTATGCCGACGACACAGAGAACTCTGTTGTTCTCTTTGGTGCTAGCCAATGAAGCTGATGGGAGTGTGATACTTAAAGATCGAAGGCTCCAATGGTGCATGGTTTGCCTTCTTCCCATTCTTCTCTCTCTCTCTCTTTTTTTTTTTTTCTACCCTTTTTTTCTGGTTCTCGCTCTCTTCCTGCTTCTTGTCCTCCGTCTTTTCTTTTCTTTTTCCCCAGGATTGGGTAATGAAGGTTTGGCCGAGGAAAGGAGTTTTGTTCGGTGGGGTTCGGCAAGGAGAGCAGGTGTCGTGAGGTTCGGATTTGAGTTTCAAATTTGGGGATGTTGGGGATTTTGTGATCTAGAATTGGGGATATGGGTTAGTTCTTGGGTAATTTGGGGTTTTGGACAAAATTGGGTCAATTGGGTTTTGAAAATTGGTCATTAGGGTTTGGATTTTGGGGATTAGGTTAGGACTTTGGAGGATTTGGGTAGGGATGTAAACGGGTCGGTTCCAATCCAATCCATGGTGGACGCAGAACTGGAATCGGTTTAGAGCTGGTTCCAAAACCAGAATCGTTAATGAGAAGATGGAACCAGAACCGGAACCGGTTCCATATATGGGACGGGTCCGGGTCTAAGTCTGGGTAGAGAATGATTTTGAAAAAAAAAAAAAAACTAGCTTTTAGGAGGGATTCTCGAGAATTGAGTTAATATGTCGGGTCATGGGTACACACGGAACCAAGGTGGACCCGAACCTAGTCCCGTTTAGGGCACGGGTCCAAAATAAGGACCCGAACCCGTTTACTTATCAAGACCTAAAAAATGACTCAAACCCAGTTATTGACAGGTCGGAACCTCCGGCTAATCGGGGACCCATTTACAACCCTAGATTTGGGATTTGGACAGAAAATTGTGGATTATGGGTTTTTGGCCTATGGTTGAGTCATGAATGTGGAACCAGGTTTCAGTTTAGTGCAAGGATTTAGGAAGTTGATGGGAAGTTTGAGAATAGGGTTGGGTTTGTGAGGACAGCAAAGGAGTAAGTTGTGTTTGAATGGGTTAGGTCTTTGGGTATTTGGAGATTTGGGTTTGATTGGAGAAGCCGTGGATATAGGTTTTGGATATTTGGACGGTTATTTTAGGGTTTCGAAAATTGCGTGGTCTAGGAAATTTGGGGATTTTGGAAAAATTGATTCGATTGGGTTTGGGTTTGGATTAGATTTAGGGTTTTGGTTGGGATGGTTTGGGTTTAAGGTTTCCAAGATTGTGAGGAATCTTGGGAATAGGTTTCGGGGGAAAAGGTTCGGCTGGTTATTGTGAGGTGGGATGGGGAATAGGTTTCTGCAGTCCGAGAGGATGCATTAGGGTTGATGGGGACTTGGATTCGTTGATGTGTGGATTCGAATGGGTTGTTGTGGAGTGGGCTGGTGGAGTTCAGTTGAGATGGATCAGCTAGGTGGGGTGGGCCAGATGATGATGATAATGGATTGAAAGAAATTCAAACGAATGGATAGGATTATCGGATTACCTCAATCAGCAATCAGAAAGGTGATATGAGAAAAAAATCTTCACTCTGATATCAATTGACGCAGCATGAGTATGGGAAGAGTAGCCAAGGACTACTCTACAAGCAAAAGCTTAAGGGTAGGGATCCATAGGATCCAAACATCTTAGTCTCACACCAGACAAAACCGCCAAGAAAGAAAACTCTAGGAGAAATTTGATTTAATTATCCCAAAAGAGGTACTACAATCCTTTATATAGATTCATACCCTAATCTATTCTTGGAAACAATTATTATTAAAATAAACTCTAAATGAAAGAAGATAAAACTTTCTAATTACTCTCATAACTATCCCTAAATTTCAGCTATTACTAGGAAATAGGAAGAAGATGGATGGTGGATGTCTCCTTTTGTGGCCCTTGGTTGAAACTTTTGGGCTTGTGAGCTGGGCGCAAAGGGCTGTCAGACCTCGGGCCTGGCCTGCATTAGCATGCACCAAGGTAGGACTTAGGAGAGCTTAAAAAAAAAAATACTCTCATAATTTTGTCAGCTTGATGTGAAAAAAATGAGGCAGAAAGTATGTTACTGTAAAAGATTTGTCAAATAAGGAACTCATGCAGTGGAGCAAGCCTTCAGAAAAAGATGTACGTTTGCTATCAATTGACGTGATGGACCAAAGATTTAATTATGACTGTCAAATACATAAAGAACAAGTTACAAACTACAACACTGGCACTTCAGTTAAACATGTATGAATAATGTTCCATAGTAACAGTTTCACTGGGCAGATGCTGTACTTAAATGACTATTGTACTTTAACTAATTACTTTCTATTCTGAAAAGAAGCCACTAATATGTTTTTAACACCAACTATGTGAAGAGTCAAATATGCAAATATACTTCATATTAACAAGCTAAGCATACTACGAATGATGGCACATCAACTCACAAATACTTTAGATGTTGTTCCAAGAGTAATTATGTCTCCATCTGAAAGCGCAATGGGTTCGCTCCAACGCCTAAGTCCTAAATCTGGCTGGTTGAGTACCTGAGAATTTAAGAGGGTCCCATTCAGGCTTCCCATATCCACCAGTTCCCATCTCAATTTCTGCCACCAGTGAGTCAAACTGTTAGTGTGCTAAAAATAGGATAAAACAAATAAATGTCTACACAATCTTTTTGCAAGGAATGCAAAACGAAACAAGCAATCATAAGATGCTTACATTTAAGTTCCAATTTATCATGGCATGCTTCCCCGATACCTCTGAATCCTTCAGTAATAAATCACTGGGAGAAACTCTTCCAAGAGTCAGTGGAAGGCGAGACGTATTTGTTGACTGCAGAATACAACAAACCCCACAGGATGGACCAGATATAACCTCTAGGGTCAAGCTGCTGCTTCCTGCACTTCTAACAAGAAGATAGGATGACATGTTTTACATAATCAGAAAATACAGACAGGAACCTGATGTGCCTCAGTTAACAAAACAATCAAATGCATCAGCAGAAGAAAGAGAGAATACGTTGATCGGGCAGTGAAACTCGATATCTATCGTCATCTAAGGCAGAAGCTGAGCTGTAATTTGGTTCTTCTGTTCTAGCATGCTTCTTGTCTTCAACATGCCAACTTGACACTGGTGAACGTTTAAGTGTCTGACCTAGTAGAAGATCTTCCGAAGGTTCAGAAATTACATCCAGAATCAAACTATCACCTGGAAGAGTTTTGATTGAAAGGAAGTGTAATTAGTAGTTGCTGAAATGAGCAGCTCGGTTGATAATCACATGCAATAAATCAGTTTAAAAATTAAAACCCAGGTAAACCTTGACTGCCCAGCACATCAGTTGATACAGGTCTCAGCTTACAAAAATGTCCATGAGTTTTTGGTGAGCTGAAACCTCCTTCAATTTGAACCCTGGTTTCTAAAGCAGAGCTTCTGGCTGAGTCATTTCTATGGCTTGAGGCTAGATTCAGATCATTGGAAATAAGAGGTTTTTCTTCATCATCAGCCTGCAAAAGAAGTACCACAAAAAAAACAATGAATTTTTCAGAAGCATGATTGTTTTGCATATCGGTAACTGCTGGCTTCTCCTCTCCTTTTCTTTTCTTTTTTTTACTTTTATTTTCTTTTTCTGGGTGGGGTGGTGGAGTGGGGAAATGGGGAAGGGGCTCCAGTAACTTCACATGGAAAAAGTTGTATAGCACAGAACCTTTCTAACACCAATTATCTTTCTGAAACAAGACATGTTCAAGAATGATGCTCCTGAAACCTTGGAATCTAAGTTTTGACCACCAAAATCATAGACTAAAGTTGGAAAAATAAAAATAAAAAATAAATGGAGTGGGTACATTTAGAAGAATACAATTCTTTAACTGAGCCTTCAAAAATATAAGATGGATGATAATTGATCAAACAAAAAACACAATATCATAGGAGATTGAAATGCAATTTTGATATATGATAGTGAAGAACTTGTATCTATCTGATGAGTACTTCATATTTTCTCTACTATATCAAGTCGTGCCAACACTAAGTAAGAACTCAAAAAAATAAAAAGAAAAAGGGATTTTTTTTTTTTAAATGAAAAGGCAAAAAGGAACTTGATGGTTGCAAGTTGCAACTCATCAAAGCCAAATCCAATGGAGGCAGAATTGTTGTGAAATGCAGTTCAATCATCAGAGTCACAATCCAGAAGTACCTACTGGCAGCTTTCCATTCAATGTTTCAAGTCCAAACTCAATGAATTGGACAAAATCATCAAAGCAACTCAAAACTTGACATTGTACACATGTGACCAGAGAAATTCTCCATTTCTGTGTCAAGTGAAGGTACATTTGGATGTGGTAGAGGAGGTGAGGCAGGAAAGATATGAAGAGTGGGTCAGCAAATAGATGAATACGGCAGAGAAGCTGAATCTCAGATTAAAAACTCAGTTTCATGCACTGTTCTAGTACACATTGACAAAATCTAATGGACAGCCAAATAAACAGATTATAAACACAGGATAAACATTCAGAACATTATACCACTAGAAAACATTTTAAAGAAAAGGAAAAGAAAAAAAAAACCTATTTTCTCTGCAATAATACTCAAACTGCATAACTGATTAACCACTATAATATATATGAAAAATGTGTTTTTTCTGTTTTTGTACAATGGGGAAAAAAAAACTTCCTTCAGAGGTTTAGTCACAGGTGTAAACCTGCGGTAGGCCATTCCCTCGGGAAGTACACGTTTCCATTAGGGTAGTGAATCATAACATATATAAGGTCATCACCCAGTGCGGTCCCGCCGAAGTAGGGTCCTAGGAGGGTCCAGACTGGAGACGGACCTAATATAAGAAAAAAATTCATATTCTACATGAGAATAAAGCCAAAGAAAAATGTTGATTTTAAGAAAAGCATTTCAATCCAGAAGGTGGCATTTACTAATTGATAGTGACATAGATTCAATTTAAATTACTTCATTGTAAATCGAAATCAAATGACATTCTTCTCTTAACACTGGCTGTGTTACAACTGCTCAGAGATACACATTAATGCAAACCCACATCTTATCGAGAAAAAAGGGAAGAGAGATAGGGGGAGAGAGAGAGAGGGTGTGTGTGTGTTTGTTCTGGCAGTGCATGACTAGGCGACCATACACACCATACAGGTATAGCAATCCATGGTACCACAATAGATGCATGCATAGCTTCAAAATCAGAATGACTGTTAATGGCCATTTTTCTTGTAGTATATAGGCTATTGACTATTTTTCTAAGAACTGCACTTCTGATGAGCACCAATCAAATATTATCATTTTTTCAGTGAAATTGCAGAAACACGCCCCATTCACAATGAGGCGCATGAATTCCTTAGTTTGGAGTCATCTTAGCAGATAATGATAGGCTAGAACTTCAAAGAAAGTTTTTGTCAAATGGGTTCGACCTTAGCAGATAAAAGACTAAATACATGAAGTACAAGTTCTGTGAAAACGAGTATGAAAAATGAGTTGATAAATTGAAAAATAAATTAGTGCCACAGTATGACAGATTTTAGCATTTGAGAGAAACTATTGAAGAAAACAGATGGTTTGAGTTTAATATAACAAACAAGACTATTGCAAGGCGGGGCAAACAGGAGACAAGTTATTGGAGTCTTAGGAGATCATCAAACACCACTTCAACTAATGGGGCATTTTTACAGAACAACAATTGGACCTACTTTAGAGTATGAAATTAATGTAGGTCAACAAAGAGAAGAGATTAGTTGCGGCGATGGATACAAAGAGTAACAAGAAATGGTACAAATGGGAATGAGCACATTTAGCTACTGTTGTCATCTTGAGATGTGTTCTGACAGATTTCTAAGAGATGGCTTTAAATAGGGAAGAGTTGAGAAGTAAAATAAATGGGATACTTTTCGAGTTTAAACACCGCAATGATAATGGCCATGATTGATTGATTGATAATGATATAACACAGCACCAGTGTGTCAATTTATAGATAGATCACCATACCAAGAGGCCTAGCCCAGTATCATCAAATCATGCCTGATTCTTAGACACAAAGATCCAATGTCCCTTGCTCTGATCAAGAGATGAACAAAAAAAAAAAAAAAACATGCTCCAGTAAAAATAAGAGAAAAGGACCCAACTCTGAAAGAACCCCAATTGGCACTTGGCATTTCTACTCAAAGACCAAATTTCCCTTGCTCTGATCAGTCTGATCAAGGGATGAACAAATAATTAGAGAAGAACATAATAACAAAAAAGACCCAGTTCTCAAAAATCCCCACTTGGCATTTCTATTCAGAACCCCATAAAAAAAAAAAAAAAATACTTATAATGCATTTCCTGCCAAACAAATTCATCCCATGAGGAAAAAGACAAGACACCCAGAACAGAAAACAGCATGAAAAATCAAACTAGGGTCGACCCAGATCACCTCAAATGAGAAGAATCGAGACTTGCTAGAGAGAAAGAAAGAAAAGGGTTAAGAAAAGGGTTGTATAAACATACCTTGTTGCAGCGTTTGGATGAGGAAGATGAAGATGAAGGAAGGAAGAAGAAGCGCCATGGCCTGCAGGCGAAGACGAAGAGGAGGAGGAGGAAGAGAGCGAGCATAACGAGGAGGGAGAGACCGACAATGCTCTCTACCATCGCCATCGAAGTCGCTCTATTCTTAGAATTTTGGGAAGGAAGAGAGAGCGAGAACACAGGAACCTTTGAAATGGTCGCTTCTTTATTCCATAGGAGAGAGAGAAGAGAGAGAAAGAGATACTGAGGGAGTAAATGCTTCATGAATCATGATACCATCCTATACGCATGGAATGGTAGGTCTGGTATTCATGCACATGAATCTCAGCCGTCCATGTGTGAGGACCACATAGGGCCAGCCTTGCGTGATGGTTAACATTCTGTTGATGTGTGTACCGTTGATTGAATAAGGCTTGCGGCTACTTTCTTGCCACGTGTGTTGTGGGCCCACCCCTTATTCTAAGGACATCTTTGTGCTTCTCATCGGGAGCGGCTGTGTGGACACAGCTCCACTTGCTCATTCCACATCCTTTTTATTAAGGGCGCGTTTGTGTAGATGCAACTTGCATGGAAAGATGAAATTGCCACATCAGCAAATTCTATAGTTTTTAAATCTTTTCTGAGTTAGAAATTCATGTTTGGTGCAAAAAAAATTTCCTCAATGAATTGGTGCTAATGTTGTTTGGTGCAGCAATGGATTTTTTTAGTGAAAACTACTAGGTGGATGAATTGGTGCTAATGTTGTTTGATGCTGTTGCGGATTTCTTTAGTGAAAACTACTAGGTGGATGAATTGGTGCTAATATTGTTTGATGCAGCTGCGGATTTTCCGAACGGCAGGGAGAGGGAGAGAGTGGAGGAAAGGGAGAGAGACAGGGAGAAGGAGGGGGGTTGGGCCTCTTGCGGAGGTGGGCGGGGTCAAGAGGCGGGCAGAGGTGGGCGGCAAGCAGGGAAATGGAGAATGAGAGGGAGACGGAGAGGGAGAGGGAGAGGGTCAGGTGCGAGCGGAGGTGGGGGCGAGTAGGGAAAGGGAGAGAGACACAGGGAGAAGGAGAGGGAGAGGACGCGGGCGGAGTTTGGCGGCGAGTAGGGAGACGGAAAGAGAGGGAATGAGAGGGAGAGAGACAGAGGGAGAAGAAGATGGAGAGAGGGAGAGGGGTAGTTTAAGGATTCCCAACAGGGGTGCTAAGCTTTTGAAAAAAAAAGGGATGTGGAATGAGCAAGTGGAGTAGAGGTGTACAAAATGACCCGGTAACCCGACCCGACCCGTGGGTCAATGGGTGGGTCACTCCACCCATAATTTCTGTGCTTGACCCGACCCGTGACCATTGTACGGGTAACGGGTCTCACGGGTCGGGTTACCGAGTGACCCGTGAACCTGTGAACCCGTTTTTTTTTTTTTTTTTTATTATATGTAGAAGACCTTGTTGGTATAAATGGTTATGGAGGTTAATACAATTGATATTATATTTCTTCCCACCGCACTCATTCATCTCCTTGAAGTTTTCCTCTTGTACAATCTTTACATGAAGTACCTTTCAATTTATGCCACGTAAAACACTCTTCCAGTAATTTAATCCAATTTAAGATGTTTGGATCTCTCTTTCCATAAAAATATGGAACTTCTGAAGCTTCCTGATGAAACATGTTCGAGATTTTACCTTGATCAATGACCAACTATCAGCAACAGGAAGGACAGTTGTTGTACGTGGCTCTGTTAAAGACACTGCAAAGGTGAATAGCAGCTTAGGAGATCAGATAAGGGGCTTAACTTTATGGGTTATGGATGGAGTTGTGAGGGAATATGATTCAGCTAGTGGGGGCTGTACATGAACTAGCATTAATTTGAAAATTGCAAAAGTTAATAATAGAATCTAAAAAAAGGACTCTTTTTTCTATGAAAAAGAAACAAGAAGATACCTTTTGTTGCTCTGATACAAATTGACACAGGAACAAAGGGGAAGAGTAATCAGTAATTACACTCCAGGCTGAAACTTAAGGATTCACTTGTCTAGTTCTCACACCACATTCATCACCACATAGAGAAAGAGAGAGAATAATATTTTCATGCAAAATTGAGTACCTAAGAGGGGGTGAGAACACTGACTTATATAGTCTTCGAAGGACAAGATGCTTTAACCTTCTCCTTAAGTTTAGGTAACTAATCTAGAAAATGTCTTCCTCCCTTAAATCAACCAACAACCAAATACCCTAGATTTTTATCCTTGGTCTTTTACATGAAAAAAAAAAAACTGACCCGAACCCGACCTGTGACCCGTTGAACCCGTGACCCGTGACCCGACCAACCCGTGACCCAAACGGGTTGGGTTCGGGTGGGTTTTCACCCACATAAAATATGTCGGGTCGGGTCGGGTTTGACCCGTTGAACACCTCTAAAGTGGGGCTATGTCAATAGCAGCTCCCCTCTCATTTGAGAATATTTCAAATAAGGTCTTAAATTTTTGTCTTATTTCAAAAAAGGGTACAAGTTCCAAAAGTTTTTGGTTCGTAATGGCCCGTTTGACATTGTTCTCGTGTTGTTTCCAATTTTGTGCTCATAATAAGTTGCTCTGAGATTAGGTTATGTGAAGAATATACTCTGCATAACTTGTTTGGTAACAGTATATTAAATAATTAAATTACTTTGTTGAGAATGTGCTATAAAAACTTGTTTGGTAACATTCTAAAAGTTTTGTTCAACGGAACAGAAGCAAGTGAATCATAGGATTTAAGATGTGGGACCCACCTTTTATTGTTTGCAACACTCTATTATTGCCATACATGAGACCCACCTGTAGAAATTACAACGTGGTGCCCACCTTTATAAATTAGAACATGGGACTCATATTCATAGGATTTACAGTGTGGACCCACTTGTGTAAGATTTATAATGTGGGGCCACCTTTTTATGAATGTAAATATGGGACCCATCATTAGAAATTACAACATCATACACACCTTTAGAAATTAGAATATGGGGCTCACATTCATAGGATTTACAATGTGGGTCCACCTTTTATGATTGTGACCCACATTCATAGGATTTACAATGTGGGCCCACCTTTATAAGAATTATAATGTGGGACCATCTTTTTCTATTTATTATTAACACGGGACAAACTTTGAAAATCACAATATGGTACCCACGTTTAGAAATTAGAACATGGGTCACATTCACAATGTGAGCCTACATTCATAAGATTTACCATGTGGCTCAGCTCCACTTTTTGCGATTGTGACCAATGACCCACCTTTAAGAATTATAAAGTGAGGCTACCTTTTCTGTTAATTGTGAAAACATAGCCCACCTTTAGAAATTACAACGTGGTGCCCACATTTAGAAATTAGAACATGAGGCCTTATAATATGGTCCCACCATTATAAGAATTATAATATGAGCCCACCTTTTGTGATTGTGGCCATGTGACCCAACTTTAGGATTTACAAAGAGGGACACCTTCTTTGAGATTGTGAACATGGGGCCTACCTTTAGGATAAGCGAGAGGATTTGGACTCTTTAAATGGTTTTCTTTTCAAAGATAAGAGATAAGTTGTTTCTTAAAAAAAAATTCCAACTTTCTTATGCCAACGGTTTTGGGATTCCTTCTAGCGAGAATAAAATTCGGAACAGTGTTTTGCACTTACCAAACATGTTTTCTTGAGCCTCATCTAGTGGGACCATCCGAATGGCACGATGTCAAACGCACCTAAGTTCTCCCATAAGTTCCCAATTAAGGACATCCGTCCATTTAAAGGTATTTTATGGTGACCTTTTCTCTTAATTTTTTAAAATACCCAAATTACCGTTCAATTAAAGCCATGACATGGTCCCGGTAGCCACTTCATGCAGCTGATCATCGTGGGGTTACTGATTGTCACTGATCACTGTGAGGATGCCGGCGAAGAAAATGAGGAGAATATAGAGGAAGTGAGGAGGATTTTATTTCAATGAAGGGTAATTTAAGTATTTTAAGAAAAAATGAGGGAAAAAGTTGTTAGAAAATAGCTTTAAATGGACGGATGTCCTTAATTGAAAACCTCTTGAAAAACTTAGGGACTAATTTGAAAACTTTTGAAACTTGTTTCCTTTTTTTAAATAAGGTAAAAACTTATGTCCTTATTTGAAAATTTTCTTTCTCATTTCTACTTGGTTGAAGGCACTGTTTGCGCGTCAAGAGGATTCAATAATAAAATGGAAGTTTTTTTTTTTTTGCATGTACTTAGTGTTGTGAAATGTTTTCTTATGAGAAAAGAATATAAATTCATTTTCCTTACCAAAGAAATTTTCAATTTCTTATAATAAAAATGCGAGTGCAAGATTCCTCTCTCCCATGAAAACAAAATCCCATGGAGACATGAAATCTCTTGTTGCATTAGTAACTTAGTTGGCGAGGAACCTCCCATCCATCAAAACAAATAGGGGTCAGTCAATCTCTGATTGTAGCTATGATGATAACAGTCTGATTGTGCATGTGGATGGGTGTGTGATTAATTATCTTTCCAGAAACAATTCCTAAAGTTCACTCCAATTTGAGAAAAAAACCATTATATATTAATGGTGCATAAAACATGTAATTAAGAAAATGCCAAACTAAATCATTGAGCATAAAAATACAATCACAATGGTGTGTGTAAGGTCTCGATCACTAATTACAGTGATTAGTATTAATTAATTATGTTTAGTAGTTAAGTAAGGGTATTTAGATCTTAATTAGTTTGTTTGGCGGGATAGAATAGTGTGTGGGTAGTTCAAGCAATTTCGAGAACTTTCAGACCCAATTTGGTACTTGGAATGACCTATCTAGAATTTCGAGTAATTTCAAGGGTGTTTTGAAAATTTCAGGAAAATACCACTTTAGCTTCAGTAGGAATCTTTAATTATTCCGAGAAACTTTTGTGTTCGACTCGTGTACATTCGTTGCCCAGAAACCTCACATTTCACTATATTTCTCTTCTGTTGGATATAGTCGTTATTTCCTTAAAAGTAGAGTTTTCTTTCGAAGCCTTAAAAAAATTTGGCTTTCGGTTCATTGAAAAGATAATTTAATTTTGAGAAGCTTTTGTTATTGACTCAAATAGTCCAAGGTCTCGAAGTCTTTTGTTTAACTGATCCAATGTTTCACTTAAATGATACGTAAGCGTCATTTAGCAAAAAGCTGAATGTACATATACGCTAGCCAGTCTTTTCTTCCCTCATTTCATACAATTCCAGCAGCTCTCTTCTTTTCTCCTCTCTCATTCTCTCCTCCTCCTTACTCTAACTCAAGCTTGGCAGCCAATTCTAGGGCTAAATTCTTTTCAGTTGAGTGACCTATAGGTAAGGAACCCCTCCCTAGCTCCTAACATGTGTATTAGGACTCCATCTTAGCCCCTTAGTTAGTCATGCAAGCCTCCTCTCTTCTTCTTTATTAGTTTTTGAGACTTAAGGGGTTTGGTGTAGGTTTTGTGGATTTTAGTGTGAGGGTTTTTCTCAATTGGAATTGAGGAGTTCTTGAGTTGTTGTGTGACCCAAAGAAGCCAAGGCAAGTATTTAATATGTACTTTATAACGTGTATGCACGCATTTGGCTGATTTCAAACTCTATTTACTTGTGCTAAGATCTCATTGTAACTCATGTTGGTTTTGTTTGTTTTTGTAATTGAATTGGAGCTTTGATTAGTGCAGTTATTTTTGTGCAAAAGACCCTCAAACAAGTGCCAAAAATTTTCGAAAAAATTGCTAAATAATTGATAAAAATCAATAAAAGTTGCCTAAACTCGCATGCAGCCAAACATAAACTATAAAGTATAGAGTACAGTCAGACATAGACCTGAGGCCCACGTCTGACCAACGTGTAGTCGGACATGGGCCTTAGAGTGCCATGTTCGACCAGCCTGGGAATAGTCCCTTTTGAGGCCTATTTTCTGGGCAGTCGATCCCCCTTCTCTTCCACCTTTTTACTTACGTTTTCGGAACTTGTGCAACGTATTATGGGCCATCATTTGCCTCCTCCAATTGATCAATTAGTGAACTAAAAAACCTGATTCCTTGAGTTAGAATCATGGACCATAGGACTTGGCCAATGACTTATAACCCGAACTCATTGAATACTTGGACTTGACTAGTAAAGTCAAGTAAAGTTAAATCATCCTAAACATCACATCAAAAGCACTTTTCCTCAAAACTCCCTCCAGCTTTTCTAACAAAAAGTCCTCCAACTTTTCTAACAAAAAGTCAAAAAGTAACCACATTTATTAACTAAAAGACAAAAAAACTCAATTTCCCATACTAAAAGTCAACAATATTCCATCACAAACAACTAAAAATAAAATACCATCATAACTCACTACATATTTTATTCATACTTTTCATTTCACTTCACTCCACTTGACTTTAATCGTAAAATGCCAAACGGGGTGATGTTTGAGCTGACTGTCACCTTTAGGACTGTCCGGAGTGGTGTGAAGCGATTGTTGACACCAAAAATGTCACTTTGCCTTTTCAAGATCCAAAGAGCTACATGAAGTCGCAACCTGCCATAAATAGGCAATGCTGCTTCCAAAAATCAAATCTTGTCAGAA
This sequence comes from Litsea cubeba, assembly GCA_012931725.1. Lineage (NCBI taxonomy): Eukaryota > Viridiplantae > Streptophyta > Magnoliopsida > Laurales > Lauraceae > Litsea > Litsea cubeba. The sequence goes on from CM022950.1 coordinate 46,773,860, forward strand.
TCAAACAAAAACTGCAAGATTCTTCCAGACAGCCAAAAGAGGAGTACACAAGAAGTTTCGGGCCATTTCAAAATCATTTGGCCTAACTTCGCTTCTCCGACAGCCGAAAAGGAGCTCTCGGCGACAAAAGCTCTCCGGGACCATGGTTTCCAAGACAGAGCCTATGGATCATCTTAAAATGACTCCAATAGGTTCCCTGTCAAATTTCAAGTCAATCGGACATCGATTGACCGCACATCAAACCGCGACATCTTCATCGCGATAAAAAGCAAGTCTACAGGTGATAGGACCCCAAACGGCTTCGAAACTCAAACAAAAGCCTATGGTTGGTCTTATTTATTGCTCAGGAGGCTTCACACCAAATTTCAGGTCATTCCGACATCGTTTGGCCCAATTTCAGCTTCTGACGGAAAATCGGCAGCTCTGCGCGACAAAGTCTTCGGCTTTCTCAGGAAATTGGAAACTTTGCAAAATAAAATGCAAGGATTCTCATCAGGTTTCCTACAAAGAAATTAGGCCAATAAATGGTCAAAATGTCAAGGAAAAGTACAGAAGAAAAAAGAATCGAAAAACAGCAAAAACGGACGCAAAACGGGACACGAAAGGGGGAAAACCCCCCAGGGTCGCAGACCCCTGCGACCCTGGGCCAGGGTCGCCGGCGACCTTGGAACCCGGGGTCGCCGGGAAAGCCCCGGAAACCCCGGTTTTCGCCGTTTTTTTCGCGATTCGAGGAGCCCAGCCTCTGGTACTTTCCAAAATTCATGCTTTTGAGACACCAAGTCCTCTGACATCCGTCCAAAACACGGGTAATCATCAAGAGTATTGAAAACAATATTGATCGCCACCCGGTCAACCAAAAAAAAGTGTGCTTTCTACCCGACCGATCGAGAAATCGACAGGACAGATGGCACCGACCCGCTGTTGGCAACAAACACCTGAAATTACATGATCATCTGATGTCGATCTACATGAAGATCCATCGATGATCATCAACAGAAGAATCTCAAAAGACGTGGCACGGCCCGCGACTCTTCAGCTGCTCGGCGACCACTTAATGCGATTAATTGACTAGCTTTATTACAGTCATTAATCCATTTCTTTGGACGGCCCAATCAGAAGCAAGCATTCGGGAGTTACAAGTCAAGAGATTCATGGCATTTAACCCATGAAACTCCTCCCATCATGGCGATTAAAGGCGATTAAATGCCCTCAATCTCCTCCGGCCAATCAGAAGCCAAGAAAAAGGAGTTACAAAATAAATAATTCAATTTTGTAACTCCTCCCATTATGCGGCTTAATGACAATAAAAGCCCATAAACCCTCCTAAAAGGCTACCTAAAAGCCTATAAATAGGAGGGCTCTCCAAGAAGAAAACACAGACAACATCAACAGACAGCAGACAGAAATCCAGAGAAAGGAAAAAGAGAGAAAACTCTGCGGAAATTCTACACCGGCCACCGCAACAAGGTGACAAAAGTCCCTTGGGGGGTACCCCCCCCAAGGTCCTTGCCTTCTCCTCCTGCCTCCAATGGCTTAGATATGGCTTTTCAGCCCGTCTACTCGGCTTTTTATTGGACATAGGACCTTCCTTTGGTCTTTGTCCTCTAAAAACCCGAGGTTATAGCCAAGCCAAGCGAATCAATAGCATCCTCTGTTCTCATCTGCATGGATGATGGCGAAGCCCACATATGGCTTGCGACCGTCAATCTAAACGAGTCCCCCACAATCTCCTGAGAAGTTAGATCCTCCTTTTCTTGCTTTTCATTGTAGTTTGTATTTTTTTTAAAAGAGACAAAAATCACAATTCTTGTCTTTCATTGTTGATAAGGATTGTAAATCGGCTATAAATGCCAAAATCGGCTATAAACGCCAAAAATCGGCTATAAACGCCAAAATCGGCTATAAATGCCAAAAAAATCGCCTTTCACGGCAAATCAAGAAAATGTCTCTTTTCTTAAATATATGTGCAATGGAAAACTTGAAAGAAGTTGATTTCCTTTTTACTTGCGAAGGTTGATCTCCGGATCACCACTTGCAATTCCAAGTAAAAATAGAAAATCTGGCACACCCACAAAAAAAAGAAATGTTGATGCACGCCCCCTTTTGCCCCCCGGTTACGAAAGGGTCGGAACCAAACGGACTCCCACGTCCGCCGACCTCGGTAGGAACCCGGGCATCGGGAGCGCGGTCCATCAAGCTGGCATCACCCGGTGGGACTCGTTTATTTGAGAACACGATGCTAGAAATGAAATATTTGCATATCATATATTTTGCTCTATGCTTATATTTCTTTTCTCGATTCCTTGGCTACTTTATAATTGGTGGCCTATGTTGAATTCCGCAAAAAAAAAAAATGAGATGAGATTTTTTGTTTGGAAATTTCTAATTCTTTGAATTTATTTCCACTCTTTCTCTTTTCAAAAAAAAAAAAAACAAAAAAAAATCAGATTTTTCATTTTTGGATTCAAAATTGAGAAACTTTGATCCTTTCCCTTCTGGGCACTGGCGCTCGCGGAAATCGCTGAGACCGTGTTCGGATCGGGGGTTGGGCCATTGTTTCTCTTCGATGAGTTCATTAAAAATCTAAAAATATATATATATATATAAAAGTATAAAAAAAAATTTTAGATTTCTCAATTTGGATTCAAAATTGAGAAACCTTGATCCGTTCCTATCGTTCATCGCGCTTGCAGAAATGTTGAGCCTGTTCGACTAAGGTTTTGGGCCATTGTTTCTCTTCGATGAATTCATAAAAATAAAAATAAAAAAAATATATAAAAAAAAAAGACATAGACCACTAAGGTTAAACCAACTGTGTTCTTTGATCATGGTTGATTCAAAGAAACGCCTTGTCCAGAGTGTGGAGACAGCTTGACTGTTCTAGGCAAGGGTCCTCCAAACGGGTTCATTAAGTAATCCTACCCTTACCTGGGGGCAATTCTATCAATCAAGATTTCATAAGACCGGGTTAGGAGGCCTATGTGTACTCTCTCGTCTTTTAAATAAATTTTTTTCAAAAATAAAATTTTTAAAAATAAAATTTAAAATAAAAATAAAAATAAAAAAAAATTTCAAAAAAAAAATCTTAAAAAAAAATAATAAAAAAATAAAAAAAATAAAATAAAAAAAAAAGATTTTTAAAAAAAAAAAAATCTTCAAAATCTTCGAAAAAAAAAAAACTTCCGTCATTTTGGGTTTAGATTAGAGAAATCTTGGTCTTCTCCTTTCTGAGCACTGGCGCTCGCGGAAATCGCTGAGCCCGTGTTCAGATTGGAGTGCCTTTTGCTCTCTTTGATGAACCCGATATTGGCCTTTCAAAAAAAAAAAACTCGTCATTTTTAGATTCAGATCCGAGAAATCATGGTTCATTTCTTTCTGAGCACTGGCGCTCGCGGAAATCGCTGAGCCCGTGTTCAGATTGGAATACCATCTGCTCTCTTTGATGAATCCAATCTTGACCTTTCAAAACAGAGAATCTCATCTCATAGATGCGGTCTCAAAACATTTGTGTCTAGCGGTACTAGTACGCCCTTTCAGGGTCTACTGTATTGCGACCGGCACATCTGTAACTCCAACTTTATATTCTTCTTACCTCGAGCAAGCTCTGCTTCTCGATAAGTCGAATTTAAGTTCACAATTGCTTCTAGCAGTCACTGGGATGCCCATTCTGGGCTTACCATACCTGCGATCAGAACAATTGTACCCTCTATGGCATTTTGCCTTCCTCATATTGCTTGGGTCATCTACCTCGAGCAATTTGAAAAGACGAAACCATAGAACTTCCCATTTATGATCATTATATTCTTGTGATTACTAATGGATGTGGTCTTGTTTCAGAAATTTTCGAAAACTAACAATGGCAGCTTCACTAACCATTACTTTCGACGAAAACAAGCACCAACTCATGCTTCAACAGAAGCAAACCACGCGCACCTACAAGCGCCCCATCAGCTGCCGAAGTGTCAACTCCCTCGGCAACTCTCTGAACTCCGGGTCGACCTCGACTCCCCGGACTATCGTCTTTGGGACACTGGGACCATTCCCACTTCCTGAGGAACAAACTGCTCCCTCCAAGAAGCAGAAACTCGCCTCTCAACGTGTCACTACCATGACACCAAAGGCGAGCACCAGAAGGCCTGAAGCCCGTGGCAGCCCCACGAAGCCTCAACCTGCAAACAACCAGGTCTACTCCAAGACTTGGTCCCCAAAACCTTCACCAAAACAGAGAAGGTCCCATACATCCACTAAGCCAGCATTCCTGGCCCCACTCAAGGAGAACCAGTTCTATCCTCTTGCTTACATGAAAGAGGAGAGACCCATCTCAAACCTGACTTCCAAGTCATCCCAGCATGAGCCGGCTTGTTCCTACAAGCCCAAAATCAAGTCATGCATCACAAGGCCTCTACAAGCACCTGCTAAGGCCTACAAACCTGCAGTTCGACCCTTCATATCTACAGGGGCCGAACTTCAAAAATTCAAAGCTTCGCTGCAACTGGCAAAGGACAGGGTTCGCATCCTATCCTTGCCCAGCTACAAAGAAGACAGGCTCGGCTGCTGCGCCCGAGGGAGCACATCCTTCATCGTCAAAGCCCAGTCAGAGCTGACCGAAGCTCAAATTGCTCGTCGTATACGCCGCCGCGCGTCGTATAGACAAAAGAGACTAGAGAAGCAAAGGACCCAGCCTCCCACACTTCAAGTCTCTCCCAAATGGGTCGAAAAAGAAAGACCCAACCAAGTTGCTGCCGTCCATATGGTTGGAAAAACCAGAAGGCGCCAAAAATCAGCAACAAAAATCCATGTCCGACGTCCAATGACCCGCAGCGTCTCAAGGACAAGAAGACATTCAGAAGAATCCCCTGCTCCTTCAAGCAAAGGACAGCAGAGTGATCCTTCCTCAAGCTCCTCTTCAAAAAGAATGAGCCCCAGCTCAGTCACCAGGACAGTTTCTTCGTTCGAATCACGAAGGATGAATGTCTTGGCTACAAATTCTGAGCCACCACCCCGCAATCCACCTCCAGAAGATGCGATCACCCGCATCCAGCAGTTGGAACAGGGCCAGCAGAGGATTGAAACTCTGATGGAAAACCTTCTCCTCGCCTTCCAAAATCAGGCGAACAATGAACCTCCTCCGAATCATCAAGACGACGAGGTAAATAGAGAAGAAAATGAGTCACGCGCCCTTACCAAAAAGGACGTAGACGGTATCCTCGCCAAAGCAAAAGAAGAGGATATACTCAAAGAGCATGGGATCAAGCCACCATATCCCTTATGGATGGACTCGGTCCCGTTCCCCACCAAATTCAAGCATCCTACTCTCCAAACATATACGGGGAAAGGATCAGCCAGACAGCACGTCATCCACTTCAAGATCCTGACGGGAGCTATCGCGGATCAAGATGCACTCAAAATCCGCCTCTTTGCAAGTACCCTAAAAGGTACGGCCTTCGATTGGTACTCCACTCTGCCGGAGGACTCAATCCAAAATTGGGCCATGCTAGAGACACGCTTCCTGACTCACTTCAAAGGTGAGGATCACCCCGCTACTATGGCTCAGCTGTGCAGCCTAAAACAGGGGGAGAATGAATCAACATATGACTTCATTCACAAGTGGAAAGCAATGGCATACAAATGCTCTGATGTATTGCCACAGGCGTCGCTAGTCGACATCTGCCGAAACAACATGAGAGCCAGAATCCGCTCCATGATCATCGGCAACAAATCAAAAAACCTGGGAGAACTCCTAGAAGCTTCCATGGAAGCTGAAACGGTGATTAAAGACCTCAACAGTCAGAAATCATCAAGAAAAGAGCCAACCGCCATTGCAACCTCTAAACCAAAGAAGAAAGAGGTCCTCAATGTGCAGACCAAGTCAGCTCCTCAGCCATCAAAGAAAGCTGAAAACAAAGCTGTTGGTAAGAGACCTGAACTCTCTGATGCCTTCAAAGAACGAGTAGAGAAGAAATACCCGTTTGATGAAGATGTTGATGAAATCTTCGGGGCTCTTGTGGCAAACGGCAAGCTCACCTTGCCTGAACCAAAAAGACCGGGTGATGTTGGCAAAACCAACGATCCTCGGTACTGTCCATATCACCAGATGATCTCGCATCCTCTCAATCAATGCTTCGTTGTGAGAGAGAAAATAAATGAGATGTGGAAAAACGGAGTCATCACCTTTGACAAAAACTATGGGTCTGCCTCCGTCAACATGGTGACATGTGGACAAACATCAAGATCACCGAAGAAGAAGATCACTACTTCCTTCAAGGTGATAAACTCAATCGAAGCGTCCGAGCAACTGGTTCCTTACCCAACACCAGACGGACAACCGATATGGGTACATCCCGATCTCCTGGAAGATGAAAATTGGGAGGTCGTGAAAATAAAGCCTACAGCTCAACAGCGAAGGCAGGCTAGGAAACATCTCCTCAAGCTCAAACGGCAAGAGAAGACCCAGCCAAAACTAGAGGTCAAAGAAAAGGCAGAGGCTTCCTCTACCGCTTCACTGGAGGTAACAAAAACATCCCTTCCAGAGACTTCAAAGGGGGTAAGGAAATTCACTCTCAGTGATTTCATGCCACCTCAATTCAAAGAAGCCATGCAGGAGACATCATACTCTTGCAATTCGGTAGTTGGATTCTCCATTGATGGATACGAGTCCAGCGACACCGATGATGGATTCGAATCCAACTACACAGATGAGTGGGAAGAGTCCCGTGAAACAGGAGAATATCTCTCCGATGAAGAATGGGTTCCTGAATCTCATCTTATGCCAGTAATCTGGTATAACCCCCTACAGCCACAAGGATCCTGGTCTGATGATGAAGAAGACCAAGAAGCTGTACAAGAAAATGCTGCTGAACCAGCACCTCTCATTACTCCAGTGGAAATCAACAATGTTGAACCACAAAGAGATGATGAAGAAGAAGATCCGGCTCCCATGCCTGATCTTGAAGAATATGCAAGGATCTTGCAGCGACTCGCTCTAGAACAAGAGCAAGAACGCGTCAACGAGCCTCCTCGCAATCCAGAGCCTGAAGTCCCTGAAGACCATCAGGTACATCCTCCCTTAACTCCTGAAAATGGAGAAAATTGCTGGATAGACGATCCTCTTACATCCGAGGATGGGTCTGACTCCGATCAGGCAACGTCTCCTGTCAGAGCTTCCTGTAATGTGATAATTCGGGATTATAGCTCTTCCGAAGCATCGTCTGATGAGAGCACTTACACTCCGGCGACGCCTAGCAATATATCTTCTGGAGCCACCTCGTCTCACGTGACTTTCACTGAGATGACACCCTCTCAGGTTTCTTCTCCTGAGACTGTGACTTCGAAGTTCACACCCTTCCTGACTGAAGAATTCCCAGCCATTGATGCTTGGGACGATGAATTAGTCAACGAAGAAGAAAGATTGCTGGATGCTGTTCAGGACTTGTTCCCGGAAAATGCTCCATGCAACACAATCACTGAGGATGGTAACTCTGCTGCTGATGCATCCTCAGCAAATGAAAAACGACAGCCTCTTGATCCTGAAGACAATCTTCCAAACGAAGACCCTTCTCAAGAAGCTCTCGAAGTTGGTAGAGGCACCCGCTCTGGCCGGGACTACCACAAAAATTACAACCAATCTTCCTTTACATATGTAAATCCTTCGGGAAAAGATGTTGTAAGCGCCCCTAGTGGCAACAATGATGAACATGCAGGCCCTAAGGAGGCTTTCAAGTATGACTTGATTGAACACTTCAAGCACATACCTGCACGTCTGCACATCCTAGATTTGTTGCGAATGTCTCCGCACACTCGTGATAATCTCATTTCGGAATTACAAAAGCTGAATGAGGATGTCGACAAACATGCCCCGCAAGTCCTCCAAATTGAAATGGATTACCGGGTCAAAAACTCAGAAGCCTCCTCAAAGGGAGAAAAGAAGAAAACTGAGGGATCATGCATTGAATGCCTCTCGGTTAAAAAAGCAGCCAGTGCAACCATCGCCTTCACAAAGGATGACCTCCTACTTGGCGAAACCAGGCATAACCGACCCCTGTACTTCACAGGGTATATCAAGGAAATGCCTATGCATAGAGTTCAGATCGACCCAGGTTCTGCACTCAACCTCATCTCCACATCGGCTCTTGAAGAGTTGGGCATCCCACCCAGCAAACTGAGCCACACATCTGTATCTATCTTTGGATACGATGGGAGTACTCAAAGGCCTATCGGCAAAATCAGGTTCAAATTGCAGATAGGTGATCTTATCTCTGAGGTCACAGTGTATGCAATAAAGACCCCTTCATGCTACAACATCCTTCTCGGACGCCCTTGGATCCATGAGAATGGTGTTGTCCCTTCAACTCTACATCAATGCATCAAGTTTGTTGGCGACGACGGCATGATACATCGAGTCTTTGCGGACAGAAAACCCTTCAAAGGTAAAGAAATCCACTTCGCAGACTCACAGATGTATGAAGGTGAAAAAGAAGAAGAGGAGAAGCATACAGCATCCTTTGCCGAAAATCTCCAGAAAGATAAAGGCAAAGCTCCTCAACAATCACCGGAAGAAAACAAACCATCCGGTAAATCTGAAGAGAGAGTGCAAACTCCCTTCATCATCTCCCTCAAATCTTCAAAGCCTTTGGTCATCACAACTAAAGTGAAGAAGGCAAAACAAAAGCCTGGGGGCAAATTTGTTGTCTCTTTCGTGTCTATCATGCAAGACACGGACTCGGATTCAGAGCCAGAAGACAACACATCGTCAAGCCAAGCTGACATTCAGCAAGTTCAGCCTGCTCTTACTCCAATGGAGACAACTTCTGACATAGAAGATCCTACGTCAGCTTCCTTCGTTGTTCCAGCAACTTCAACAAAGGAAAAACCGATCTTCTTCCATAGATCGGATGCTTCTTCATCAAACTCCATGCTTGAACCTTTCCAAAATAAAGGTACGCCTCAACTATCCTTATACAGTTCTGTGGCACAAGCTATTATGAAGAAAATGGGCTATGACGCTCAAAACCCAGTCGGTTTGGGAGAAGGACGCGGTATTCTCACGCCATTGGGGCCCGTCTTGACCAAAAGCCAGCTGGAAGATTGGAGACTCTACGGCTATGTAGAAAAGTCTTCACACGGGTTAGGGTATGATCCTGACACTCCCTTGAGACAGTTGACACAAAGGCTTAAAAGTCAATATACTGACCAAGCCTCAACATCTCAAGTCCATGAAGACATCGATCTCCCTGGATATCTCTTTGATGAGTCACCTGACAAAGATCCAGGAAGCTCATCCAATTGGCACGATTTCTCCGAAAATGAAGAGGAGTTGTCCGATGGCACAGACGTGTGGACTTCTGACCCAGAAGAACCCTCATCTCCAAAAGAAGTAGCCTACTTCGACTCGGTTTCAACAGGCGATTGGGATCATCTCATAGCAAGCCTTGGGAAAATTACCGATCAAGAAGACCCGTGGAAAGGAACAAAACCTTGGTCTGGAAATGCCCTTGAAACCCCAGAAGGTTTCGTTGAGCTGGAAGCCTCCGAAAATATTGTGGAGGAACCACCTTCGAACCTTCCAACAGAAGATCCTGTTCAAAAGATAGACTTGGGAACACCAGATAACCCACGTCCTGTATTCATAAGCAAGAATATAAAGGATGATGAGTTACCCGAGTATATCGCTTTTCTTCGTGAGTTCGTTGATTGCTTTGCATGGTCTTACGCTGAAATGCCAGGCTTAGACCCCAAAATAGCAGTTCACAAACTCAATCTTCAAGAAGACATCAAGCCTGTCAAGCAAGGCCAAAGAAGATTCCGTCCAGATGTGATGGATAAAATTGAACAAGAAGTTCAAAAACTCAAAAGCGTCGGCTTCATCCGTGAGGAACAACATCCTGAATGGTTGGCCAACATTGTCCCCGTGACAAAGAAAAATGGGCAGATCAGGGTCTGTATTGACTATAGAGACCTGAATGGCGCATGCCCAAAAGATGAATTTCCGCTCCCCATACCAGAGGTAATGATTGATAATACCTGTGGATTCGAGCGAATGACATTCATGGATGGTTTCTCTGGCTACAATCAGATAAAGATGCATCCTGAGGATGAAAAACATACATCCTTTCGAACCCCATTTGGCGTGTATTGCTACACTGTCATGCCATTTGGTCTGAAGAATGCTGGTGCCACATATCAGAGGGCTATGATGAAAATATTCCAAGATATGCAGCACAAGACGGTTGAATGTTACGTTGATGACCTCGCCGTCAAAAGCAAAAGAAAAGAAGATCATCTCGAAAACCTTCGAGAAGTCTTCCTCCGGCTTCGCAAACACAAACTGCGAATGAATCCATTGAAATGCTTCTTCGGCGTCTCGTCGGGTAAGTTCCTCGGATTCTTAGTTCGGAAAGCTGGAATAGAGCTTGACCCCATAAAAGTCAAAGCCATTCTAGAAATGCCCTCTCCAAGAACCTTGAGAGAACTCAAAGGGCTTCAAGGGAGATTGGCCTACATCAGACGGTTCATCTCCAATCTTTCGGGGAAATGCCGTCCATTCTCCCGGTTGATGAAAAAGGGTGTAAACTTTGTCTGGGATGCTGACTGTGAAGCTGCTTTCCAAGACATCAAGTCATACCTGACAAAACCTCCAGTGTTAGCTGCTCCTACCACTGGAAAACCATTCATCTTGTACACAAGAGCCCTTGATCACTCTCTGGGAGCTCTGCTTGCGCAAGAAAATGATCAAAGAAAAGAAGCTGCTCTATATTACCTCAGCCGCATGCTAGTAGGTGCAGAGCATCGCTACTCTCCAGTCGAAAAAGAATGTCTTGCAGTGATGTTCGCCGTACAAAAGCTGCGTCACTACTTGCTTTCCAACACAGTCTACCTAGTCTCGAGGGTCAACCTCTTGAAGGTCCTTGTCACAAAGGCAGGTTCTCTCAATGCTCGACTGGCAAAATGGTCCATCCTTCTGTCACAATTTGATATTAGGTATGTACCACAAAAAGCAATCAAAGGGCAAGCTCTAGCGGACTTCCTCGCAGAGCATCCATTGCCTAAAGATTCTCCACTCAGAGATGATCTCCCAGACGAACCAGTCTACAATGTGGAGACTTTCTCACAAAGTGCCTCCTGGGACATGTACTTTGACGGTGCAACCAGGACAAATGAAAAAAGACAGCTGATCTCGGGAGTTGGCATCCTCTTTGTTAGCCCCGACAAATACATGATTCCACACGCTTTCTCGCTACTGGAACCATGCACAAACAATGCAGCTGAATATCAAGCTCTGATCTTAGGATTGGAACTCGCCATCGAATCCGGTATCACTATGCTGGAAGTCTTTGGAGACTCTCAACTGATCGTCAACCAGATGAATCAGAAATTTGAAGTCAGGAAGCCAGATTTGCTGCCCTACTACAACAAGGCACAATCACTTCTGCAAAAGTTTGACATCTGTCACATCACCCACATTCGTAGAGGTGAAAACATACGTGCAGATGCCCTAGCCGGACTTGCCGCATCCATGGCAATCCAGGAAGGGGAAAACATGCAAGTCACAGTGTGCGAAAGAAGAATCCTTCCTCCTCTTAACACACACCAAGCAGTTGCTGAATGCCACCAAGTGGTCGGAAGTCGGATTTCAATCCTTCAAACTTCAATTGGCGACTGGAGGGATCCGTTCATTGATTACATTATGTTCGGAATCCTACCTGAAGATCCAAAAGAACGGGTAAGCATCCAAAGGCGAACCCCAAGCTTCCATTTGGATATTCCTTCAAAAATCCTTTACAGGAAATCCTTCAACGGAGTACTTCTACGCTGCTTGTCACAACAAGAGGCTGAAGAAACACTCAAAGAAGTTCATGCTGGTCTTTGCGGAGCTCATCAGGCTGGACCTAAGCTCTATGATCAGATAAAAAGGTTAGGATATTACTGGCCTACCATGGTAGCTGACGCAATGCAATTTGCTAAGCGCTGCCAACAATGCCAAGTTCATGGAGATTACATTCACATGCCTCCAGAATGGCTGCATCCTACAGCGATCTCATGGCCTTTCGAAGCCTGGGGTATGGACATCATAGGTCCTATTTCTCCCCCTTCAAGCAAAGGTCATCGCTTCATCTTCGCCGCTACGGATTACTTCTCCAAGTGGTCAGAAGCATTTGCGTTTAACGAAATGAAGACCTCATCAGTCCTTCAGTTCCTACGCACCAACATCATTTGTCGTTTCGGCATACCCAAAAGATTCGTCCATGATAACGGACCACAGTTCCGGGATCATCGATTCTACAGGTTCTGCGACAAATACAAAATCCAAAGCTGTCCTTCGACTCCATACAATCCGGCAGCAAACGGGTTAGCAGAAGCTTTCAACAAGACACTCTGCAAAATCCTCAAAAAAATGGTCTCTAATCACAAAAGAGACTGGAGCGACAAAATGTCTGAAGCTTTGTGGGCCTATCGAACCACCGTTCGAGGACCAACCCATAGCACACCATTCTCCTTGGTCTATGGATGCGAAGCTGTCGTGCCCTTGGAAGTACAAATTCCTTCCTTGAGGGTATCCTTGCAAAATGACATGACTCAAGAAAGCAATGTCAAATTGCGGCTCCATGAGCTGGACAATCTCGATGAGAGACGGCTCGAAGCTCAACAAAGCATTGAACTTTACCAAGCACGTATGGCAGGATCTTTCGATAAAAAGGTCAGGCAACGCGCCTACAAAAAGAGTGACTTGGTTCTTGCGGTAAAAAGACCAATGGTCTTCGCTCACAAATCCAAAGGCAAATTTGAGCCGAAATGGGAGGGACCCTACGTCATCGACAAAGTTTTCTCCAATGGCGCATACGCACTCCTAAACATGGAAGGTGACAGATGTATGCTGCCCATCAATGGCAAGTTCTTAAAGCGGTACTACCCTTGAAGACTTACCCAACTGGGTAAGAGCAATGCCTGTACGGCCAAAACCGGTTTCCAGGTACACGCTCGCTAAACCCACCCTTTTTTAGAATTTTCATGTCAAATATTGAAATTTCTAGAAATCTAAAACAATGCTTACTTTCATCGTTTCATTGTTCAAAAAAAAAATATATATCCAAGTTTAGGAACCTTTCCCTAACTTGTACCAAAATTTTCAACCCTTGAACCCAAAATTCATGGTTTGAAACAAAATCCGGATTCAGGGATTTCCACCCTAGTCCACCCTGCCTTTTACCGCCAAAATGGTTTTAGGTCAAAACTTATGACCCTCGTGTCTTTAAACAAAAAAAAAATGGTTTTTCAAAAAACCGCGAGGAAGCGACGCTTAGTCGATACTCGCACAAATCGGAAGCAAGCGAACCACGTTCGACACTTCCAAAATCGCAGGGAAGCGACATTTCGTCGATACTTGCAAAATCCAAAACCGTGGAAACGCAACATTTCAGTTGATATCCACAACCCAAATTTCAAAGGTTCGAAAAAAACCTAAAAAACTGTGGAGACGCAACATTTCAGTTGATATCCATAACCCTAAGGTTCGAGAAAACCACAAATTTCAAAAATCGTGGGGAAACGACATCAAGTCAGTACCCGCAAAACCAAAAATTTTGAAAAGCAAGGATGCGACATTCCATCGATACTTGCACCCAAATCCGCGAGGATGCGACATTCCATCGATACTCGCAACCGAATGAGCAAGGATGCGACATTCCATCGATACTTGCAAGAACATTCAGCAGGGAGGCGACTTTTAGTCGATACTTGCATTTTTTTGAAAACCAAACCGGCTATAAATGCCACAAACAGGCTATAAATGCCACAAACCGGCTATAAATGCCATCAAAACAGGCTATAAATGCCACAAACCGGCTATCAATGCCACCAAAACAAAACCGGCTATCAATGCCACAAACAAAAAAACTTGGATTTCAAAAAAAAAAAAACGGCTATCAATGCCACCAAAACAAAACAGGCTATCAATGCCACCAAAAACCGGCTATAGATGCCACAAAACAAACCGGCTATCAATGCCACCAAAATTGGCTATAGATGCCACAAAAAAAAAAACTCGGCTATCAATGCCACAAGAAAAGCTGGCTCTCATGCCAAAATTGGCTTCCATGCCACAAACAAAAAACCTGGCTTTCATGCCAAAACAATCACTTGACAAAAGATTTTTCACAAAATGACAACCTTTTGATCAAATCCCATTTAGCAATTACTTTTATCACAAAAAGATTCAAGTGAGCGTAGGGATAACAAAAAAAAGAAGAGCATCCCATTTAGCAATTACTTTTATCACAAAAAGATTCAAGTGAGCGTAGGGATAACAAAAAAAAAAAGAGAAAAGAGTACCAAAAAAATACATGTGGTACCAAAAAAAAAGAGAGAGAAAGTGTTCACAAGCACTACAAAAAATAAGTACCAAAAAAAATACAAGTGGTACCAAAAAAAAAAGAGAGAAGGATGGTTTCTGTAAAAAAAAAAATATACAGGAGCTCAATCAAAAATGGTCTCCAGCCAAGAGTTCAGCTCCCCAAGCAAACTTTTAGCCTCAGCCGTCAAGGATTCCAAGGCACGCTTCTTCAGGAACCTGCCATGAGATGCTGGAGTGGGCTGTACCCCTTCTCTCACACCAGGAAGCTTACCTCGAGCAGTTTGCCATTGTTCCTCCTCATCAGACTTCCTTTTGAGAACCCGTTCGGCATCTGCAACCTGGTGAATCAGGGCACTCTCCCTGTCGCGAGCCTCTATTATGGCAGTCCACTTGGCAGCGACTTGTGCCTGCAAATGCTCAAGACGTTTCCTGGCCTCATCGACCTCCCTGTCAAGGATGTTAAGGTCATGTGTCAGCCTGATGATGGCTATCTCTTCTAAGTTCCTCTTTCGGACTGCCTGCTTCTTGCTTTCTGTAGCCTCATCCAGGTCAGACTTAGCCTTATCAGCAGGGTCCAGGAACATCTCCTTGAAGAACTGGTCATCAGCCAAACTCACGGTCTCAAACCACTTGTCACCCAGTGCAATGATCCTATCAACGATCGCCCTGGCACCTGTGACATCCAGACCAGCCTCTTCAGCATCACTGAGAATCTCCTGCACATGCTGGATCATGCCAAATCCGGCTTCCAAGTGCCCAGAAAAGAGAGTCTCAATCCAAGAGCTCAGAACTCGCATCACCACCTTCTTCGCAAAAAGAAGAGATGGCCCAGCTGAGGATTCGCCCAACTCCGTTGGTCGGCTACTCATATCATCATCTGTTGAAAGAGTAACAAAAGAACTCTTTCCAGCTGAATCTACTCCTGCTCGGGAAGGGATCTCAGCGCGAGGAATCTCCTCAATATTGTCAGAGCTGGTCCCAGGAATCTCTACCTCTGGATCAACCTCTGGCATCTCTTGCTCTGGAAGCGACGGATCCTCCTCTGCCACTTCAAAACCTGCAAAGGAAACACAAAAAGGTATGAATATGACCCTGTTTGAAAATCATTATCAGAGTTATAACTACAAAATACCTTCTTCGACGACTGGCGGAACACTTTCTTCCTCCATGAACTCATCGAAAGCATCATCAACATTTGCGTCGATCGATGGTTCAAAGTCATCAGAACCCTGTGGCAAGTCAGCTGACAACAAAAAAAAAATGTGTTAGCAAGCCAAGTCACAAACTCAAAAAAAAAAAGAGAGCAAAAGAAGTCGTACCAATTGGAGATTCTGGATTTACTCCAGAGTCCCTCGGTTCTTCTTCAGGTGCCTCGACAGGATCCATCACCACCTCATCGGTTGGGACCTCAGGCATCACCAAGTCTTCCTCTGCTAAAAAAAAAAGAAAAGCAGAAACAAGAAGCAAATCATAACATGAAAAAAAATCCCATGAAAAGAAATGGAAAGAGAAAAGGAAGAATCATACCTTCACCGACGGTCTCTTCTTCTCGGCTTCTCTTCTCTGGAGGCTCGTCAGCATCCACTGGCACATCCTCATTGATAGTAAGAGGAACTTCCAAGTCAGGAGAATCCTCATGCTGCCCCTTGCTGCGATGATGACTCCTCCTCCTCTTACCTCTGCGGGCTCGCTTCTTAGAGGAACCTGCCCCGCTGTCAGAGTCAGGTTTGCCACTCGACTCCTCACTAGATGGTCTGCTCTTGCCAGTAGACTCCACGGAAGCTTGCCTCTGTGCCGCTTGCATCCAAGCGCCAAGTTCGGCTTCCTCCTGTTCTAGCTGCTCCAAAGCCTCATCAGGTATCTCTCGAACAGCTTCAGAACCGATGACGCCCTGGTCACCGAGAAAGCCTATCTTGTGCTTCTCTCCAGAAAGGAAGGCCCAAACTTCCTCTCACCGGATGCCATCCGACTTTCCAAGGCCCTTTCCAGATGCCAGCTTCACATCAAGCTCCTTCTTGGAAAGCCCCCGATATGCCGAAAAGCTCTCCGCGAACCACTTCGCAAAGCCGGCAGTACGGGAAGTCAACAACACAGGATAAGAAATCATGGCTGTAGTGTCTTCAGCACTATAGAAAGCCCATGCATTTCTCCCGTCCTGTAAGCCTCCAAAGCGCTTCACCATGCTTGAAGGCGCTCCAACAACGCCTTGAGAAAAGCCTAACTGCAAAGCAAAGCGAGAGGGTACATACGGCTGGATGTCGACGAAAAGATGTCTACGGTACACCATCGTGCCGACACGTATGCTGAAAAGCCACTCTCTCTCTGCATTTGTCAAGGAATAATGCCTTCCCGACCCCGCCCTAGTAGAATCTCGGGAGGCACCAAAATCAAAAGCCTTCTTCCGCAACTCCGGAGAAAGCTGATGAGAGCCTAAAATATACATTTTAGGCCCTTCAATGTGGACTTTGTAACACTTTAGAATTAGATTATTTAGCTTAATTATGTTATTTCTATGTTTTCAGGAGTTTTAAGAGAATAACCAGAAGATGGAGCTAAAGACGAAGAACAATGGCAAACATCAAAGATCACCCAGGCTTACTGCCTGCTGGCGTCCAGACGCCAGCCATGGGGCGTCTGGACGCCCGACCACAGAATGCAACCCAACCACTGCCTGCTGGCGTCCAGACGCCAGCCATGGGGCGTCTGGACGCCCGGACCGGGTGAAGTCCGTCTTGGCGCGTTTTGAGAAAGATTTTTAGGACTCTAACTCTATAAATATGTTTCCAACTTTGATAAGAGGGAGGAAGATCTTTGGGAAAAGCTCTGGAGCATAGTTTGGGAGAATTGGAAGAAAGCCAATGGTGATTCTGTCAGGGATTCGTCATCAACCTCTCGCCATGTGTAACTAAACTTCTATCTTAGGGTTCCGATGAAGCCCTAACTTCGTATTATTGGTGATGTATAGGTTTTAGGGTTTTACTTTCAATGCTTTTGGTTATATGACAAGATGTTAATCCATTGTTTGGATTTTATTAATGCAATATCCCTTTCTTCTGGTATTTTGATCTTGTGGGTTTGAATACTAAGTTATATAACGGTGCTTTCATGAATGTGTTTGTTAGATCTAGGATAATCTATGCCATAAGAGATAGGTTATGCCCTGATTTACATCCATATATCGTTATTTGTCGACTTGGTGAAGGTTTGTAACCAGAACAAGTCTGTTTAGCGTTGATTGTGCAACCCTAGGTCTATACTTGCCATTGTGCGAGGTTAGAGTGGATTCATACCCTGAGATCTTTTCTCTAATTGATTTAAACCTTTTCTTTTAATTTGTTAATTTAGGAATTACAACCAATCAAACCAGCAATTAGTTTTCTATTAGGATTAGTTTAGGAATTAAGGAACCAACACAACTTAGCCTTTTTGTCCCAGTGGATACGATACTCGGTTAGCATCTTTGCTTTCATAAGTAGAGATATTAGCGGGAGATAATTTATATTTGCAACCCTATTTTAGGACGAACAAATTTTGGCGCCGTTGCCGGGGACAATTAGCACGGTTGTTTGTTTCTTTTAGTTAGGATATTAGTTTAGTTTCGTTTATCAGTTTTTATTCATTTCCATCTTTTCTCACATCTTTATTTTCTTACTGCAGGTTATTGATGTTAACACAAGAATCTTACAGTTTGTACAGGATTTAAGAGAACTCTTCAAGAAGTTGAGGTTCTACTCAATTAGAAGCTCTCCTTTACCTAAAGGACGGTAAGCCTAAACGTTGTGATTCTTCTCATATAACTGCAGTAAGTGTGTGTGTGCATGCTTGGTCGTCGCTCTTGTCATCCAGATTTGATATCTCTAGACCAAGACTTAGAGCGAGTCCTTAGAAAAATAAGATCATCTAAACACTCTTCTGATTATTCACACACAATTTCAACCATGGCCGAGGAAAGAAAGGAAGATGAGGCTCTTCCTCTTCGGCCCTTGAAGGAGCACTATACTCCTTCGGAATACGCATCACCATCGTGTATTCAGCTGCCAGCAGTTCCGGCAGCTCAATATGAAATCAAACCAAGTACCACTCACTCATATTCTCAAAGAGATCCCATGCCTCATCCTCATTTTTCAGCATGATAGATCCCCCACTCGCGGTGACTACCATGTTTCTCCATTCAGGAGACAAGCCATCATAGAAGAATTGAACCAATTGCCACTTGGCGATTTGGTGATGGGGACACTTCCGAAGAAGATCCTTGAACCTGTCCCACGCCTCATGAAATTGTTCACTATCAGTTTGGGCGAAAGATGTAATGGATCTCCTGTACTGATTAGTTTTGCCCACTGAGAAATATTTATCCAAAAACTTTTGTTGCAGTTGGGCCCAAGTTGTGATGGAATTCGCTGGTAAAGTACCTAGCCAATACTTAGCTTTGTCCTTTAGCGAAAACGGAAAAAGAAACATTTTTAGGGCTTTTTGAGTTATTCCTTTCTTTCTCTTTTTTGTTTTTTGTCGCTAACATTTTGCAGGTTGGTTCTTTCATGCAAGTTGGGGGGTCTTCCCCTTTTATCTTGTTTCTGCCTCTTTGTTACGCGATACCCAGGTGATATCCTTCCTTCTACTTTACTTTCCTTGTCCTTTATCTTATGTTTTGTGTTTTACATTGTGGACAATGTTCGGTTCAGTTGGGAGGTGGGGTATTACCCTTTGGGTTAGTTTTAATAGTTTTTGAGTTTTTCCTTTTCTTTTTAGTTAAAAAAAAAAAATAGGATTTTTGCTCAGTTTGTTAGTTTTTTTTTTTTCGGGGGATTTCTAACCGAGTTTTTTTTTATGAAACGAAGATACCCTGATTTTTGGAACTTTTTGTGAGAAACACGAGAAAAAGGGTTCACTATCTTGTTTTAGGAAACGGGTTTTGAGAAATTGTTGAAATATTGATCCATCACTTAACACGTATGTTATAGAGATTTTTGAAATGAGAAGCTATGATTTCCATATTTGTGAGAACTTCAAAACAGTTATGATGGAAAGCCGACCCTCAGACATACAGTGTTCCGGTTCAACTGTGAACTAATTCGGGTATATGGAAAGGGCTACCTATTGTTGGGGACTGTTAAAAAAAAAAAAAAAAAAGATTGTGACTAGTTTGGGTTCGTAGCCTTTTTAACCCGAGTCAGTAAGCTCATAGGGGTATTGCCATACCTAGTGCCCTAAGAACGACTGTTTTGGGAGTCATTAGCTGAATGCTCGTTACATGGGTTAATTAGAAAGCTTAATGGACTTAGGCATTGCACAGTCACATGTCTTAAAAAAAAAAAAAAAAAATGTTATCAAGTCCTTTGGTGAATAATAGTGTGAAAGCCACCATACCTTGAGAGGAATTATGTTAACTTCTACCGAGGTTAGGTGGCCCAGACTTTTGAAAGCAAAAGAAATATTTGTGTTTTCACGGAAATTATTAGTGGATCATTTTATGCTTTATTGCTTCTATACATACACAATTTTCACCGTGCACGATCAATTTTTCCAGCATGATCTTGAGGACTTCTAACCAACAGATAGGATTTGTGACCCACATTTGAGATGTGTATTGAAAACCCCATAATCAGGCATATCTGGTGTTTGTAGATATCTTGGTGAACGATTCTCTCTGTTTTTCATTTTTAGGAATTTTGTGGGTAGATTCACTGCAAACCCTCACGAGACTATAACTCGTCCTCTAGGGGGAACCTAGAGGTTTAAAGGCTTGCTGCACATGCTAAGTGCAGCCGTGCTCCCTACGAAAGTGGCCTAGTTAGTTTTTTATTTCTATTTTAGCTTTGTTCGAGGACTAACAAAGTGTCAGTTGGGGGGTGTGATGAGAGCCTAAAATATACATTTTAGGCCCTTCAATGTGGACTTTGTAACACTTTAGAATTAGATTATTTAGCTTAATTATGTTATTTCTATGTTTTCAGGAGTTTTAAGAGAATAACCAGAAGATGGAGCTAAAGACGAAGAACAATGGCAAACATCAAAGATCACCCAGGCTTACTGCCTGCTGGCGTCCAGACGCCAGTCACCGGGCGTCTGGACGCCCGACCACAGAATGCAACCCAACCACTGCCTGCTGGCGTCCAGACGCCAGCCATGGGGCGTCTGGACGCCCGGACCGGGTGAAGTCCGTCTTGGCGCGTTTTTGAGAAAGATTTTTAGGACTCTAACTCTATAAATATGTTTCCAACTTTGATAAGAGGGAGGAAGATCTTTGGGAAAAGCTCTGGAGCATAGTTTGGGAGAATTGGAAGAAAGCCAATGGTGATTCTGTCAGGGATTCGTCATCAACCTCTCGCCATGTGTAACTAAACTTCTATCTTAGGGTTCCGATGAAGCCCTAACTTCGTATTATTGGTGATGTATAGGTTTTAGGGTTTTACTTTCAATGCTTTTGGTTATATGACAAGATGTTAATCCATTGTTTGGATTTTATTAATGCAATATCCCTTTCTTCTGGTATTTTGGTCTTGTGGGTTTGAATACTAAGTTATATAACGGTGCTTTCATGAATGTGTTTGTTAGATCTAGGATAATCTATGCCATAAGAGATAGGTTTATGCCCTGATTTACATCCATATATCGTTATTTGTCGACTTGGTGAAGGTTTGTAACCAGAACAAGTCTGTTTAGCGTTGATTGTGCAACCCTAGGTCTATACTTGCCATTGTGCGAGGTTAGAGTGGATTCATACCCTGAGATCTTTTCTCTAATTGATTTAAAACCTTTTCTTTTAATTTGTTAATTTAGGAATTACAACCAATCAAACAGCAATTAGTTTTCTATTAGGATTAGTTTAGGAATTAAGGAACCAACACAACTTAGCCTTTTTGTCCCAGTGGATACGATACTCGGTTAGCATCTTTGCTTTTCATAAGTAGAGATATTAGCGGGAGATAATTATATTTGCAACCCTATTTTAGGACGAACAAAAGCTTTACTGAAGATTGCCCCATCTCGACGTCCCTGAACCGTCGGATCCTCATGCGGGCAAACAAAAGTGATTCGGACACGGCTTTGCCCTTAGCCAGTCGAATCATCAGAGGATCATCATCCTGAGCAGCACCCAGCCGATGGAAGCCAGGACAGTGGTATACATACCACGAATAAAAGATATGGGCTGAAAATACCCTATTCATGGGAAGCCCAAGCCGAACCAGAAAAGCAGCAGCCTGCAGTTCGGTACACAGGTAGGAGTAAAGAGCTGGCACCAAAGCAAGCTGCTCTCCAAACGCTATCTGACAAGCCGGGGAAAATACAATGCGGCCTGATGTGCGTTCCATCTCCTCCAGCAAAAACAGCCTCACCAAGCCAATAAGTGAGGTAAACAGCGAGATCTCTCCGCAGTGCAATGTCAGGACATATGGCGTTTGTACTAGCATAGAAATCTCTCAACTCTTCTTGCATGGCCAAGATTTTCTTTGAACTTGGATCCTGAGCTCCGGCTTTCTGGGTCACGCTGTCAGAAGACTCCCTGCTATCAAAAAGTTGGGGAATGAAGAGCTAAAACTCTTCCAACTGCTGGATCTAACTTTCAACCCTCCTTCTCCTTCAACAAATCATAGAAGGCGACAAGCTGAAAGTATAGAAGCCTGAACTCCTCAGACTGCCCCTCGAGGACGCTGTCAATCGGCATAAACTCCTCATAGAGTTTGCCGAGGATGGGCAATCCAGTAATGGCGCTCAGCTCCTTCAAAGAAAAACCAATCTCACCATTCGTCACAACGAAGGTATTGGTTTGAGGGAGGAAGGACTCCAGCATAGCCATGAAGGCCTCGTCGGAAAAGATCACGGTCTCCCTAAAGGCGCGGACCGCAATCAAAAATCCCGGCTTCCTTCAAAACGGCGCCACCAATCAGCAGGACGCGATCAGTCCACGACTTCCACTCAGAGTCAGCATTGAAACGACCTCGAAGTCGGAAAGGCTTGATCCAATTGCTGCCGTCACCACTGAAAATACCAAGGCCCACCGGTCTCAAATCGACCGACGGATAATCAGAGCCCTGGTAGCCGCTGGATGGCATCAACAGGTCCATATCAACAGGCGACCTCTCCGTATATCCAGGAGAACCGCCAACAAAAACCCCGGTCTTGATTACATTTGTCCTTCTCACCAGCTTGGAGGATCTTCCCTCTTAGGGCACGTGGGGGCAAGGCTCAGAATCGAGACGGTGCGATCAAACGTCGACCGGGTAGCAAACAGTCTTCTTCTCACCATCTGCTGTGAAGAAAACTGAAAACATCTCCTCTGGTATGTCATGTCATCAGGGACTGCATCACCAAAGAAGAAGGTAGGCTGGGCAAAACGCTCTGATCTTCCATCACCCATGGACGACTGCTTACCATGATCTTATAGAATTCCTCTCCCTTGAGAGTGATCAGTCGCTGCCTCATCTCATCTCTGTTGAGGGAGTCGCACTCTTCCAGATTTCTCTGTTGAGGGACCTTCTCAAAAGCCTGCTGAACGGCCGGATTAGAAGATCTAGAAGATCGACGAGGTACGCTTGTAGCAGGCTCTTTACCCTTGTTCGCTCTGGAGGAACCACCTGAAAAGGATGGAAAAGAAAAAGATCAAACATCAAAATGACAGAATCTCGCTAAAAAAAAATCTGGCGAAATTTTGACATGATGACGGGGCAATTCCGAAGAAAAGGAACTATCCCGAAAGAAATAGAAAGCTTGAAGATGGGCTCAACATCGCTGCGAGCTCCGAAACTCCAAACTTTCGAAACCTAAAAGTCTCCGCAAAATCAGGAAGGGCTCAAAATCACTGCGAGCTCCAAATTCCCAAATTTGCGAAAACTTTCAGGTATGCTATCACATCATGCTACAAATTTAATTTACAAATTAAAGGCATGCATGAACATCTAGGTTTGCAAAAAAAAAAAAAATGCATTATCATGATGAGCAAAAAAGAAAAAAAAAAGAAAGAAAAAGAAACTTTCTCTAAAAAATAAGAGGGGAAAGAAAACAAAAAAAGAAAGAAAGAAACTCTCCTCAAAAAAAAAAAAGGGGGGAGGGAAAAAAAAAAAGAGAAAAAAAAAATGAGGGCTGGCCACAGGCCGTGGCCCACAGGCCACGTGGCCGTACGGCCAGATCCGTACGGATCTGTCCGTACGTCCCACAAAAAAAAAAAACAAAAAACTGAAAAAAAAAAAGAAAAGAAAGCAAAAAAAAAAAAAAAAACCGTGTAAAAAAAAAGAGGGAAGCAAACACGTGGAAAGAAAAAAAAATAAGAAAAGAAAAGAAAGAAACAAAAAAAAAAAGAAAGAACTTTATTTTCCTACAATGGAGTTTTCTTGAAAAAAAAAAGGAGAACTTACTTGAAGCCATTGATGGAGAAGAAGAAGAAAACTCTTGAAGATCTTGAAGAAGAAGGACTCTTGGTCTTGAAGCCCTCTTGAGATTATTGCAAAAGAAAGTAATAAGAGCAAGAGATCCCACCTTCTCCTTGCTTTATAGAGGAGAGCAAACCAAAGAAGGAAAGAAGAAAGAGGTAAGTGTTACTAATTAGTAACCTTACCAAAAGAAAGAGATTAGAAAAGATTCTTTCCCAAAAGAAAGATATCTTGAACGATTTTCTCCCAAAAAGAAATCTATGACGGATTCTTTCCCAAAAGAAAGATATCTTGAGATATTCTATCCCAAAAATAAAGGGATCATGAGAGATTCTCTCCAAGTACAGATATTCTTGGATATTCTCTATCCAAATGAGATATTTTTGGATATTCTTTACAAAAATGACACCATATGAGATCTAAGCCATTTCAAAAGCTTAAGGTCCCATGGGTTAGCCCATATGAGCCAGGTTTGACCATACTAGGCACACAAAAAAAAAAAAAAAAAAATAATTTGGGCTTTTAGTCAAAGAGAAATCCCTCTTACCAAGAGCATACAAAAATGGTTCCATGCCTCTTTTGAGTTGATTGGACCATACAAAAGAAAATTCCAAGCCCCATGAGCTTCCAAAAATCAAACCATCCAGCCTCATCTACCAAATTGAGCCAAATTCTTGAAATTGACATTCCATCAAACCAATCCTGGTCCCCTAACTTGCCACATACAGCCTGTTAGGTCACAAGACAAAAACCAAAAACCAAAACCTGAATCCCCTAACTTGCCACATACAGCCTGTTAGGTCACAAGATCAAAACCAAAAATGATCCCCAACATTCCACATACAGCTTGTTGGGTCACACGATCAAAACCAAACCCGACCCCCTAACCTGCCACATATAGCCTGTTAGGTTCACAAGGTCAAAACCCAAATCACATCCCCTGATGTCATCTTCAAAACTTTGCCTCGAGATGGTACGTGATCCCTTTCACTACCATAAAATTCCCCTGGAAGCTCAAAAGGCTACAAATACCAAAAAGAAAGATTGCTCAAAGACTCTTGTCAAGTCACAGGCTCTCCTTCAAAAAAATCCTCTTCGAGGCACATCGACTACAAAAGTTAAGCAACTCGCCGCTGTACCTCGAGGGGGCATTTGTTGACACCAAAAATGTCACTTTGCCTTTTCAAGATCCAAAGAGCTACATGAAGTCGCAACCTGCCATAAATAGGCAATGCTGCTTCCAAAAATCAAATCTTGTCAGAATCAAACAAAAACTGCAAGATCTTCCAGACAGCCCAAAGAGGAGTACACAAGAAGTTTCGGGCCATTCAAAATCATTGGCCTAACTTCGCTTCTCCGACAGCCGAAAAGGAGCTCTCGGCGACAAAAGCTCTCCGGGACCATGGGTTTCCAAGACAGAGCCTATGGATCATCTTAAAATGACTCCAATAGGTTCCCTGTCAAATTTCAAGTCAATCGGACATCGATTGACCGCACATCAAACCGCGACATCTCATCGCGACAAAAAGCAAGTCTACAGGTGATAGGACCCCAAACGGCTTCGTAAACTCAAACAAAAGCCTATGGTTGGTCTTATTTATTGCTCAGGAGGCTTCACACCAAATTTCAGGTCATTCCGACATCGTTGGCCCAGTTTCAGCTTCTGACGGAAAATCGGCAGCTCTGCACGACAAAGTCTTCGGCTTTCTCAGGAAATTGGAAACTTTGCAAAATAAAATGCAAGGATTCTCATCATGTTTCCTACAAAGAAATTAGGCCAATAAATGGTCAAATGTCAAGGAAAAGTACAGAAGAAAAAAAGAATCGAAAAACAGCAAAAACGGACGCAAAACGGGACACGAAAGGGGGAAAACCCCCCAGGGTCGCAGACCCTGCGACCCTGGGCCAGGGTCGCCGGCGACCTTGGAACCCGGGGTCGCCGGGAAAGCCCCGGAAACCCCGGTTTTCGCCGTTTTTTCGCGATTCGAGGAGCCCAGCCTCTGGTACTTTCCAAAATTCATGCTTTTGAGACACCAAGTCCTCTGACATCCGTCCAAAACACGGGTAAATCATCAAGAGTATCGAAAACAATATTGATCGCCACCCGGTCAACCAAAAAAAGTGTGCTTTCTACCCGACCGATCGAGAAATCGACAGGACAGATGGCACCGACCCGCTGTTGGCAACAACACCTGAAATTACATGATCATCTGATGTCGATCTACATGAAGATCCATCGATGATCATCAACAGAAGAATCTCAAAAGACGTGGCACGGCCGCGACTTTCAGCTGCTCGGCGACCACTTAATGCGATTAATTGACTAGCTTTATTACAATCATTAATCCATTTCTTTGGACGGCCCAATCAGAAGCAAGCATTCGGGAGTTACAATTAAAGAGATTCATGGCATTTAACACATGAAACTCCTCCCATCATGGCGATTAAAGGCGATTAAATGCCCTCAATCTCCTCCGGCAATCAGAAGCCAAGAAAAAAGGAGTTTACAAAATAAATAATTCAATTTTGTAACTCCTCCATTATGCGGCTTAATGACAATAAAAGCCCATAAACCCTCCTAAAGGCTACCTAAAAGCCTATAAATAGGAGGGCTCTCCAATGAAGAACGAAACATCAACACACACATCAACAGACAGCAGACAGAAATCCAGAGAAAGGAAAAAGAGAGAAAACTCTGCGGAAATTCTTACACACCGGCCACCGCAACAAGGTGACAAAAGTCCCTTGGGGGGTACCCCCCCCCCCAAGGTCCTTGCCTTCTCCTTCCTGCCTCCAATGGCTTAGATATGGCTTTTCAGCCCGTCTACTCGGCTTTTTATTGGACATAGGACCTTCCTTTGGTCTTTGTCCTCTAAAAACCCGAGGTTATAGCAAGCCAAAGCGAATCAATAGGCATCCTCTGTTCTCATCTGCATGGGATGATGGCGAAGTCCCACATATGGCTTGCGACCAGTCAATCTAAACGAGTCCCCCACAATCTCCTGAGATGTTAGATCCTCCTTTCTTGCTTTTCATTGTTGTTTCGTATTTTTTTCAAAAGAGACAAACTCACAATTCTTGTCTTTCATTGGTTAATAAGGATTGTAAAATCGGCTATAAACGCAAAATAGGCTATAAACGCCAAAAAATCGCTATAACGCCAAAATCGGCTATAAATGCCAAAAAAAAAATCGCCTTTCCATCGGCAAACAAGAAAAATGTCTCTTTTCTTAAATATATGTGCAATGGAAAACTTGAAAGAAGTTGATTTCCTTTTTACTTGCGAAGGTTGATCTCCGGATCACCACTTGCAATTCCAAGTAAAAATAGAAAATCTGGCACACCCACAAAAAAAAGAAATGTTGATGCACGCCCCTTTGCCCCCCGGTTACGAAAGGGTCGGAACCAAACGGACTCCCACGTCCGCCGACCTCGGTAGGAACCCGGGCATCGGGAGCGCGGTCCATCAGGGACCAGCCTGATGAGCTCCGCAAAGACCAGCATGAACTTTTTGAGTGTTTCTTCAGCTCTTGTTGTGGACAGCAGCGTAGAAGTTACTCCGTTTAAGGATTTCTATAAAGGATTTTTGAAGGAAAATCCAAATGAAAGCTGGGGTTCGCCTTTGGATGCTTACCCGTTCTTTGGGATCTTCAGGTAGGATTCCGAACAAAATGTAATCAATGAACGGATCCCTCCAGTCGCCGATTGAAGTTTGACGGATTGAAATCTACTTCCAACCACTTGTGGCATTCCGCAACAGCTTGGTGTGTGTTAAGAGGAGGAAGGATTCTTCTTTCGCACACTGTGATTTGCATGTTTTCTCCTTCCTGAATTGCCATGGATGCGGCAAGTCCAGCTAGGGCATCTGCCGTATGTTTTCACCTCTACGAATGTGGGTGATGTGACAGATGTCAAACTTTGCAGAAGTGATTGTGCCTTGTTGTAGTAAGGCAGTAAATCTGGTTTCCTGACTTCAAATTTCTGATTCATCTGGTTGACGATCAGTTGAGAGTCTCCAAAGACTTCCAGCATAGTGATACCGGATTCGATGGCGAGTTCCAATCCTAGGATTAGAGCTTGATATTCAGCTGCATTGTTTGTGCATGGTTCCAGTAGCGAGAAAGCGTGTGGAATCATGTATTTGTCGAGGCTAACAAAGAGGATGCCAATTCCCGAGATCAGCTATCTTTTTTCATTCGTCTGGTTGCACCGTCAAAGTACATGTCCCAGGAGGCACTTTGCGAGAAAGTCTCCACATTGTAGACTGGTTCGTCTGGGAGATCATCTCTGAGCAGAGAGTCTTTAGGCAATGGATGCTCTGCGAGGAAGTCCGCTAGGGCTTGCCCTTTGATTGCCTTTTGTGGTACATACCTAATATCAAATTGTGACAGAAGGATGGACCATTTTGCCAATCGAGCGTTGAGAGAACCTGCCTTTGTGACAAGGACCTTCAAGAGGTTGACCCTTGAGACCAGGTTACTTTGTTGGAAAGCAAGTAGTGACGCAGCTTTGTACGGCGAACATCACTGCAAGGCATTCTTTTTCGACTGGAGAGTAGCGATGCTCTGCACCTACTAGCATGCGGCTGAGGTAATATAGAGCAGCTTCTTTTCTTTGATCATTTTCTTGTGCAAGCAGAGCTCCCAAAGAGTGATCAAGGGCTCTTGTGTACAAGATGAATGGTTTCCAGTGGTAGGAGCAGCTAACACTGGAGGTTTTTGTCAGGTATGACTTGATGTCTTGGAAAGCAGCTTCACAGTCAGTATCCCAGACAAAGTTTACACCTTTTTTCATCAACCGGGAGAATGGACGGCATTTCCCCGAAAGATTGGAGATGAACCGTCTGATGTAGGCCAATCTCCTTGAAGCCCTTTGAGTTCTCTCAAGGTTCTGGAGAGGGCATTTCTAGAATGGCTTTGACTTTTATGGGGTCAAGCTCTATTCCAGCTTTCCGAACTAAAAATCCGAGGAACTTACCCGACGAGACGCCGAAGAAGCATTTCAAAGGATTCATTCGCAGTTTGTGTTTGCGGAGCCGGAGGAAGACTTCTCGAAGGTTTTCGAGATGATCTTCTTTCTTTGCTTTTGACGGCGAGGTCATCAACGTAACATTCAACCGTCTGTGCTGCATATCTTGGAATATTTTCATCATAGCCCTCTGATATGTGGCACCAGCATTTTCAGACCAAATGGCATGACAGTGTAGCAATACACGCCAAATGGGGTCCGGAAAGATATATGTTTTCATCTTCAGGATGCATCTTTATCTGATTGTAGCTAGAGAAACCATCCATGAATGTCATTCGCTCGAATCCACAGGTATTATCGATCATTACCTCTGGTATGGGGAGCGGAAATCCATCTTTAGGGCATGCGCCGTTCAGGTCTCTATAGTCAATACAGACCCTGATCTGCCCGTTTTCTTTGTCACGGGGACAATGTGGCCAACCATTCAGGATGTTGTTCCTCACGGATGAAGCCGACACTTTTGAGTTTTTGAACTTCTTGTTCAATTTTATCCATCACATCTGGACGGAATCTTCTTTGGCCTTGCTTGACATGCTTGATGTCTTCTTGAAGATTGAGTTTGTGAACCGCTATTTTGGGGTCTAAGCCTGGCATTTCAGCGTAAGACCATGCAAAGCAATCAACGAACTCACGAAGAAAGGCGATATACTCGGGTAACTCATCATCCTTTATATTCTTGCTTATGAATACAGGACGTGGGTTATCTGGTGTTCCCAAGTCTATCTTTTGAACAGGATATTCTGTTGGAAGGTTCGAAGGTGGATCCTCCACAATATTTTCGGAGGCTTCCAGCTCGACGAAACCTTCTGGGGTTTCAAAGGCATTTCCAGACCAAGGTTTTGTTCCTTTCCACGGCTCTTCTTGATCGGTAATTTTCCCCAGGCTTGCTATGAGATGATCCCAATCGCCTGTTGAAACTGGGTTGAAGTAGGCTACTTCTTTTGGAGATGAGGGTTCTTCTGGGTCAGAAGACCATACGTCGTGCCATCGGACAACTCCTCTTCATTTTCGGAGAAATCATGCCAATTGGATGAGCTTCCTGGATCTTTGTCAGGTGACTCATCAAAGAGATATCCAGGGAGATTGATGTCTTCATGGACTTGAGATGTTGAGGCTTGTCAGTATATTGACTTTTAAGCCTTGTGTCAACTGTCTCAAGGGAGTGTCAGGATCATACCTAACCCGTGTGAAGACTTTTCTACATAGCCATAGAGTCTCCAATCTTCCAGCTGGCTTTTGGTCAAGACGGGCCCCAATGGCGTGGAGAATACCGCGTCTTTCTCCCAAACCGACTGGGTTTTGAGCGTCATAGCCCATTTTCTTCATAATAGCTTGTGCCACAGAACTGTAAAAGGATAGTTGAGGCATACCTTTATTTTGGAAAGGTTCAAGCATGGAGTTTGATGAAGAAGCATCCGATCTATGGAAGAAGATCGACTTTTCCTTGCTGAAGTTGCTGGAACAACGAAGGAAGCTGACGTAGGATCTTCTATGTCAGAAGTTGTCTCCATTGGAGTGAGAGCATGCTGAACTTGCTGAGTGTCAGCTTGGCTTGACGATGCGTCGTCTTCTGGCTCTGAATCCGAGTCCGTGTCTTGTATGATAGACACGAAAGAGACAACA
>CM022950.1:46804325-46855320 GCA_012931725.1 Litsea cubeba
TGAGCCCGTTTTAGATCGGAATACCATCTGCTCTCTTTGATGAATCCAATCTTGACCTTTCAAAACAGAGAATCTCACTCATGGATGCAGTCTCAAAACATTTGTGTCTAGCGGTACTAGTACGCCTTTCAGGGTCTACTGTATTGCGACCGGCACATCTGTAACTCCAACTTTATATTTTTCTTACCTCGAGCAAGCTCTGCTTCTCGATAAGTCGAATTTAAGTTCACAATTGCTTCTAGCAGTCACGGGATGCCCATTTGGGCTTACCATACCTGCGATCAGGACAATTGTACCTTCTATGGCATTTTGCCTTCCTCATATTGCTTGGGTCATCTACCTCGAGCAATTTGAAAAGACGAAACCATAGAACTTCCCATTTATGATCATTATATTCTTGTGATTACTAATGGATGTGGTCTTGTTTCAGAAATTTTCGAAAACTAACAATGGCAGCTTCACTAACCATTACTTTCGATGAAAAAAGCACCAACTCATGCTTCAACAGAAGCAAACCACGCGCACCTACAAGCGCCCAATCAGCTGCCGAAGCGTCAACTCCCTCGGCAACTCTCTGAACTCCGGGTCGACCTCGACTCCCCGGACTATCGTCTTTGGGAC
This sequence comes from Litsea cubeba, assembly GCA_012931725.1. Taxonomy (NCBI): domain Eukaryota; kingdom Viridiplantae; phylum Streptophyta; class Magnoliopsida; order Laurales; family Lauraceae; genus Litsea; species Litsea cubeba. The sequence continues at coordinate 46,804,947 of CM022950.1, forward strand.
GCTGGGACCATTCCCACTTCCTGAGGAACAAACTGCTCCCTCCAAGAAGCAGAAACTCGCCTCTCAACGTGTCACTACCGTGACACCAAAGGCGAGCACCAGAAGGCCTGAAGCCCGTGGCAGCCCCACGAAGCCTCGAGCTACAAACAACCAGGTCTACCCCAAGACTTGGTCCCCAAGACATTCACCAAAATAGAGAAGGTCCCAGACATCCACTAAGCCAGCATTCCTGGCCCCACTCAAGGAGAACCAGTTCTATCCTCTTGCCTACATGAAAGAGGAGAGACCCATCTCCGACTTAACTTCCAAGTCAAACCAGCATGAGCCGGCTTGTTCCTACAAGCCCAAAATCAAGTCATGCATTACAAGGCCTCCACAAGCACCTGCTAAGGCCTACAAACCTGCAGTTCGACCCTTCATCTCTACAGGGGCCGAACTTCAAAAATTCAAAGCTTCGCTGCAACTGGCGAAGGATAGGGTTCGCATCCTGTCCTTGCCCAGCTACAAGAAGACAGGCTCGGCTGCTCGCCCGAGGGAGCACATCCTTCATCGTCAAGCCCAGTCAGAGCTGACCGAAGCTCAAATTGCTCGTCGTATACGCCGCCGCGCGTCATACCGGCAACAGAGACTAGAGAAGCAAAGGACCCAGCCTCCCACACTTCAAGTCTCTCCTAAATGGGTCGAAAAAGAAAAACCCAACCAAGTTGCTGCCGTCCATATGGTTGGAAAAACCAGAAGGCGCCAAAAATCAGCAACAAAAATCCATGTCCGACGTCCGATGACCCGCAGCGTCTCCAGGACAAGAAGACATTCAGAAGAATCCCCTGCTCCTTCAAGCAAAGGACGGCAGAGAGTGATCCTTCATCAAGCTCTCTTCAAAAAGAATGAGCCCCAGCTCAGTCACCAGGACAGTTTCTTCATTCGAATCACGAAGGATGAATGTCTTGGCCACAAATTCTGAGCCACCACCCCGCAATCCACCTCCAGAAGATGCGATCACCCGCATCTAACAGTTGGAACAAGGCCAGCAGAGGATTGAAACTCTGATGGAAAACCTTCTCCTCGCCTTCCAAAATCAGGCGAACAATGAGCCTCCTCCGAATCATCAAGACGACGAGGTAAATAGAGAAGAAAATGAGTCACGCGCCCTTACCAAAAGGACGTAGACGGTATCCTCGCCAAAGCAAAAGAAGAGGATATACTCAAGGAGCATGGGATCAAGCCACCATATCCCTTATGGATGGACTCGGTCCTGTTCCCCACCAAATTCAAGCATCCTACTCTCCAAACATATACGGGGAAATGATCAGCCAGACAGCACGTCATCCACTTCAAGATCCGGACGGGAGCTATCGCAGATCAAGATGCACTCAAGATCCGCTCTTTGCAAGTACCCTAAAAGGTACGGCCTTCGATTGGTACTCCACTCTGCCGGAGGACTCAATCCAAAACTGGGCCATGCTAGAGACACGCTTCCTGACTCACTTCAAAGGTGAAGATCACCCCGCTACTATGGCTCAGCTGTGCAGCCTAAAACAGGGGGAGAATGAATCAACATATGACTTCATTCACAAGTGGAAAGCAATGGCATACAAATGCTCTGATGTATTGCCACAAGCGTCGCTAGTCGACATCTGCCGAAACAACATGAGAGCCAGAATCCGCTCCATGATCATCGGCAACAAATCAAAAAACCTAGGAGAACTCCTAGAAGCTTCCATGGAAGCCGCGAAACGGTGATTAAGGACCTCAACAGTCAGAAATCATCAAGAAAAGAGCCAACCGCCATTACGACCTCAAAACCAAAGAAGAAAGAGGTCCTCAATGTGCAGACCAAGTCAGCTCCTCAGCCACCAAAGAAAGCTGAAAACAAAGCTGTTGGTAAGAAACCTGAACTCTCTGATGCCTTCAAAGAACGAGTAGAGAAGAAATACCCGTTTGATGAAGATGTTGATGAAATCTTCGGGGCTCTTGTGGCAAACGGCAAGCTCATCTTGCCTGAACCAAAAAGACCGGGTGATGTTGGCAAAACCAACGATCCTCGGTACTGTCCATACCACCAGATGATCTCGCATCCTCTCAATCAATGCTTCGTTGTGAGAGAGAAAATAAATGAGATATGGAAAAACGGAGTCATCACCTTTGACAAAAACTATGGGTCTGCCTCCGTCAACATGGTGACATGTGGACAAACATCAAAATCACCGAAAAATAAGATCACTACTTCCTTCAAGGTGATAAACTCAATCCAAGCGTCCGAGGAACTGGTTCCTTACCCGACACCAGACGGACAACCGATATGGGTACATCCCGATCTCCTGGAAGATGAAAATTGGGAGATCGTGAAAACAAAGCCTACAGCTCAACAGCGAAGGCAGGCTAGGAAACATCTCCTCAAGCTCAAACGGCAAGAGAAGACCCAGCCAAAACTAGAGGTCAAAGAAAAGGCAGAGACTTCCTCTACCGCTTCACTGGAGGTAACAAAAACATCCCTTCCAGAGACTTCAAAGGGGGTAAGGAAATTCACTCTCAGTGATTTCATGCCACCTCAATTTAAAGAAGCCATGCAGGAGGCATCATACTCTTGCAATTCGGTAGTTGGATCCTCCATTGATGGATACGAGTGTCACGCCCCGAGCCCGAGATTACACACATCCCGAGGCGCGACACACGCCCGCGTGGAAATTCGAGTCAAACTCATTGACTCTAGGTCCCCACGTACGGAATTTACCCACAGGATATCACGTGTGAGGTTTATATTTTTCGATATACCTGTATAAATCTGTCAAATATATATATCCAATTAACATACCACAATCATCAAGATATAGAGCATAAGGGTCCATGAGCATAGATTTAAAAGTTCAAGTTCAAGAGATAGAAGAGAAGAAGTAAGTCAAGTTAAGTTAAAGTTTACAATCCAAAAGCTAACAAGTTTGTAAACTACTACAAAATTTGTGGCAATCCTAGCCACGGTCAGTGGGTCATTAAACGTCCTTTTCTCATCGAGTGGATGTCTAGAAGACATCATCAGGAGTCCACTCTGCTACGTTGTGTGGAGGTTCCTCTTCCTCAAGGATCTCCGGGGCAATGGCGTCAATGTATTCACCTGTAACGCCAAGTGTAGCACCATTAGACTAAGCTAAGCAAGACAAACATATACAGTCCATATAACATGTATCAAATGAATAGTCAGACAGGCATAAATCATAAGAGATGAAGGAATAATCACTAGGCATGTCGGTGCATGAATCTAGCATGAGACATACGAGTCATAGATAACAGGTAGACATATCCACAACTAGTTGGCACATCCACATAAGCTATGTTCTCTCAAGTTAATCATATAACATGAAAATAAAATGAGAGCAGAATATCAGGACAGGACAGGGCGGTGCTACTAGGAGACAGAGGTACCCAGAATTCTCCATCGTAGACCTAGGGTGCCGGTAAACCCTCAGAATATATTCCCATCTGCAGAGGGCCAGAAGTTTACTAAACCCACACTTAGCCGGGTCCGACTTAGCTAAGTGGTGCCGACTCATAGAGTGCAATATACAGACAACAGAACAGGTGCAGGACAGTGTAAGTCAGATACAGGACATATACAGGACAAGACATATAAATAACAAATCGGGACTTACTGAAATATGCTGAACAAATACAGAAATAAATATAACACAACAGATGTGTAACAGAAAATACATAACTGAACAGAAGGATGATCAAGTCATACTAGATACTGGAAACGAATGCAATGCATGTACATACGATCATATACGGAGTCAAGACAGAAATCAAGCCAAGCCTACGGTCTTGGGAACACATGTGGTCTTCACCGTCCAACTCAGGGTAGTATTAAGAGTTCGACATTATCGGGCTACAAGGACCCCTTGCGTTACATAATTGGGATGTCGAATCCTTTATAGAACACATTTGGCACGGTTACAATCCGAAGAACACAATGCCCCTTTGTGGGTACGGGTGCTCAATCCATATCCACAATTAAACAAACCCAGTGGTCATGATAAAAGTGCAGGGTGCACATCCTACAGGTCCATCTATCAGGCCAATCAATTAGAACAAGCTACGGTCCAATGTCCGGCTCATGGAAACGTCCATTTGCCACAATTATGTAAATCCAACATATAATCTTTTCCAAAGGCTCAAATCAAATAAAATCACTTTTTGTTGGGTTCTACACATCATGAGCTTTCCAACGGTATGTAGATCTCCAAAAACGGACTTACGGTTAAAAGTTATGGTCGTTGGAAAATCTGCATACTCAAGTATCAGGTTCGCTTGAGCGACCAGATGTTCGCTCGAGCGGACCCGAGACAGAGAGCTGTTCGCTCGACCGGACCTAAAGTTCGCTCGAGCGAACTCTCCCAGAGAGCCCTTCGCTCGAGCGTGCACTCACGCTCGCTCGAGCGAAACTGTCAAATCCTGGGTTCCGAAAATCTGAAACTTCTTGATTTCTCCCAAGCCATTCAAGGCATTCCATCAGGTTTTAAAACACTACCAATAGGTATCTTTGAGCTTCCAAAATGCTCAACAAAACCATCAATAAACCATATTACATTAACAAGAAGAATCATCCACAAAATCCATTTTTGAGCAAGAAATGGGTATCTAAGCAAGATTGATCATATTCAAGAGACAAACAAGGAAGCATGCATATCAATGTACATATTTAACTTGCCTTGGTGCTTTGAGCTAACTCTCACACTCCAAATCTCTTCTAATCAAGAATCCCCAAAATGCAAGCTCAAATGCCCTAAAAAATGGTGAAAAAACAAAATGGAAGAAATGAATGAAATGGAGAAGATACATGCACGAATCTTAGACATACTCTCAAGATTGAAATGAATACAAGGGAAAAGGAAAATGTAGCTCATCAAATAGAGGAGATTACAAAGAAAAGAGCTTACCCAAAAAGTGCAAGGAGAAGAAAATGAAGGAATGCTTGAGCTTGGAAAATGGAGTCTTGTTGGAGAAGATGATAGTGTTGGAATGGTGGATGGCTTCCTTGCAATATCCTTTGGTTGATGCTAGAAGTGAAGGAAGAAATGAAGAAGTAGAGAAGGAGAGTAGAGAAGAAGAAAGTAGCTGGAATAGGCTCTTATGGAATTTATTTCCAGCAGTTGCATGCAGTCCACAAAATGGACTGAAATTTCAGAAAGGGGCTTGGACTGATTAAGTGGGCTGGGAATGGGCCCAAATGGATCCGAATTTGATGGGTCAAGGCATGAAAGTGAAGGCCCATGAAATGCTCTATGCAATGCATTAAAAACCAGAAATTTCTAAGTACACACAAAAACCCAAAACACTCCAAAAGTCATAATCTACCTAGTAAATGGTCAAACCCCACTAATTCTACCTAATCAAGTCCAATCACAAACAAAACATCCATTAAGCGATTAATCTAAATTAATTAACTCTAAAACGAGATTAAGGCGGGTCGGGGTGTTACAACGAGTCCAGCGACACCGATGATGGATTCGAATCCAACTACACAGATGAGTGGGAGGAGTCCCTTGAAACAGGAGAATATCTCTCCGATGAAGAATGGGTTCCTGAGTTTCATCTTATGCCAGTAATCTGGTATAACCCCCAACAGCCACAAGGATCCTGGTCTGATGATGAAGAAGACCAAGAAGCTGTACAAGAAAATGCTGCTGAACCAGCACCTCTCATTACTCCAGTGGAAATCAACAATGTTGAGCCACAAAGAGATGATGAAGAAGAAGATCCGGCTCCCATGCCTGATCTTGAAGAATATGCAAGGATCTTGCAGCGACTCGCTCTAGAACAAGAACAAGAACGCGTCAACGAGCCTCCTCGCAATCCAGAGCCTGAAGTCCCTGAAGACCACCAGGTACATCCTCCCTTAACTCCTGAAAATGGAGAAAATTGCTGGATAGACGATCCTCTCACATCCGAGGATGAGTCTGACTCCGATCAGGCAACGTCTCCCGTCAGAGCTTCCTGTAATGTGATAATTCGGGATTATAGCTCTTCCGAAGCATCGTCTGATGAGGACACTTACACTCCGGCGACGCCTAGCAATATATCTTCTGGAGCCACCTCATCTCACGTGACTTTCACTGAGATGACACCCTCTCAGGTTTCTTCTCCTGAGACTGTGACTTCAAAGTTCACACCCTTCCTGACTGAAGAATTCCCAGCTATTGATACTTGGACGATGAATTAGTCAACGAAGAAGAAAGATTGCTGGATGCTGTTCAGGACTTGTTCCCGGAAAATGCTCCATGCAACACAATCACTGAGGATGGTAACTCTGCTGCTGATACATCCTCAGCAAATGAAAAACGACAGCCTCTTGATCCTGAAGACAATCTTCCAAACGAAGACCCTTCTCAAGAAGCTCTCGAAGTTGGTAGAGGCACCCGCTCTGGCCGGGACTACCACAAAAATTACAACCAATCTTCCTTTACATATGTAAATCCTTCGGGAAAAGATGTTGTAAGCGCCCCTAGTGGCAACAATGATGAACATGCAGGCCCTAAGGAGGCTTTCAAGTATGACTTGATTGAACATTTCAAGCACATACCTGCACGTCTACACATCCTAGATTTGTTGCGAATGTCTCCGCACACTCGTGATAATCTCATTTCGGAATTACAAAAGCTGAATGAGGATGTCGACAAACATGCCCCGCAGTCCTCCAAATTGAAATGGATTACCGGGTCAAAAACTCAGAAGCCTCCTCAAAGGGAGAAAAGAAGAAAACTGAGGGATCATGCATTGAATGCCTCTCGGTTAAAAAAGCAGCCAGTGCAATCATCGCCTTCACAAAGGATGACCTCCTACTTGGCGAAACCAGGCATAACCGACCCCTGTACTTCACAGGGTATATCAAGGAAATGCCTATGCATAGAGTTCAGATCGACCCAGGTTCTGCACTCAACCTCATCTCCACATCGGCTCTTGAAGAGTTGGGCATCCCACCCAGCAAGCTGAGCCACACATCTGTATCTATCTTTGGATACGATGGGAGTACTCAAAGGCCTATCGGCAAAATCAGGTTCAAGTTGCAGATCGGTGATCTTATCTCTGAGGTCACAGTGTATGCAATAAAGACCCCTTCATGCTACAACATCCTTCTCGGACGCCCTTGGATCCATGAGAATGGTGTTGTCCCTTCAACTCTACATCAATGCATCAAGTTTGTTGGCGACGACGACATGATACATCGAGTCTTTGCGGACAGAAAATCCTTCAAAGGTAAAGAAGTCCACTTCGCAGACTCACAGATGTATGAAGGTGAAAAAGAAGAAGAGGAGAAGCACACAGCATCCTTTGCCGAAAATCTCTAGAAAGATAAAGGCAAAGCTCCTCAACAATCACCGGAAAAAAACAAACCATCCGGTAAATCTGAAGAGAGCATCCAAACTCCCTTCATCATCTCCCTCAAATCTTCAAAGCCTTTGGTCATCACAACTAAAGTGAAGAAGGCAAAACAAAAGCCTGGGGGCAAATTTGTTGTCTCTTTCTTGTCTATCATGCAAGACACGGACTCGGATTCAGAGCCAGAAGACGACACATCGTCAAGCCAAGCTGACACTCAGCAAGTTCAGCCTGCTCTTACTCCAATGGAGACAACTTCTGACATAGAAGATCCTACGTCAGCTTCCTTCGTTGTTCCAGCAACTTCAACAAAGGAAAAGCCGATCTTCTTCCATAGATCGGATGCTTCTTCATCAAGCTCCATGCTTGAACCTTTCCAAAATAAAGGTACGCCTCAACTATCCTTATACAGTTCTGTGGCACAAGCTATTATGAAGAAAATGGGCTATGACGCTCAAAACCCAGTCGGTTTGGGAGAAGGACGCGGTATTCTCACGCCATTGGGCCCGTCTTGACCAAAAGCCAGCTGGAAGATTGGAGACTCTACGGCTATGTAGAAAAGTCTTCACACGGGTTAGGGTATGATCCTGACACTCCCTTGAGACAGTTGACACAAAGGCTTAAAAGTCAATATACTGACCAAGCCTCAACATCTCAAGTCCATGAAGACATCGATCTCCCTGGATATCTCTTTGATGAGTCACCTGACAAAGATCCAGGAAGCTCATCCAATTGGCACGATTTCTTCGAAAATGAAGAGGAGTTGTCCGATGGCACAGACGTGTGGACTTCTGACCCAGAAGAACCCTCATCTCCAAAAGAAGTAGCCTACTTCGACTCGGTTTCAACAGGCGATTGGGATCATCTCATAGCAAGCCTTGGGAAGATTACCGATCAAGAAGACCCGTGGAAAGGAACAAAACCTTGGTCTGGAAATGCCCTTGAAACCCCAGAAGGTTTCGTTGAGCTGGAAGCCTCCGAAAATATTGTGGAGGAACCACCTTCGAACCTTCCAACAGAAGATCCTGTTCAAAAGATAGACTTGGGAACACCAGATAACCCACGTCCTGTATTCATAAGCAAGAATATAAAGGATGATGAGTTACCCGAGTATATCGCCTTTCTTCGTGAGTTCGTTGATTGCTTTGCATGGTCTTACGCTGAAATGCCAGGCTTAGACCCCAAAATAGCAGTTCACAAACTCGATCTTCAAGAAGACATCAAGCCTGTCAAGCAAGGCCAAAGAAGATTCCGTCCAGATGTGATGGATAAAATTGAACAAGAAGTTCAAAAACTCAAAAGCGTCGGCTTCATCCGTGAGGAACAACATCCTGAATGGTTGGCCAACATTGTCCCCGTGACAAAGAAAAATGGGCAGATCAGGGTCTGTATTGATTATAGAGACCTGAATGGCGCATGCCCAAAAGATGAATTTCCGCTCCCCATACCAGAGGTAATGATTGATAATACCTGTGGATTCGAGCGAATGACATTCATGGATGGTTTCTCTGGCTACAATCAGATAAAGATGCATCCTGAGGATGAAAAACATACATCCTTTCGAACCCCATTTGGCGTGTATTGTTACACTGTCATTCCATTTGGTCTGAAGAATGCTGGTGCCACATATCAGAGGGCTATGATGAAAATATTCCAAGATATGCAGCACAAGACGGTTGAATGTTACGTTGATGACCTCGCCGTCAAAAGCAAAAGAAAAGAAGATCATCTCGAAAACCTTCGAGAAGTCTTCCTCCGGCTTCGCAAACACAAACTGCGAATGAATCCATTGAAATGCTTCTTCGGCGTCTCGTCGGGTAAGTTCCTCGGATTCTTAGTTCGGAAAGCTGGAATAGAGCTTGACCCCATAAAAGTCAAAGCCATTCTAGAAATGCCCTCTCCAAGAACCTTGAGAGAACTCAAAGGGCTTCAAGGGAGATTGGCCTACATCAGACGGTTCATCTCCAATCTTTCGGGGAAATGCCGTCCATTCTCCCGGTTGATGAAAAAAGGTGTAAACTTTGTCTGGGATGCTGACTGTGAAGCTGCTTTCCAAGACATCAAGTCATACCTGACAAAACCTCCAGTGTTAGCTGCTCCTACCACTGGAAAACCATTCATCTTGTACACAAGAGCCCTTGATCACTCTTTGGGAGCTCTGCTTGCGCAAGAAAATGATCAAAGAAAAGAAGCTGCTCTATATTACCTCAGCCGCATGCTAGTAGGTGCAGAGCATCGCTACTCTCCAGTCGAAAAAGAATGTCTTGCAGTGATGTTCGCCGTACAAAAGCTGCGTCACTACTTGCTTTCCAACACAGTCTACCTGGTCTCGAGGGTCAACCTCTTGAAGGTCCTTGTCACAAAGGCAGGTTCTCTCAATGCTCGACTGGCAAAGTGGTCCATCCTTCTGTCACAATTTGATATTAGGTATGTACCACAAAAAGCAATCAAAGGGCAAGCTCTAGCGGACTTCCTCGCAGAGCATCCATTGCCTAAAGATTCTCCACTCAGAGATGATCTCCCAGACGAACCAGTCTACAATGTGGAGACTTTCTCACAAAGTGCCTCCTGGGATATGTACTTTGACGGTGCAACCAGGACAAATGAAAAAAGACAGCTGATCTCGGGAGTTGGCATCCTCTTTGTTAGCCCCGACAAATACATGATTCCACACGCTTTCTCGCTACTGGAACCATGCACAAACAATGCAGCTGAATATCAAGCTCTGATCTTAGGATTGGAACTCGCCATCGAATCCGGTATCACCATGCTGGAAGTCTTTGGAGACTCTCAACTGATCGTCAACCAGATGAATCAGAAATTTGAAGTCAGGAAGCCAGATTTGTTGCCCTACTACAACAAGGCACAATCACTTCTGCAAAAGTTTGACATCTGTCACATCACCCACATTCGTAGGGGTGAAAACATACGTGCAGATGCCCTAGCCGGACTTGCCGCATCCATGGCAATCCAGGAAGGGGAAAACATGCAAATCACAGTGTGCGAAAGGAGAATCCTTCCTCCTCTTAACACACACCAAGCAGTTGCTGAATGCCACCAAGTGGTCGGAAGTCGGATTTCAATCCTTCAAACTTCAATCGGCGACTGGAGGGATCCGTTCATTGATTACATTATGTTCGGAATCCTACCTGAAGATCCAAAAGAACGGGTAAGCATCCAAAGGCGAACCCCAAGCTTCCATTTGGATATTCCTTCAAAAATCCTTTACAGGAAATCCTTCAACGGAGTACTTCTACGCTGCTTGTCACAAAAGAGGCTGAAGAAACACACAAAGAAGTTCATGCTGGTCTTTGTGGAGCTCATCAGGCTGGACCTAAGCTCTATGATCAGATAAAAAGGTTAGGATATTACTGACCTACCATGGTAGCTGACGCAATGCAATTTGCTAAGCGCTGCCAACAATGCCAAGTTCATGGAGATTACATTCACATGCCTCCAGAATGGCTGCTATCCTACAACGATCTCATGGCCTTTCGAAGCCTGGGGTATGGACATCATAGGTCCTATTTCTCCCCCTTCAAGCAAAGGTCATCGCTTCATCTTCGCCGCTACGGATTATTTCTCCAAGTGGTCAGAAGCATTTGCGTTTAACGAAATGAAGACCTCATCAGTCCTTCAGTTCCTGCGCACCAACATCATTTGTCTTTTCGGCATACCCAAAAGATTCGTCAATGATAACGGACCACAGTTCCGGGATCATCGATTCTACAGGTTCTGCGACAAATACAAAATCCAAAGCTGTCCTTCGACTCCATACAATCCGGCAGCAAACGGGTTAGCAGAAGCTTTCAACAAGACACTCTGCAAATCCTAAAAAAATTGGTCTCTAGTCACAAAAGAGACTGGAGCGACAAAATGTCCGAAGCTTTGTGGGCCTATCGAACCACCATTCGAGGACCAACCCATAGCACACCATTCTCCTTGGTCTATGGATGCGAAGCTGTCGTGCCCTTGGAAGTACAAATTCCTTCCTTAAGGGTATCCTTGCAAAATGACATGACTCAAGAAAGCAATGTCAAATTGCGACTCCATGAGCTAGGACAATCTCGATGAGAGACGGCTCGAAGCTCAACAAAGCATTGAACTTACTAAGCACGTATGGCAGGATCTTTCGATAAAAGGTCAGGCAACGCGCCTACAAAAAGAGTGACTTGGTTCTTGCGGTAAAAAGACCAATGGTCTTCGCTCACAAGTCCAAAGGCAAATTTGAGCCAAAATGGGACGGGACCCTACGTCATCGACAAGGTTTTCTCTAACGGCGCATATGCACTCCTAAACATGGAAGGTGACAGATGTATGCTGCCTATCAACGGTAAGTTCTTAAAGCGGTACTACCCTTGAAGACTTACCCAACTGGGTAAGAGCAATGCCTGTACGGCCAAAACCGGTTTCCAGGTACACGCTCGCTAAACCCACCCTTTTTTTTAGAATTTTCATATCAAGTGTTGAAATTTCTAGAAATCTAAAACAATGCTTACTTTCATCGTTTCATTGTTCAAAAAAAAGAAAAAAAATCCAAGTTTAGGAACCTTTCCCTAACTTGACCAAAATTTTCAACCTTTGAACCCAAAATTCATGGTTTGAAACAAAATCCGGATTCAGGGATTTCCACCCTAGTCCACCCTGCCTTTTACCGCCAAAATGGTTTTAGGTCAAAACTTATGACCCTCGTGTCTTTAAACAAAAAAAATGGTTTTTTCAAAAACCGCGAGGAAGCGACGCTTAGTCGATACTCGCACAAATCGGAAGCAAGCGAACCACCTTCGACACTTCCAAATCACAGGGAAGCGACATTTCGTCGGTTACTTGCAAAATCCAAAACTTTGGAGATGCAACATTTCAGTTGATATCCACAACCCAAATTTCAAAGGTTCGAAAAAACCTAAAAAACTGTGGAGACGCAACATTTCAGTTGATATCCACAACCCAAATTTCAAAGGTTCGAAAAAACCTAAAAAACTGTGGAGACGCAACATTTCAGTTGATATCCATAACCCAAATTTCAAAGGTTCAAAAAAAAAAAAAACCTAAAAAACTGTGGAGACGCAACATTTCAGTTGATATCCATAACCCAAAGGTTCGAGAAAACCACAAATTTCAAAAATCATGGGGAAACGACATCAAGTCAGTACCCGCAAAACCAAAATTTTTGAAAAGCAAGGATGCGAACATTCCATCGATACTTGCACCCAAATCCGCGAGGATGCGACATTCCATCGATACTCGCAACCGAATGAGCAAGGATGCGACATTCCATCGATACTTGCAAGAACATTCAGCAGGGAGGCGACTTTTAGTCGATACTTGCATTTTTTTGAAAACCAAACCGGCTATAAATGCCATCAAAACAGGCTATAAATGCCACAAATCGGCTATCAATGCCACCAAAACAAAACCGGCTATCAATGCCACAAACAAAAAACTTGGATTTCAAAAAAAAAAAACGGCTATCAATGCCACCAAAACAAAACAGGCTATATATGCCACAAAACAAACCGGCTATCAATGCCACCAAAACAAAACCGGCTATCAATGCCACCAAAACTGGCTATAGATGCCACAAAAAAAAAACTCGGCTATCAATGCCACAAGAAAAGCTGGCTCTCATGCCAAAATTGGCTTCCATGCCACAAACAAAAACCTGGCTTTCATGCCAAAACAATCACTTGACAAAAGATTTTTACAAAATGACAACCTTTTGATCAAATCCCATTTAGCAATTACTTTTATCACAAAAAGATTCAAGTGAGCGTAGGGATAACAAAAAAAAAAAAAAAGAGCATCCCATTTAGCAATTACTTTTATCACAAAAAGATTCAAGTGAACGTAGGGATAACAAAAAAAAGAAGAGTACCAAAAAATACATGTGGTACCAAAAAAAAAAAAAAAAGTACCAAAAAAATACAAGTGGTACCAAAAAAAAAAGAAAGAAGGATGGTTTCTGTATACAGGAGCTCAATCAAAAATGGTCTCCAACCAAGAGTTCAGCTCCATTAAGCAAGCTTTTGGCTTCATCCGTCAAGGATTCCAAGGCACGCTTCTTCAAGAACCTGCCATGAGATGCTGGGGTGGGCTGTAACCCTTCTTCTGCACTGGGAAGCTTCCCTCGAGCGGTTTTCCATTGTTTGTCCTCATCAGACTTCCTTTTGAGAACTCGAATGGCATCCGCAACTCGATGAATCAGAGCAGTCTCCCTTTCACGAGCCTCTATTATTTCAGTCCACTTGGCAGCGACCTGTGCCTGCAGATGCTCAAGACGTTTCCTGGCCTCATCGACCTCCCTATCAAGGATGTTAAGGTCATGTGTCAGCCTAATGATGGTTATCTCTTCTAAGTTCCTCTCTCGGACTGCCTGCTTCTTGCTTTCTGTAGCCTCATCCAGGTCAGATTGAGCCTTATCCGCAGGGTCCAAGAACATCTCCTTGAAGAACTGATCGTCAGGAAAACCCATGGTCTCAAACCACTTGTCACCCAGCTCAATGATCCTGTTAACGATCGCCCTGGCATATGTGACATCCAGACCAGCTTCTTCAGCATCACCGAGAATCTCACGCACATGCTGGATCATGCTAAATCCGGCTTCCAAGTGCCCAGAAAAGAGAGTCTCAATCCAAGAGCTCAGAACTCGCACCACCACCTTCTTCGCAAAAAGAAGAGATGGCCAAGCTGAAGATTCGCCCAACTCCGTTGGTCGGCTGCTCATGTCATCATCTGTTGAAAGAGTAACAAAAGAACTCTTTCCAGTTGAAGCTGCTCCTGCTCGGGAAGGAATCTCAGCGCGAGGAATCTCCTCAACATTGTCAGAACTGGTCCCAGGAGTCTCTACCTCTGGATTAACCTCTGGCATCCCTTGCTCTGGAAGCGACGGATCCTCCTCTGTCACTTCAAAACCTGCCAAAGAAACACAAAAAGGTATGAATATAATCCTGTTTGAAAATCATTATCAGGGTTATAACTATAAAATACCTTCTTCGACGACTGGTGGAACACTTTCTTCCTCCATGAACTCATCGGAAGCATCATCAACATTTGCGTCCATCGATGGTTCAAAGTCATCGGAATCCTGTGGCAAGTCAGCTGGCAAAAAAATGTGTTAGCAAACCAAGTCACAGACAAAAAAAAAAAAAAAGAGAAGTCATACCAACTGGAGACTCTGGAATCACTCCAGAGTCCCTCGGTTCTTCTTCAGGTGCCTCGACAGGATCCGTCACTACCTCATCGACCGGAACCTCAGGCATCATCAAGTCTTCCTCTGCTAAAAAAGAAAAAGAAAAGAAAAGCAGAAACAAGAAGCAAATCATAACATGTAAAAAATCCCATGAAAAGAAATGGAAAGAGAAAAAGGAAGAATCATACCTTCACCGATGGTCTCTTCTTCTCGGCTTCTCTTCTCTGGAGGCTCGTCAGCATCCACTGGCATATCCTCATTGATAGTAAGAGGAACTTCCAAGTCAGGAGAGTCCTCATGCTGCCCCTTGCTATGATGATGACTCCTCCCCCTCTTACCTCGGCGGACTCGCTTCTTAGAGGAACCTGCCCCACTGTCAGAGTCAGGTTTCCCACTTGATTCCTCACTGGATGGTCTACTCTTGCCAGTAGACTCCACGGAAGCTTGCCTCTGTGCCGCTTGCATCCAAGCGCCAAGCTCGGCTTCCTCCTGTTCTAGCTGCTCCAAAGCCTCATCAGGTATTTCTCGAACAGCTTCAGAACCAATAACGCCCTGGTCACCGAGAAAGCCTATCTTGTGCTTCTCTCCAGAAAGGAAGGCCCAAACTTCCTCTCGCCGGACGCCATCCGACTTTCCAAGGCCCTTTCCAGATGCCAGCTTCACATCAAGCTCCTTCTTGGAAAGCCCCCGATATGCCGAAAAGCTCTCCGCGAACCACTTCGCAAAGCCGGCAGTCCGGGAAGTCAGCAACACAGGATAAGAAATCATGGCTGTAGTGTCTTCAGCACTATAGAAAGCCCATGCATTTCTCCCGTCCTGTAAGCCTCCAAAGCGCTTCACCATGCTTGAAGGCGCTCCAACAACGCCTTGAGAAAAGCCCAGCTGCAAAGCAAAGCGAAAGGGTACATACGGCTGGATATCGACGAAAAGATGTCTGCGGTACACCATCGTGCCGACACGTATGCTGAAAAACCACTCTCTCTCTGCATTTGTCAAGGAATAATGCCTTCCTGACCCCGCCCTGGTAGAGTCTCGGGAGGCACCAAAATCAAAAGCCTTCTTCCGCAACTCCGGAGAAAGCTTCACTGAAGATTGCCCCATCTCGACGTCCCTGAACCGTCGGATCCTCATGCGGGCAAACAAAAGTGATTCGGACACGGCTTTGCCCTTAGCCAGTCGAATCATCAGAGGATCATCATCCTGTGCAGCACCCAGCCGATGGAAGCCAGGACAGTGGTATACATACCACGAATAAAAGATATGGGCTGAAAATACCCTATTCATGGGAAGCCCAAGCCGAACCAAAAACGCAGCAGCCTGCAGTTCGGTACACAAGTAGGAGTAAAGAGGTGGCACCAAAGCAAGCTGCTCTCCAAACGCTATCTGACAAGCCGAAAAAATACAATGCGGCCTGATGTGCGTTCCATCTCCTCCAGCAAAAACAGCCTCACCAAGCCAATAAGTGAGGTAAACTGCGAGATCTCTCCGCAGTGCAATGTCAGGACATATGGCGTTTGTACTTGGACAGAAATCTCTCAACTCTTCTTGCATGGCCAAGATCTTCTTTGAACTTGGATCCTGAGCTCCGGCTTCTTGGGTCACGCTATCAGAAGACTCCCTGCTATCAAAAAAGTTGGGGAATGAAGAGCTGAAACTCTTCCAACTGCTGGATCTAACTTTCAAACCCCCCTTCTCCTTCAAAAAATCATAGAAGGCGACGAGCTGAAAGTATAAAAGCCTGAACTCCTCAGACTGCCCCTCGAGGACGCTGTCAATCGGCATAAACTCCTCATAGAGTTTGCCGAGGATGGGCAATCCAGTAATGGCGCTCAGCTCCTTCAAAGAAAAACCAATCTCACCATTCGTCACAACGAAGGTATTGGTTTGTGGGAGGAATGACTCCAGCATAGCCATGAAGGCCTCGTCGGAAAAGATTACGATCTCCCTAAAGGCGCGGACCGCATCAAAAATCCCGGCTTCCTTCAAAACGGCGCCACCAATCAGCAGGACGCGATCAGTCCACGACTTCCACTCGGAGTCGGCATTGAAACGACCTCGAAGTCGAAAAGGCTTGATCCAATTGCTGCCGTCACCGCTGAAAATACCAAGGCCCACCGGTCTCAAATCGACCGACGGATAATCAGAGCCCTGGTAGCCGCTGGATGGCATCAACAGGTCCATGTCAACAGGCGACCTCTCCGTATATCCAGGAGAACCGCCAACAAAAACCCCGGTCTTGATTACATTTGTCCTTCTCACCCAACTTGGAGGATCTTCCCTCTTAGGGCACGTGGGGGCAAGGCTCAGAATCGAGACGGTGCGATCAAACGTCGACCGGGTAGCAACAGTCTTCTTCTCACCATCTGCTGTGAAAGAAAACTGAAAACATCTCCTCTGGTATGTCATGTCATCAGGGACTGCATCACCAAAGAAGAAGGTAGGCTTGGGCAAAATGCTCTGATCTTCCATCACCCATGGACGACTGCTTACCATGATCTTATAGAAATCCTCTCCCTTGAGAGCGATCAGTCGCTGCCTCATCTCATCTCTGTTGAGGGAGTCGCACTCTTCCAGATCTCTCTCAACATACTGGACCTTCTCAAAAGCCTGCTGAACGGCCGGATTAGAAGATCTAGAAGATCGATGAGGTACGCTTGTAGCAGGCTCTTTCCCCTTGTTCGCTCTGGAGGAACCACCTGAGAAGGATGGAAAAGAAAAAGATCAAACAACAAAATGACAGAATCTCGCTAAAAAAAAAAAATCTGGCGAAATTTTGACATGATGACGGGGCAATTCCGAAGAAAAGGAACTATCCCGAAAGAAATAAGAAAGCTTGAAGATGGGCTCAACATCGCTGCGAGCTCCGATACTCCAAACTTTCGAAACCTCAAAGTCTCCGCAAAATCAAGAAGGGCTCAACATCACTGCGAGCTCCAAATTCCCAAATTTGCGAAAACTTTCAGGTATGCTATCACATCATGCTACAAATTTAATTTACAATTGAATGCATGCATGAACATCTAGGTTTGCCAAAAAAAGAGGGGCATTATCATGATGAGCAAAAAAAAAAAAAAGAAAAGAAACTTTCTCAAAAAAGGGGAAAGAAAACAAAAAAAAAAGAAGAAAAGAAACTTTCTCAAAAAAAAAGGGGGAAAGAAAACAAAAAAAAAAAAGAAGAAAAGAAACTTTATCAAAAAGAAAGGGGGAAAGAAAACAAAAAAGAAAAGAAAAGAAATTTTCTCAAAAAAAAAAGGAGGGAAAGAAAACAAAAAAAAAAGGGGAGATGGCCCACAGGCCACGTGGCCGTACGGCCAGATCCGTACGGATCTGTCCGTACGGCCCACAAAAAAAAAAAAAAACAAAAACATAAAAAAAAAAGAAAGAAGAAAAAAAAACACGTGTAAAAAAAAAGGGGAAAACACGTGAAAAAAAAAGAAAAAAAAAAAAAAAGAAAGAAACAAAAAAAGAAAGAAGAACTTTTTATTTTTTTCCTACAATGGAGTTTTCTTGAAAAAGGGAACTTACTTGAAGCCATTGATGGAGAAGAAGAAGAAAAGTCTTGAAGATCTTGAAGAAGAAAAGCTCTTGGTCTTGAAGCCCTCTTGAGATTATTGCAAAAGAAAGTAATAAGAGCAAGAGATCCAACCTTCTCCTTGCTTTTATAGAGGAGAGCAAACCAAAGAAGGAAAGAAGAAAGAGGTAAGTGTTACTAATTAGTAACCTTACCAAAAGAAAGAGATTAGAAAGATTCTTTCCCAAAAGAAAGATATCTTGAAGGATTTTCTCCCAAAAAGAAATCGATGACGGATTCTTTCCCAAAAGAAAGATATCTTGAGATATCCTATCCCAAAATAAAGGGATCATGAGAGATTCTCTCCAAGTAAAGATATTCTTAGATATTCTCTATCCAAATGAGATGTTTTTGGATATTCTTTACAAAAATGACACCATATGAGATCTAAGCCATTTCAAAAGCTTAAGGTCCCATGGGTTAGCCCATATGAGCCAGGTTTGACCACCTAGGCACACAAAAAAAAAATAATATTTTTTGGGCTTTTAGTCAAAGAGAAATCCCTCTTACCAAGAGCATACAAAAATGGTTCCATGCCTCTTTTGAGTTGATTGGACCATACAAAAGAAAATTCCAAGCCCCATGAGCTTCTAAAAATCAAACCATCCAGCCTCATCTACCAAATTGAGCCAAAATCTTGAAATTGACATTCCACAAAAAATAAAACCAAATCCTGGTCCCCTAACTTGCCATATACAGCCTGTTAGGTCACAAGACCAAAACCAAAAACCAAAACCTGATCCCCTAACTTGCCACATACAGCCTGTTAGGTCACAAGATCAAAACCAAAATTGATCCCCCAACATTCCACATACAGCTTGTTGGGTCACACGATCAAAACCAAACCCGACCCCCTAACCTGCCACATATAGCCTGTTAGGTCACAAGGTCAAAACCCAAATCCACATCCCTGATGTCATCTTCAAAACTTTGCCTCGAGATGGTACGTGATCCCTTTCACTACTATAAAATTCCCCTGGAAGCTCAAAAGGCTACAAATACCAAAAAGAAAGACTGCTCAAAGACTCTTGGTCAAGTCACAGGCTCTCCTTCTAAAATCTCTTCGAGGCACATCGACTACAAAAGTTAAGCAACTCGTCGCTGTACCTCGAGGGGGCATTTGTTGACACCAAAAAATGTCACTTTGCCTCTTCAAGATCCAAAGAGCTACATGAAGTCGCAACCTGCCATAAATAGGCAATGCTGCTTCCAAAAATCAAATCTTGTCAGAATCAAACAAAAATTGCAAGATTCTTCCAGACAGCCAAAAGAGGAGTACACAAGAAGTTTCGGGCCATTTCAAAATCATTTGGCCTAACTTCGCTTCTCCGACAGCCGAAAAGGAGCTCTCGGTGGCAAAAGCTCTCCGGGACCATGGTTTCCAAGACAGAGCCTATGGATCATCTTAAAATGACTCCAATAGGTTCCCTGTCAAATTTCAAGTCAATAGGACATCGGTTGACCGCACATCAAACCGCGACATCTTTAGCACGACAAAAAGCAAATCTACTGGTGATAGGACCCCAAACGGCTTCAAAACTCAAACAAAAGCCTATGGTTGGTCTTATTTATTGCTCAGGAGCTTCACACCAAATTTCAGGTCATTCCGACATCGTTTGACCCAGTTTCAGCTTCTGACGGAAAATCGGCAGCTCTGCGCGACAAAGTCTTCGGCTTTCTCAGGAAATTGGAAACTTTGCAAAATAAAATGCAAGGATTCTCATCAGGTTTCCTACAAAGAAATTAGGCCAATAAATGGTCAAAATGTCAAGGAAAAGTACAGGAGAAAAAAGAATAAAAAAACAGCAAAAACGGACACAAAACGGGACACAAAAGGGGGAAAACCCCCCAGGGTCGCAGACCCCTGCGACCCTGGCCCAGGGTCGCAGGCCCCTGCGACCCTGGGCCAGGGTCGCCGGCGACCTTGGAACCCGGGGTCGCCGGGAAGGCCCCGGAAACCCCGGTTTTCGCCGTTTTTTTTCGCGATTCGAAGAGCCCAGCCTCTGGTACTTTCCAGAATTCATGCTTTTGAGACACCAAGTCCTCTGACATCCGTCCAAAACACGGGTCAATCATCAAGAGTATCGAAAACAATATTGATCGCCACCCTGGTCAACCAAAAAAAGTGTGCTTTCTACCCGACCGATCGAGAAATCGACAGGACAGATGGCACCGACCCGCTGTTGGCGACAAACACCTGAAATTACATGGTCATCTGATGTCGATCTACATGAAGATCCATCGATGATCATCGACAAAAGAATCCCAAAAGACGTGGCACGGCCCGCGACTCTTCAGCTGCTCGGCGACCACTTAATGCGATTAATTGACTAGCTTTATTACAGTCATTAATCCATTTCTTTGGACGGCCCAATCAGAAGCAAGCATTCGGGAGTTACAAGTCAAGAGATTCATGGCATTTAACCCATGAAACTCCTCCCATCATGGTAATTAAAGGCGATTAAATGCCCTCAATCTCCTCCGGCCAATCAGAAGCCAAGAAAAAGGAGTTACAAAATAAACAATTCAATTTTGTAACTCCTCCCATTATGCGGCTTAAATGACAATAAAGCCCATAAACTCTCCTAAATGGCTACCAAGAGCCTATAAATAGGAGAGCACTCCAAAGGAATCCAGATCGGAAAAAAGAGACAGACACACAGACAGAGAGAAGTACAGAAATCCAGAGAAAGAAAAAAGAGAGAAAACTCTGCGGAAGTTCTACACCGGCCACCGCAACAAGGTGACAAAAGTCCCTTGGGGGGTACCCCCCCAAGGTCCTTGCCTTCTCCTCCTGCCTCCAATGGCTTAGATATGGCTTTTCAGCCGGTCTACTCGGCTTTTTATTGGACATAGGACCTCCTTTTGGTCTTTGTCCTCTAAAAACCTGAGGTTATAGCCAAGCCAAGCGAATCAATAGCATCCTCTGTTCTCATCTGCATGGATGATGGCGAAGCCCACATATGGCTTGCGACCGTCAATCTAAACGAGTCCCCCACAATCTCCTGAGAAGTTAGATCCTCCTTTTCTTGCTTTTCATTGTAGTTTGTATTTTTTCAAAAGAGACAAAAATCACAACTCTTGTCTTTCATTATTGATAAGAATTGTAAATCGGCTATAAATGCCAAAAATCGGCTATAAACGCCAAAAATCGGCTATAAACGCCAAAATCGGCTATAAATGCCAAAAAAATCGCCTTTCACGGCAAATCAAGAAAAATGTCTCTTTTCTTAAATATATGTGCAATGGAAAACTTGAAAGAAGTTGATTTCATTTTTACTTGCGAAGGTTGATCTCCGGATCACCACTTGCAATTCCAAGTAAAAATAGAAAATCTGGCACACCCACACAAAAAAAGAAATGTTGATGCACGCCCCTTTGCCCCCTCGTTACGAAAGGGTCGGAACCAAACGGACTCCCACGTCCGCCGACCTCGGTAGGAACTCGAGCATCTGGAGCGCGGTCCATCACAAGTCAAGAGATTCATGACATTTAAAACATGAAACTCCTCCCATCATGGCGATTAAAGGCGATTAAATGCCCCCAATCTCCTCCGGCCAATCAGAAGCCAAGAAAAAGGAGTTACAAAATAAAGGAAATTAAATCCTGTAACTCCTCCCATTATGCAGCTTAATGGCAATAAAAGTCCATAAACTCTCCTAAATGGCTACCAAGAGCCTATAAATAGGAGAGCACTCCAAAGGAATCCAGATCGAAAAAACAAGACAAATCCTAGATCAGAAAAAAGTACAGAAATCCAGAGAAAGAAAGAGAGAAAACTCTACGGAAGTTCTACACCGACCACCGCTACAAGGTGACAAAAGTCCCTTGGGGGGTACCCCCCCAAGGTCCTTGCCTTCTCCTTTTGCCTCCAATGGCTTAGACGTGGCTTTTTAGCCCGTCTACTTGGTTTTTTATTGGACATAGGACCTCCTTTTGGTCTTTGTCCTATAAAAACCTGAGGTTATAGCCAAGCCAAGCGAATCAAGAGCATCCTCTGTTCTCATCTGCATGGATGATGGCAAAGCCCACATATGGCTTACGACCGTCAATCTGAACGAGTCCCCCACAATCTCCTGAGAAGTTAGATCCTCCTTTTCTTGCTTTTCATTGTAGTTTTTATTTTTCCAAAAGAGACAAAAATCACAACTCTTGTCTTTCATTATTGCTAAGAATTGTAAATCGGCTATAAACGCAAAAAATCGGCTATAAACGCCAAAATCGGCTATAAATGCCAAAAAATCGCCTTTTACGGCAAATCAAGAAAATGTCTCTTTTTTTAAATATATGTGCAATGGAAAACTTGAAAGAAGTTGATTTCCTTTTTGTCGCGACCCCGGACCGAAAGGGGAAGGATCCGAGTCCGGGAGTCGGGACAGTGGGTTGGGTGATGCCGCGCCACGTGCATCTCTTTGGCTAAAACGCACATGGAATTAAAAGAATGTTTATCCGTGCACGTGATTTCCCACAGGGTTCCGCGGTGAGGATTATCTTTACACATCATCTCACATATAACCGTATCAAACATATTTTCAAGATTGCGGAAGCGTGTAGTAAACCATATTAATACCATTCAAATCCATAAACAAGACTGATTTATGGTTAACATAACAAGATATCAGGATGAGCAATGATCAAGCATATTTTCCCCAAAAGTAAAGTTAAGTGTAATTACAAAATATCAGTTGATTAATGCTCCCAAAATAACGGTCAACAAAGACCGTACAACCAGATGAAAGCTAAAACAAAGATATCAAATTCCCAAAGTGTATCATCCTCAAGGCAAAGCCGAATGTCTACATGACATCATCGGCTTGCCACTCAATCACTCGTTGCGGTTCACCGACCGCCTCCTCCGGCTCCTCCTCAATGGCAATAAGCTCGGGACCTGAGTACCAAAATAATGGATCAGACACGACGGTCTGGCAGGTGGGTGAAAAGATATGACAATAATAAAACAATGATGCTATGCAAGAGTTAAGAAAACTTATGGATAAACAATGAACTTTATAAAAGACAATGTATCATTTCAAAAGAAATACATATGCAATAAATCATATAAGGTAACAAGGATTCGGAAACTGTCAAGATGGCAACCCCACAAGCTAGATCCTCCCTTCACCGAAGTGAAGAGAGCGCATACCCTAACAGGATCATTGACCTCAGTCACACGAGGTGAGGAGGAACAACGATAAACAGGATCATTGGCCTCAGTCACACGAGGTGAGGAGGAACAACGATAAATATTATAATATACATATATATATACTCTGCGGGACCACGGTAGCGAACCGGGTAAAAACTCTGCACATTCCAGACTGCAGCTGACTATCAGGAGGGGAAGGAACCCCAAGTCGGTAGATCAAACCGACGAGGTCGTCCAAGCTCAGTGGTGCCGACTCATAGGTCAAATACGATAAATCAAATCATATGCATAATGAAGAACGGGGTGCCATAGGCACAAATACACATCCATCTCAAGTCGCCATATACAAGTTAGCAAAAGCTAAACACCTCACTTCTAGTACTCTTGGGACGGTCTAGTCATATCAAGTTGTTTGAAATCCCAAAATAAGAGTTAGGTTAAAAATTAGATACAATTAGTTTTCCATACTTTTACAGGCCAACAATGGGGTTTCTAGAATTGAAACAGTGCGAATAGGGTCCCGTATGTCGGTTATGATGAAATTTTGGTACTCTTTAAGAGTTAGGGACATTCCGGGTCCTTATACACATTGATCAATCTAGAAAACCTCATGGAGTTTCCATGATGAGGTTCCTCCTTCCTTCGGACTTCATATAATGCCTTACCCATCCTTGAATAGCATTGGGCCTCCAAACAATACCTCCACACTACAGCCCTTCACAATATACCCCAATCTTTCATGGGTTTGAATGCATCATTATAGGTTCAATGTCTTCAAATAAGAAGATAAGGGATAGAGCTGAATTGGACTTGAGTATGGCTTGTAATGAATCTGGAAATTAGCCTCACAATTCTCCTATTTTACAGTTTATCTCATTTCAGTCCGATCGATCGGACTCCTTGGCCGATCGATCGGTCCCGAATTTGCTTCCAGTTATTTACAGTCCGATCGATCGGACCTGATGGGCGATCGATCGGTCCTGAGAACCCTCTCAGTTATTTACAGTCCGATCGATCGGACCTGATGGGCGATCGATCGGTCCTGAGAACCCTCTCAGTTATTTACAGTCCGATCGATCGGACCTGATGGGCGATCGATCGGTCCTGTAGCGAATCTCAACCCATTTGGTTGAATCCTTCTCTTGTCCAACTCCAATCCATTTCCTTTCTTTCCCCTTCTTCCATACATATCTTCACAATTAATTGGGCTATTCCTTGACCTCATTATCTCATCAATTCATCATTCAAAATCAATAAGACTAAACCATCAAACATAATAAATCAATAAAACCATCAATGAAGACAAATCAAGATCTTTGCAGAAAACATGATAAAACACATGAAAATCATTTCATCCACTTGCCTTGGGTCCAATTGCAAACCAATTGAGCTCTAATCACCTCTTAGCCCACAATCAAACACCTATACACAAAACCCCCAAATCCAAACCCTAGATCAACAAAACCAAGTAAAACAAAAATGGAATTTTCCAATAATTGAAATAGAGTTACCCTAGGGCTAAACAAACAAGATTATGAAACTTTTAAGAAAATCACTTACAAGGAAGTTCTTCAAAAAGCAAGATGTTGTCCAAAGTAAGTTTTGGAGTGAGCGGTTTTCTGCAAAAATGGTGTCAAGACGAAGGCCTTGAGATGAGGAAGAAGATTATAGTCTCTAACCTTCCATTAGCACTAGCTTAGTGGGGGATTGAAGATGAAGAGGCAAGAAAAGGTAAGGGAAAACCCTTAGGGCTGGGATTTCTCTTCTCCTCTAGGGTTTTTGCCAGAAATGGGAAAAAGAAGAAGAAGCTTTCTATATATAGTAAGTGAGGATGGGCCCACAACTTAAAAGACTTCTCGGGCTCAAAACATGGTTTTCGGGGCTTCAAACGAATTCGACGAAGAAGACAAAATTGATCTGCAAAATTTCTAATTTCCAAAAAGTATATATTTTGCACATTTTGGTGACATTGAAATCGGTGTCCAGATTTTGGGTAAAAAGACCATTTTGCCCTCAATTGCGAAAAAAATCGGGTTTAAAGTCTTCAAATGAAAACGATGTCAACATGAAAGTTGTAGGGATTAACAAGATAAATCCAATGGGTTTAAAAAAACACGATTCTTGGAAATCATCGGTAAACCCCCAATCTCACACAATTCGTAATAAGAACCCCCAAAGGGTCCCACACATAAAAAGGCTCTCCAAATTCCCCAAAGCTATTATAAAAGCTATTCTAATCCCCAACTAATTCAAAAACCACTAAACACACTTAAAAACTAAAACACAACTTAATCAACTCTAAACGAGGTCTCTCGGGTCGGGGTCTTACATCCTCCACCCCTTAGGACATTTGGTCCTCCAAATGGAAATTAAAACTCACCTCCGGTAGAAGATGTGGGTACTTCTTCTGAACTTGATCCCGTAATTCCCAAGTTGCTTCTTCCGGTCCATGATTCTCCCAAAGTACCTTGACCCACTGAATAGTCCGAGTTCTCAATTCTTGTTCTTTGGTGTCAATGATCTGCTTAGGCTTCTCAACATAGGTCGCATCCTCTCGAATTTCTAACGGCTCATAACGGAGTATGTGTAGTCTGTCAGGAACGTATTTCTTCAACATAGACACATGGAAAACATTGTGTACGCCGGAGAGCTCAGGTGGTAAGGCTAACCTGTAAGCCACATCACCAATCCTACTCATAATGTCATACGGTCCAATGTACCTCCTAGACAGTTTGCCCTTCTGTCCAAACCTCAAAGTCCCACGAGTAGGTGACACTTTCAAGAAAACCTTATCTCCTTCTTTGAACTGTAAATCCCTTCTGTGAGAGTCTGCATAACTCTTCTGTCTACTCTGAGCCACTTTCAGACGTTCTTGGATCAACTTGACCTTGTCGCTTGTCTCACTAACAATGGTCGGTCCATGGAAACTGCGAGTACCAACTTCTTCCCAACAAACAGGTGTTCTACACCTTCTGCCATACAAAGCCTCAAAAGGTGCCATACCGATACTCGAGTGGAAACTGTTGTTGTAAGCGAACTCACACAACGGTAAGGCTTCATCCCACTGAGTCTTGAAATCTAACACACAAGCTCGAAGCATATCCTCAAGTGTCTGGATTGTCCTCTCTGACTGACCATCAGTCTGTGGGTGATAGGCTGTGCTGAACTGTAACTTCGTACCCATAGACTCATGCAATGTCTTCCAAAATCTTGAGACAAATCTGCTGTCTCTATCGGATGTGATGGAAACTGGCTGTCCATGACGACTGACAATCTCTGTGACAAACAACTGAGCCAAAGGTAACATATGCATTTTCTTTCCAGTCTTCATCGGTAGGAAATGAGCTGACTTGGTAAGACGGTCCACTAGCATCATTGCCCTTACTAGTCTTCGGTAAACCCGATATGAAATCCATGGTAATGTGCTCCCATTTCCATTCCGGAATCTCTAATGGTCGTAGTAACCCTGGAGGCTTCTGGTGTTCTGCCTTGATCAATTGACATGTCATACAACGAGAGACGAAAGCTGCTATCTCTCTCTTCATGTTATTCCACCAAAATCTGCCCTTCAAATTCTGATACATCTTCGTACTGCCCGGATGTATGGAATACTTGGTATTGTGAGCCTCAGACATGATATCATCCCTCAAGTCCTCCAAGTTAGGCACACACAGACGGTCTCGGTAATACAAAACTCCATCTACAACACGAAAATCCGGACGATCTGCTAAGTGCTCAGAAATCTTAGCCAATTCTGGGTCTTGTAACTGATTCTCTTTGATCTTCTGAATGAACGAAGGCTCTGACACTGACATGTTTGCTAACATGACACCCTCTCTTAGTGGATGAAAATCTACACCCAACTTTTCTAACTGTTGTACCACATAAGTTCCACGAAGACTGGCCATGCTCACTGACTTTCTGCTCAAGGCATCTGCGACTACATTCGCTTTTCCCGGGTGATACTTGATTGGAAAATCGTAATCCTTGATATATTCCATCCATCTCCTTTGCCTCATGTTCAACTCCTTCTGAGAAAACAAGTACTGTAGGCTACGGTGATCGGAGTGAACCTCAAACTTCTCTCCATAGAGGTAGTGTCTCCACATCTTCAAAGCTAAAACAACTGCGGCTAACTCGAGATCATGCGTTGCATAGTTCTTCTCATGATCTTTCAACTGCCGTGACCCATATGCAACTACCTTCCCATCTTGCATTAGCACGCATCCAAGCCCAACATTAGAAGCATCGGTAAAAATGGTAAAACCGCCGCCCCAGATGGCAAAGTAAGGACTGGAGCTGTAGTCAATCTCTTCTTCAGCTCTTGGAAACTAGCTTCACACTTGTCTGTCCAAACATATGGTGCATTCTTCCTTGTCAACTTCGTCAAAGGTGACGCAATCGACGAAAATCCTTGTACAAACCTCCGGTAATATCCTGCCAATCCAAGAAAACTCCTGATTTCTGATGCATTCTTTGGTCTATCCCAATTCATGACTGCCTCAATCTTGGACGGGTCCACTGATAATCCTTCTTTGGAGATGATATGACCCAAAAATGTGACTTGGTCCAACCAAAATTCACACTTACTAAGTTTTGCAAACAACTGATTCTCCCTCAAAAGCTGGAGTGCTATCCTCAAATGTTCTTCATGCTCTCCTTTGGTCTTGGAATACACCAAAATATCATCAATAAACACCACTGTAAACTGATCCAAGTACTCCGCAAATATTTTGTTCATCAATGCCATGAAAACTGCCGGTGCATTAGTCAAACCAAATGGCATCACTAGAAATTCATAGTGTCCATATCTTGTCCGAAATGCTGTTTTTGGTACATCTGAGTCTCAACTCTCAACTGATGGTAGCCTGACCTCAAATCAATCTTCGAAAAGTAAGCAGCTCCTTGCAACTGATCAAACAATTCATCTATCCTTGGCAATGGATATTTGTTTTTGATGGTCACTTGGTTCAATCTTCTATAGTCAATACACATTCTCATGGAACCATCCTTCCTCTTTACAAACAAAACTGGTGCTCCCCACGGTGACACACTAGGTCTCACAAAACCTTTGTTCAAAAGTTCTTGCAATTGCATCTTCAACTCTCCCAATTCTGCCGGGGCCATTCTGTAAGGTGCGATAGATATCGGAGCAGTCCCCGGTAACAACTCAATAGTGAAGTCTATCTCTCTAATGGGTGGCAATCCTGGTATCTCTTCCGGGAAGACATCCGGAAATTCACAAACGATTGGGATCTCCTCCACCCCTTGGGACCGTTTATCCTCCGTGATAAACGCCATATAACCCTCACAACCACTTTTTAGAAGTCTATCAGCCTTCAACGCTGAAATAAACCCTGCACCAGAATTACTCCTCTCTCCCTGAAACAACACCCCTGCTTGGGTCTCCTCTAACTTAAAAGTTAGGGTTTTATGGAAACAATCCATAGTAGCATGGTATCCTGCTAACCAATCCATCCCTAGGATGACATCAAAATCCTGCATCTCCAACAAAATGAGATATGCCGGTAATACTACTTCTCCTATAATGACTGGACAACTAGGGTAAAAAGTTCTACAAACAACTTCCTTACCTAAAGGGGTAGTCACAGTCAAAATGAAATTCAACTCACTAGCATGTATATCAATCAACTTAGCAAATTTTGGAGATAGGAATGAGTGAGTAGAGCCAGGGTCAAACAAAACCTTAGCATCAAAACCACAGACGAGAAGTGTACCTTCCACTACATTGCCTTCAGCCTCTGCATCAGCTCTATTGACAGCATAGAGTTGTGCCCTTTGTTGTGGCCTGTTCTGTCCTTGCTGTTGCCTGCCTTGTGGTGCATTCCGGTTCTGATTCTGAGGACGCTGATTCTGATTTTGATTCTGCCCTTGCTGACGGGCCGGTTGTTGCTGTTGTTGTTGTGGCCTAAACTGTTGCTGAGGTGCCTGTTGTTGTAGTGGCCTTGCTTGATTCTGAACTACTAATGCATTCTGAGGTGGTGCCTGACGCTGTACTCCTTGTTGCTGTCTATTCTGTCTATCTGGCCTTGGGCAATCCCTCATTTGGTGGTCCAATGAACCACATCTAAAACATGCTCCCGTGATAGAACGACATTGGGCATTCCCATGATGTTTCCCGCAATGGATACAAGCACCCGGATTTTGCACATTTTGCTCTTGTCTTGGCCTCTTATTCTGATTGTTCCTTTGTTGATAGTTCTGCTGTTGGCCTTGACCCTTTCCTTGGTTCTTGATGATCTTGTTGTGGAAGTTCTCAAATTTGTATGCTCTCTTGACAGCTTCTTCAAAGGTAACGGGTGGTACAACCCCGGTAGCATCCCTCTCAATAATCGGGTGAAGTCCCTCAAGGAACTTGGTTATCTTTTTCTCCTCTGTGTCTACTAACTCCGGTGCATACCTTGACAGTCTCTCAAATTTGGTGAGGTATTCGAGGACTGTCATGTTTCCTTGCACAAGTTGCTGAAATTCTACTGCCTTTTGTCTCTTGACATGTGTAGGTACATATTTCTCTCCAAACTGTCTCTTGAAGCTAGCCCAAGCTTCTGCATCAGCCATTGTCCTATATTCTGCCCTGACGGTCTTCCACCAAATGTCTGCTAAACCCACAAACATAGAGGCTGCAAGCTGCACACGTTCTAGACCGGTACATATGAATATCTCAAATATGTTTTCGGTGTGTTCAAGCCAATCATCTGCTGCCATTGGATCCTCAGTCCCCAAAAATTCTTTCGGTCCTCTCTTCCTGAACCGCTCATACAACACATTAGGATCATTCCCTCTAACATTCACCGGACCAGGTGGTGCAACTGGGATTGGTTCCGGTCTCCTCTCCAATATCCCCAACAACTGTGCCTGCATTTGAGCTATCTCCCTAGCATGATCCTCGTCTTTCTTAAGCATCTGTTCTTGCAATCTGGTCTATGTCTCATATGCTTGTGCTTGGAGCCTAGCCTGATTCTCATTGGCCTGGCGTTGTTGGTCTATCATAGCCTGCATCATCTGTTGGAATTGGTTCTGTATATTGTTGTCCTGAAGTTCCTCTGTACTAAGCCCTGCACTCTCGCTGTTACTGGCAATGTGATTACTGTTTGCTGTTCTTTTGCGAGGTGGCATAACGCTGCAAAACAATTTGTTAGCACATATAAATCAAGTACAGGGTGGTCACACATTGCTCACACGATTCTATCTAACGAATCCTCGCCACGTACTTAAGATTTCTAGTTTCTTTTAATTGCCTGAAACATGTCCCGCTCTAATACCAGTCCTGTCGCGACCCCGGACCGAAAGGGGAAGGATCCGAGTCCGGGAGTCGGGACAGTGGGTTGGGTGATGCCGCGCCACGTGCATCTCTTTGGCTAAAACGCACACGGAATTAAAAGAATGTTTATCCGTGCACGTGATTTCCCACAGGGTTCCGCGGTGAGGATTATCTTTACACATCATCTCACATATAACCGTATCAAACATATTTTCAAGATTGCGGAAGCGTGTAGTAAACCATATTAATACCATTCAAATCCATAAACAAGACTGATTTATGGTTAACTCTATAGAGGTAGAATGTTTATCCGTGCACGTGATTTCCCACAGGGTTCCGCGGTGAGGATTATCTTTACACATCATCTCACATATAACCGTATCAAACATATTTTCAAGATTGCGGAAGCGTGTAGTAAACCATATTAATACCATTCAAATCCATAAACAAGACTGATTTATGGTTAACATAACAAGATATCAGGATGAGCAATGATCAAGCATATTTTCCCCAAAAGTAAAGTTAAGTGTAATTACAAAATATCAGTTGATTAATGCTCCCAAAATAACGGTCAACAAAGACCGTACAACCAGATGAAAGCTAAAACAAAGATATCAAATTCCCAAAGTGTATCGTCCTCAAGGCAAAGCCGAATGTCTACATGACATCATCGGCTTGCCACTCAATCACTCGTTGCGGTTCACCGACCGCCTCCTCCGGCTCCTCCTCAATGGCAATAAGCTCGAGACCTGAGTACCAAAATAAATGGATCAGACACGACGGTCTGGCAGGTGGGTGAAAAGATATGACAATAATAAAACAATGATGCTATGCAAGAGTTAAGAAAACTTATGGATAAACAATGAACTTTATAAAAGACAATGTATCATTTCAAAAGAAATACATATGCAATAAA
Organism: Litsea cubeba; assembly: GCA_012931725.1. NCBI lineage: Eukaryota > Viridiplantae > Streptophyta > Magnoliopsida > Laurales > Lauraceae > Litsea > Litsea cubeba. The sequence continues at coordinate 46,836,422 of CM022950.1, forward strand.
TCATATAAGGTAACAAGGATTCGGAAACTGTCAAGATGGCAACCCCACAAGCTAGATCCTCCCTTCACCGAAGTGAAGAGAGCGCATACCCTAACAGGATCATTGACCTCAGTCACACGAGGTGAGGAGGAACAACGATAAACAGGATCATTGGCCTCAGTCACACGAGGTGAGGAGGAACAACGATAAATATTATAATATACATATATATATACTCTGCGGGACCACGGTAGCGAACCGGGTAAAAACTCTGCACATTCCAGACTGCAGCTGACTATCAGGAGGGGAAGGAACCCCAAGTCGGTAGATCAAACCGACGAGGTCGTCCAAGCTCAGTGGTGCCGACTCATAGGTCAAATACGATAAATCAAATCATATGCATAATGAAGAACGGGGTGCCATAGGCACAAATACACATCCATCTCAAGTCGCCATATACAAGTTAGCAAAAGCTAAACACCTCACTTCTAGTACTCTTGGGACGGTCTAGTCATATCAAGTTGGTTTGAAATCCCAAAATAAGAGTTAGGTTAAAAATTAGATACAATTAGTTTTCCATACTTTTACAGGCCAACAATGGGGTTTCTAGAATTGAAACAGTGCGAATAGGGTCCCGTATGTCGGTTATGATGAAATTTTGGTACTCTTTAAGAGTTAGGGACATTCCGGGTCCTTATACACATTGATCAATCTAGAAAACCTCATGGAGTTTCCATGATGAGGTTCCTCCTTCCTTCGGACTTCATATAATGCCTTACCCATCCTTGAATAGCATTGGGCCTCCAAACAATACCTCCACACTACAGCCCTTCACAATATACCCCAATCTTTCATGGGTTTGAATGCATCATTATAGGTTCAATGTCTTCAAATAAGAAGATAAGGGATAGAGCTGAATTGGACTTGAGTATGGCTTGTAATGAATCTGGAAATTAGCCTCACAATTCTCCTATTTTACAGTTTATCTCATTTCAGTCCGATCGATCGGACTCCTTGGCCGATCGATCGGTCCCGAATTTGCTTCCAGTTATTTACAGTCCGATCGATCGGACCTGATGGGCGATCGATCGGTCCTGAGAACCCTCTCAGTTATTTACAGTCCGATCGATCGGACCTGATGGGCGATCGATCGGTCCTGAGAACCCTCTCAGTTATTTACAGTCCGATCGATCGGACCTGATGGGCGATCGATCGGTCCTGTAGCGAATCTCAACCCATTTGGTTGAATCCTTCTCTTGTCCAACTCCAATCCATTTCCTTTCTTTCCCCTTCTTCCATACATATCTTCACAATTAATTGGGCTATTCCTTGACCTCATTATCTCATCAATTCATCATTCAAAATCAATAAGACTAAACCATCAAACATAATAAATCAATAAAACCATCAATGAAGACAAATCAAGATCTTTGCAGAAAACATGATAAAACACATGAAAATCATTTCATCCACTTGCCTTGGGTCCAATTGCAAACCAATTGAGCTCTAATCACCTCTTAGCCCACAATCAAACACCTATACACAAAACCCCCAAATCCAAACCCTAGATCAACAAAACCAAGTAAAACAAAAATGGAATTTTCCAATAATTGAAATAGAGTTACCCTAGGGCTAAACAAACAAGATTATGAAACTTTTAAGAAAATCACTTACAAGGAAGTTCTTCAAAAAGCAAGATGTTGTCCAAAGTAAGTTTTGGAGTGAGCGGTTTTCTGCAAAAATGGTGTCAAGACGAAGGCCTTGAGATGAGGAAGAAGATTATAGTCTCTAACCTTCCATTAGCACTAGCTTAGTGGGGGATTGAAGATGAAGATGCAAGAAAAGGTAAGGGAAAACCCTTAGGGCTGGGATTTCTCTTCTCCTCTAGGGTTTTTGCCAGAAATGGGAAAAAGAAGAAGAAGCTTTCTATATATAGTAAGTGAGGATGGGCCCACAACTTAAAAGACTTCTCGGGCTCAAAACATGGTTTTCGGGGCTTCAAACGAATTCGACGAAGAAGACAAAATTGATCGGCAAAATTTCTAGTTTCCAAAAAGTATATATTTTGCACATTTTGGTGACATTGAAATCGGTGTCCAGATTTTGGGTAAAAAGACCATTTTGCCCTCAATTGCGAAAAAAATCGGGTTTAAAGTCTTCAAATGAAAACGATGTCAACATGAAAGTTGTAGGGATTAACAAGATAAATCCAATGGGTTTAAAAAAACACGATTCTTGGAAATCATCGGTAAACCCCCAATCTCACACAATTCGTAATAAGAACCCCCAAAGGGTCCCACACATAAAAAGGCTCTCCAAATTCCCCAAAGCTATTATAAAAGCTATTCTAATCCCCAACTAATTCAAAAACCACTAAACACACTTAAAAACTAAAACACAACTTAATCAACTCTAAACGAGGTCTCTCGGGTCGGGGTCTTACACTTTTTACTTGCGAAGGTCGATCTCCGGATCACCACTTGCAATTCCAAGTAAAATAGAAAATCTGGCACACTCACACAAAATAAATGTTGATGCACGCCTCTGCCCCCCGGTTACGAAAGGGTCGGACCCAAATGGACTCCCACGTCCACCGACCTCGGTAGAACCTAGCAGAATGCGCTGTCCATCAAGCTGGCACACCCGATGGGACACGTTCATTTGAGAACACGATGCTAGAAATGAAATATTTGCATATCATATCTTTTGCTCTATGCTCATATTTCTTTTCTCGATTCCTTGGCTACTTTCTAATTGGTGGCCTATGTTGGATTCCGCATCTAAAAAAAATGAGTTGAGATTTTTTGGAAATTTCTAATTCTTTGAGTTTATTTCCACTCTTTCTGTTTTCAAAAAAAAAAAATCAAAAAATCAGATTTCTTAGTTTGAATTCAAAATTGAGAAACTTTGATCCTTTCCGTTTTGTCTCTATGCTCGCGGAAATCGTTGAGCCGGTTCGAATTGTGGAAATGGCCATTGTTTTTCTTCGATGAGTTCATTAGAAATTAAAAAAAATAATATTTCTCATTTTGGATTCAAAATTGAGAAACTTTGATCCTTTCCTTTCGTTCGTGTGCTTGCAGAAATTGTTGAGCCTGTTAGAATTAGAATTTGGGCCGTCGTTTCTCTTCGATGAGTTCATTAAAAATCTAAAAAAAAAAACAACAAAAAAATCAGATTTTTCATTTTGGATTCAAAATTGAGAAACTTTGATCCTTTCCGTTTCGTCTCTGTGCTCGCGGAAATCGTTGAGCCGGTTCGAATTGTGGAAAGGGCCATCGTTTCTCTTCGATGAGTTCATTAAATATCTAAAAAAATATATATATATATAAAAAAAGACATAGACCACTAAGGTTAAACCAACTGCGTTCTTTGATCACGGTTGATTCAAGAAAAGCCTTGTCCAGAGTGTGGAGACAGCTTGACTGTTCTAGGCAAGGGTCCTCCAAACGGGTTCATTAAGTAATCCTACCCTTACCTGGGGGCAATTCTATCAATCGCGATTTCATAAGACCGGCTTAGGAGGCCTATGTGTACTCTCTCGTCTTTTAAATAAAAAATTTTTTTCAAAAATTAAAATAAAAATTTTAAAATAAAAAATAAAAAATAAAAAAAATTTTCAAAAAAAATCTTAAAAAAAATAAAAAATAAAAAATAAATTAAAAAAAAGATTTTTCAAAAAAAAATCTTTAAAAAAAAAGATTTTTCAAAAAAAAAATGTTTAAAAAAAAGATTTTTTAAAAAAAAATCTTCAAAAAAAAAACTTCCGTCATTTTGGGTTCAGATTGGAGAAATTTTGGTCGTCTCCTTTCTGAGCACTGGCGCTCGTGGAAATCGCTGAGCCCGTGTTCAGGTTGGAGTGCCTTTTGCTCTCTTTGATGAACCCGATCTTGGCCTTTAAAAAAAAAAAACTCGTTATTTTTGGATTTAGATCCGAGAAATTATGGTTCATTTCCTTCTGAGTACTGGCGCTCGCGGAAATCGCTGAGACCGTATTTGGATCGGAATACCATCTGCTCTCTTTGATGAATCCAATCTTGACCTTTCAAAACAGAGAATCTCATCTCATGGATGCGGTCTCAAAACATTCGTATCTAGCGGTACTAGTACGCCCTTTCAGGGTCTACTGTATTCGCGACCGGCACATTTGTAACTCCAAACTTATATTCTTCTTACCATGAGCAAGCTCTGCTTCTCAATAAGTCGAATTTAAGTTCACAATTGCTTATAGCAGTCACTGGGACGCTCATTCTGAGCTTACCATACCTGCGATCAGAACAATTGTACTATGGCCTTTTGCCTTCTTCATATTGCTTGGGTCATCTCCCTCGAGCAATTTGAAAAGACAAAACCATAGAACTTCCCATTTATGATCATTGTATTCTTGTGATTACTAATGGATGTGGTCTTGTTTCAGAAACTTTTCGAAAACTAACAATGGCAGCTTCACTAACCATTACCTTCGATGAGAACAAGAACCAGCTCATGCTTCAACAGAAGCAAACAACGCGCACCTACAAGCGCCCCATCAGCTGCCGAAGCGTCAACTCCGTCGGCAACTCTCTGAACTCCGGGTCGACCTCGACTCCCCGGACTATTGTCTTTGGGACGCTGGGACCATTCCCACTTCCCAAGGAACAAACTGCTCCTTCCAAGAAGCAGAAACTCGCCTCTCAACGTGTCACTACCGTGACACCAAAGGCGAGCACCAGAAGGCCTGAAGCCCGTGGCACCCCCATGAAGTCTCGACCAGCAAACGACCAGGTCTATCCCAAGACTTGGTCCCCAAGACCTTCACCAAAACAAAGAAGGTCCCAAACATCCACCAAGCCAGCATACCCTCTTACTTACATGAAAGAGGAGAGACCCATCTCCAACCTGACTCCCAAGTCAACCCAGCATGAGCCGGCTTGTTCCTACAAGCCCAAAATCAAGTCATGCATCACAAGGCCTCTGCAGACATCTACTAAGGCTTACAAACCTGCAGTTCGACCCTTCATCTCTACATGGACCGAACTTGAAAAATTCAAAGCTTCGCTACAACAGGCGAAGGACCGGGTTCGCATCCTGTCCTTGCCCAGCTACAAAGAAGACAGGCTCGGCTGCTGCGCCCGAGGGAGCACATCCTTCATCATCAAAGCCCAGCCAGAGCTGACCGAAGCTCAAATTGCTCGTCGTATACGCCGCCACACGTCGTATCGGCAAAAGAGACTAGAGAAGCAAATGACCTAGCCTCCTACGCTTCAAGTCTCTCCCAAATGGGTCGAAAAAGAAAGACCCAACCAGGTTGCTGCTGTCCATATGGTTGGAAAAACCAGAAGACGCTAAAAGTCAGTAGGGGTGAGCATTCGGTTAATCGGTCGGTTATTTTAAGAACTTTTGACCAAATCGATTTTTTTGACCACTTTAAATGTATTAACCGAACCGAACCGATTTTTTTGTTTGTAAAACTTTTAACCGAACCGAGCCGAACCGAATTATTTAGGTTCGGTTTTCGGTCGGTTCGGTTAATGTGATGCATTTTGTTGGACTTAATAATTGCCCAAGTTTTTGAAAATTTAGAACTAGATTGCTATATTATATACATTTCATTTGTGAAATTGGGCTTAATAATTAGCCCATAAATCCATTATCCATAAATGATATATCATAGAAGTGCTTGAAAATACATTAAACACAATTACACAAATAGACAATAACCATAAACAAACACTCCAACTAACAAGTCTAAAAATATTTAGTGGGCTAGGTAATGGGTAATAAAAATATTCAAAAAAAAATTGCATATATTTCGGTTAATCGGTTAATCGGTTAAATAAGATCATTAACCGAACCGAAATTATATAACCGAATTTGCCAGGAAATTTACCCGAACTGAACCGAATTACCCGAAATAACCGAACCGAAATTAAATTTCGGCTATGGTTCGGTTTGGTAAATCGGTCGGTTCGGTTTTTGCTCACCCCTAAAAGTCAGCATAAAAAATCCATGTCCGACGTCCGATGACCCGCAGCGTCTCCAGGACAAGAAGACATTCAGAAAAATCCCCTGCTCCTTCAAGCAAAGGACGGCAGAGTGATCCTTCCTCAAGCTCTTCTTCAAAAAGAATGAGCCCCAGCTCAGTCACCAGGACAGTTTCCTCGTTCGAATCCCGAAGGATGAACGTCCTGGCTACAAATTCTGAGCCACCACCCCGCAATCCACCTCAAGATGATGCGATCACACGCATCCAGCAGTTGGAACAAGGCCAACAGAGGATTGAAACTCTGATGGAAAACCTTCTCCTCGCCTTTCAAAATCAGGCGAACAATGAACCTCCTCCAAATCATCAAGACGATGAGGTAAATAGAGAAGAAAATGAGTCACGCGTGTTGGATACCGCGATCACTGAGAGGGGGGGGTGAATCAGTGATTTCTAAAAACAGGTCCAATTCAACAACAAAACAAGTCAAACCACACAATGACACCAGATTTAACGTGGTTCACCGAAAGGCTACGTCCACGGTTCAAAGACTGTCCGAACACCAATCCGGGACAGATCTGAATCTTATTTAGTCGCTACAACGACAAAGAGCACCAACCCTTAGTTTCAGATAGCACCAACTATCTAGGAAGCACCGACTCCCTTTAGTTTCAGATAGCACCAACTATCTAGGAAGCACCGACTCCCTTTACAATTTATCTGCACCCACAGATGGGATCACCAAACCCAAACACCAAGCACCAACTTGATGTTAAAAACAGAATAGAAATAAACTCTGTCTACAGCCCTTCCCCTCTACAATTCTCTCTCTCTCAATCCCTTACAAATTGAAATTAAAGCATAAACAGAGAGACACTTAACTCATGGACGAATCACCATCTTCTAGAGCATAATCCCGTCCACAATTGCTGTAGAAAACGTCACCACATCAGCACAACAGCAACACAGCAGCAGCTTCTGCTTTCTCTCAAGAACTCTCTCTCTTTTCTCTTCTCTTCTTCTCTCTTTGGTGGTGTGTATATGAACGACCCAAACATGCCTTTATATAGGTTTTAGTAACCCTTAATTGTGTTCAAAACAGGCTACAATTCGTTTAGAAAGAGTCCCAAACAAATTAGATAAGTATGCTGAATTTTCGTGCTCAACTTCTAATTCTGCGCAACTCTGGTTCCCGTGCTCGGTCGACATCCTAGCTTGCCCGGTCGACCGAAGACACTGACTGGAAAACAGACAATTTCGAGCTCGGTCGACATCCTGGAGTCCCGGTCGACCGAAGACACACTGTGTCACGAAAATAACTGAGAGGTGCCTTTTTGCAGGTTTCTTCTTTCTCGGTCGACCGCGTGAAGAGCCCGGTCGACCGCGTGCACTGCATCAGGAATTCTTAATTCCAGACTGTTTCAATTCTGTTTCTCCTTTTCAAGCTCTATCAACACCAGCTTATTATCATCATGTTTGTGACAATGTGTTGACAAGAATTCCAACTCAAACTAATACTTGAGATGCTAACTTCTTCAATTCATCAAAAGACTTTCAAGTCATCTCAAATTCATCTCAAGTTCCAACAATCTCCCCCTTTGGAATTGTTGGCAACACTATTGGAACTTCAACACTTTCAACTCCAGCTTGCAGTTCTTCCAAGTTCTTTTCAATACTCACTTGGAACCAATTCTGAAATTCGGAAATATCAACCATGCACTGTCACAATCTCCCCTAGCTTTCATAGTATAACATCTCTCATAGCATAACATCTCTCCCTGCTATCGTAGCATAACATCTCTCCCCCTTTGACAACAAATCCAAAGGGACCAAACCGAGGAGCGAATAGGATATACAATGAATGTATTGCTCCCCCTTTCAAGCACAACTCCTACGGTTTAGGAGAGTGAGTAACTCCTAACTTTTTCCGGAGATACTCGAAGACTTCCTTTGGCAGAGGTTTCGTGAAAATATCAGCCACTTGCTCAGTTGTTGGAACATACTCCAACTTGACCTCTCCATCAGCAACTTTATCTTTAAGAAAATGATAACGAATTGCTACATGCTTTGTTCGAGAGTGCTGAACAGGATTCTTAGATATATGAATTGCACTCGTGTTGTCACATAGGATCGGCGTAGGATCCGTTGTAGGAACTCCTAGATCAGAGAGCATTTGCCGCATCCATAACACTTGTGTACAACAAGTTGCCGCTGCAATATATTCCGCTTCCGCTGTCGAAAGGGATACTGAGTCTTGCTTTTTACTATGCCAAGCAACTAATCTTTCTCCAAGATAAAATGCGCCGCCGCTAGTACTCTTGCGATCATCTACGCATCCAGCCCAATCGGCATCAGAATATGCAACTAGAGTGAAGGATTTGCCTTTGGGATACCAGATACCAAGCTCCATAGTACCTTTCAGATATCGAAAGATTCTTTTCACTGCTGTAAGGTGCGTTTCAGTTGGTGCTGCTTGAAAACGTGCAACCATACATACTGCTTGTAGAAGATCTGGTCTTGTTGCAGTCAAGTAAAGCAAGCTTCCTATCATAGAGCGATAGGTGGTATGATCAACGGACGAGGCCTTATCATCTTTGCTAAGCTTCGTGTTCGTTGACATTGGTGTGCTCACTGGCTTGCTGTCTTCCATATTGAATCGTTTCAGCATTTCCTTAATGTACTTCATTTGTGATATGAAGATACCATGTTTCAGTTGCTGCACTTGTAAACCAAGAAAGAACTTTAATTCTCCAAGCATCGACATCTCAAATTCTTTCTTCATCTCTTCTGCAAAATTCCTGCACATCTCCTCATCATTGCCACCAAAGATTATGTCATCAACATAAACAATGACAACCAGCTGTTTGCTTAACTCAGTTTTGACATATAGATTGCTATCAACAAGTCCTTTTCCAAAACCGATCTTGCGGAGATAGAGATCCAGCCTTGCATACCACGCCCTTGGCGCTTGTTTCAGTCCATAAAGAGCCTTTTTCAACTTGCATACTAGATCTGAATTTTTGCTGATGAGAAAACCATCAGGTTGCTCAATATAGACCTCTTCTTCAAGTAAACCATTCAAGAAAGCTGACTTTACGTCCATCTGAAATACCTTGAAGGTTTTGTATGCTGCCAATGCAAGAAACATACGAATAGCTTCCAGACGAGCCACCGGTGCAAAGGTCTCTTCAAAATCTATGCCTTCAACTTGAGCATAGCCTTTACAAACCAACCTTGCTTTGTTTCTAATGACTTGACCATCTTCATTCAGCTTATTCCGAAAGACCCATTTAGTACCAATAACATTCTTATCAGTAGGTCTAGGAACAAGTTCCCATGTGGAGTTCTTCTCAATTTGCTCCAACTCCTCATGCATAGCTTTTAACCAACTATCATCGAGACTGGCTTCAGCCACAGTCTTGGGTTCAATGGTGGACACAAGTGAGTAATTGCTAACTACACTTTGTCTAGTTTGAATGCCTGCCTTAGGATCTCCAATGATTTGATCCTTAGGGTGTTGCTCTACCCAAGTGCTGTGCTTCTCAGGTGAAGTATCTTCTGAGTCATCCTTTGATTTCTCAGAATCATTAGATTCAGCCATCTCATCATCAATCTCACTCGAGTCCTCATAAACTGGACTGTCATTATGAGTTCCATTCTTGGATTCATGGTTTTCATCAATTCTCACATCAGCACTTTCTATGATTTTTCTGGTTCTTTTGTTAAGACACCTATATGCCTTGCTAGTAGAGGAGTAACCCAGAAATATACCTTCGTCAGCTCTTTCTTCAAATTTGCCCGGATTTTGTTCGAGCCGCTTGATGTAACACTTGCTGCCGAAGACTCTGAAGTGCTTGACTGTTGCTTTTCTTCCAAACCATAGCTCATAGGGAGTTTTGACTTCATGTGGCCTGATCAAGCATCGATTTTGAATGTATACAGCCGTATGAATTGCCTCTTTCCAATACTTGTCAGCCATCTTGCTTTCACTTAGCATCGTACGAGCCATCTCTTGTACGGTGCGATTCTTCCGTTCCACAACTCCATTTTGCTGTGGAGTTCTAGGGGCTGAGTACTGTCTTTGAATGCCATGATATTCACAATATTTAGTGAACTCTTCAGATGTGAACTCGCCTCCACGATCAGACCTTAAAATCTTGATACGTTTTTCCAATTGATTTTCAACCTGTGCTTTAAACACTTTAAAACGATCAAGTGCTTGATGCTTATGCTTAAGAAATAATACCCATGTCATACGAGTATAATCATCAATGCATAACATGAAATACTTATCTCCATTGGTGCTTTGAGTTCGCATCGGTCCACAGAGATCAGTGTGCACTAGCTCAAGAGGTTTCTTGGAATGATGCTCCTTTGACTTGAACATAACCCTCGTTTGCTTTCCCTTTTGGCAAGAGTCGCAAATGGGATTGGAAGGCTTTTCCACTTTAGACATGCCTCTCACAGCCTTTGAATTGCAAATCTTTGACATGTTGTCAAAGCTTAGATGCCCAAGGCGTTTGTGCCACAACCAACTTTCCTCTGTCCGACTCATCAAGCAGGTCTTTTCAGCTCCATCTGACAGTGTATAGAGATTTCCAGCAGTTCTTGTTCCAGTTGCCACTGTTTTGCCGTTGCTATTCTTCTTAATGGCAAACCCATTCTTTGTGAAGATAACTTCATGACCCTTGTCACAGATCTGGCTCACACTAAGCAGGTTGTGTCTCAATCCAGACACATATAAGACTTCTTCAGATCTGATCTTGTTTGCCATAAGCTGAATAACACCTTTTCCGCAGATTTTGGCACCATCATTGTTGCCAAACTTCACTGAACCGCCTTCATAGTGCTGTAATTTGACAAATTTCTCTTTATCACCAGTCATATGGCTTGAACAACCACTATCAAGGACCCATGGTGCTGTCTTCTTTTGTGCATTGAATGCCGTTTGCACAATGAGAGATTCTTTGGGATTACCTTCCCTTTTCTTTGCCCTCCATGCCTTAACTAACTTGGGTTTCTTTTCAACCTGAAATTTGTTAGCAATAGGCAACCTACAATCCCTAGCCAAGTGTCCATAATTATGACATATATAACACTCAATTTTGTGGCTACTTAGGATTGAAAAAGGATTCCTAGTCACAAATGGACTGTTTCTTACATAGAATTTGCAATCAGCTCTTTTATGTCCAAACATATTACAATGAAAGCAATAACCATAGAATTTGTATCTTCTTTGTGGCTGGTTAGTCTTCATTACCTTTCTAACAGGAATGGACTCCTTTCTAGGTTGAGTGGGCTTCATGGAGTTAGAAGGTGCAGTGACTTGCTTCACAAACTTTTTCTTTTCAGGAGGTGCAATCTTAGAGGATTCTCCTTTCTCAAATCCTAGACCAAATCTGAAGTGGGCTGGTCTTTGAACTTTCAGTAGTTCATTGAGTTTCATAGTCCCTTCAATCGCTTGGAGCGCTTTGAGTTTTTTGCTATTTTCCAAATTTTCAGCCTTTGCTCTAGCGATCTCAGTTTCAAGTTTCATAGCCTCTTCCTTTTTGATACTTATTTGGTTTTCAAGGACTTCTACCATTCTTTTATATTCTTCTACTTGAGTTTTCAAAGAAATAATAGAACTTTCAGATTCATGGAGAAGTTTCAGATTTTTCTTACTTGATTTGCGTTCCATGCTTAGCTCCTCAAGTGCGGCTATGAGTTCCTCTTCAAGATTGACTTCAACCTCCTCATCCTCTTCCGGATCTAGCTCTTCTTCTTCTTCAACAGTGACCATGAAGAGAGCTTCGGTTGATTCATCATCGTCTGAAGTTTCAGACGTGCTGTCATCTTGTTGACATAGAAAGTTTTTAGCTTTGCCCCTTTTTCTGAAATTTCTCTTTCCTTTACTCTTTTCAGCATAAGAGTCACTTTCATTGTCTTCTTTTAGGGGACACTTCGCAGCAAAGTGACCAATACCTCCACAATTGAAGCATTTAAAGGGTAGCTTCCCTTTGTACTTGCCAATGCTTCCTTTCTTCAACTTTCTAACAAATTGAGCCTCAAGCTCATCATCATCAGAATCAACATCATGACCAGCAGTCTCTTTTGCCTTTTTCTGAACTTTGAAGGCCGCTTCTTTATCGGATGAAGACGTCTTTCCTATGCGCATCTCATAGGCAGTTAGAGAACCATGTAATTCATCCATGGAAAATGCATTCAGATCTTTGGCTTCTTCAATGGCTGAGACTTTTGAATCAAACCGAGGAAGAAGAGATCTTAGAACCTTTTTGACGATGACCGGCTCTTTAATCTCCTCCCCTAGTCCACGAATGTCATTCGTGACTTCATTCACTCGTTGCAAATATGAGTCAACATTCTCGCTTTCCTCCATGCGAAGAGATTCAAATTGAGAGCGATGAGTTTGCAATTTGGCTTCTTTAATCTTCTCATCACCTTCATGTATGCTTTGCAACTTGTCCCAAATTTCCTTGGCTGTTTTGCATGCAATTACTTTGACAAGCTCGCTGTCCACAAGGCCACTAAAGAGTGCATTCTGCGCCTTGGAGTCGTTGTCTGCCAACTTCTTCGATGCAGTATCATTGGGTACGTTGGCAGCATTGTAACCGACTCTGACAGCCTCCCAAACATCATAGCCAAGTGATTTGATGAAGGCTTGCATCCTAATCTTCCAGAAAGAGTAATTAGAACCATCAAACAGAGGTGCTTTCATATTCCCTGTATTGACTGCCATGTGATTTGACAAGAGATCACCCTTAGCGTATTAAACTGATCAAGGGAACCTCGCTCTGATACCAATTGTTGGATACCGCGATCACTGAGAGGGGGGGGTGAATCAGTGATTTCTAAAAACAGGTCCAATTCAACAACAAAACAAGTCAAACCACACAATGACACCAGATTTAACGTGGTTCACCGAAAGGCTACGTCCACGGTTCAAAGACTGTCCGAACACCAATCCGGGACAGATCTGAATCTTATTTAGTCGCTACAACGACAAAGAGCACCAACCCTTAGTTTCAGATAGCACCAACTATCTAGGAAGCACCGACTCCCTTAAGTTTCAGATAGCACCAACTATCTAGGAAGCACCGACTCCCTTTACAATTTATCTGCACCCACAGATGGGATCACCAAACCCCAAACACCAAGCACCAACTTGATGTTAAAAACAGAATAGAAATAAACTCTGTCTACAGCCCTTCCCCTCTACAATTCTCTCTCTCTCAATCCCTTACAAATTGAAATTAAAGCATAAACAGAGAGACACTTAACTCATGGACGAATCACCATCTTCTAGAGCATAATCCCGTCCACAATTGCTGTAGAAAACGTCACCACATCAGCACAACAGCAACACAGCAGCAGCTTCTGCTTTCTCTCAAGAACTCTCTCTCTTTTCTCTTCTCTTCTTCTCTCTTTGGTGGTGTGTATATGAACGACCCAAACATGCCTTTATATAGGTTTTAGTAACCCTTAATTGTGTTCAAAACAGGCTACAATTCGTTTAGAAAGAGTCCCAAACAAATTAGATAAGTATGCTGAATTTTCGTGCTCAACTTCTAATTCTGCGCAACTCTGGTTCCCGTGCTCGGTCGACATCCTAGCTTGCCCGGTCGACCGAAGACACTGACTGGAAAACAGACAATTTCGAGCTCGGTCGACATCCTGGAGTCCCGGTCGACCGAAGACACACTGTGTCACGAAAATAACTGAGAGGTGCCTTTTTGCAGGTTTCTTCTTTCTCGGTCGACCGCGTGAAGAGCCCGGTCGACCGCGTGCACTGCATCAGGAATTCTTAATTCCAGACTGTTTCAATTCTGTTTCTCCTTTTCAAGCTCTATCAACACCAGCTTATTATCATCATGTTTGTGACAATGTGTTGACAAGAATTCCAACTCAAACTAATACTTGAGATGCTAACTTCTTCAATTCATCAAAAGACTTTCAAGTCATCTCAAATTCATCTCAAGTTCCAACAACGCGCCCTTACCAAAAAGGACGTAGACGGTATCCTCGCCAAAGCAAGAGAAGAGGATATACTCAAGGAGCATGGGATCAAGCCACCATATCCTTTATGGATGGACTCGGTCCCGTTCCCTACAAAATTCAAGCATCATACTCTCCAAATATATACGGGGAAAGGATCAGCCAGACAGCACATCATCCACTTCAAGATCTTGACTGGAGCTATCGCGGATCAAGATGCACTCAAGATCCGCCTCTTTGCAAGTACCCTAAAAGGTACGGCCTTCGATTGGTACTCCACTCTGCCGGAGGACTCCATCCAAAACTGGGCCATGCTAGAGACACGCTTCCTAACTCACTTCAAAGGTGAGGATCATCCCGCTACTATGGCTCAGCCGTGCAGCCTAAAACAGGGGGAGAATGAGTCAACATATGACTTCATTCACAAGTGGAAAGCAATGGCATACAAATGCTCTGATGTATCGCCACAACCGTCGGTAGTCGACATCTGCCGAAACAACATGAGAGCTAGAATTCGCTCCATGATCATCGGCAACAAATCAAAAAATATGGGAGAACTCCTAGAAGCTTCTATGGAAGTTGAAACGGTGATTAAAGACCTCAACAGTCAGAAATCATCAAGAAAAGAGCCAACTGCCATTGTAACCTCTAAACCAAAGAAGAAAGAGGTCCTTAATGTGCAGACCAAGTCAGCTCCTCAGCCACCAAAGAAAGCTGAAAACAAAGCTGCTGGTAAGAGACCTGAACTCTCAGATGCCTTCAAAGAACGAGTAGAGAAGAAATACCCGTTTGATGAAGATGTTGATGAAATCTTCGGAGCTCTTGTGGCGAACGGCAAGCTCACTTGCCTGAACCCAAAACACCGAGTGATATTCGTATAACCCCCTACAACCGCAAAGATCCTGGTCTGATGATGAAGAAGACCAAGAGGCTGTACAAGAAAATGCTGTTGAACCAGCACCCCTCATTGCTCCAGTGGAAATCAACAATGTTGAGCCGCAAAGAGTTGATGAAGAAGAAGATTTGGCTCCTATGCCTGATCTTGAAGAATATGCAAGGATCTTGCAGCGTCTTGCTCTAGAACAAGAGCAAGACTGTGTCAACGAGCCTCCTCGCAATCCAGAGCCGGAAGTCCCTGAAGACCATCAGGTACATCCTCCCTTAACTCCTAAAAATGGATAAAATTGCTGGATAGATGATCCTCTTACATCCGAGGATGAGTCTGACTTCGATCAGACAACGTCTCCTATCAGAGCTTCCTGTAATGTGATAATTCGGGATTATAACTCTTCCGAAGCATCGTCTGATGAGATCACTTACACTCCAACGACTCCTAGCAATGTATCTTCTGGAGCCACCTCATCTCACGTGACTTTCACTGAGACGACACCCTCTCAGGTTTCTTCTCCTGAGACTATGACTTCAAAGTTCACACCCTTCCAGACTGAAGAATTCCCAGCTATTGATGCTTGGGACGATGAATTGGTCAACGAAGAAGAAAGGTTGCTGGATGCTGTTCAGGACTTGTTCCCGGAAAATGCTCCGTACAACATAATCACTGAGGATGGCAACTCTGCTACTGATACATCCTCAGTAAATGAAAAACGACAGCCTCTTGATCCTGAAGACAATCTTCCAAATGAAGACCCTTCTCAAGAAGCTCTCGAAGTTGGTAGAGGCACCCGCTCTGGCCGGGACTACCACAAAAATTACAACCAATCTTCCTTTATATATGTAAATCCTTCGGGAAAAGATGTTGTAAGCGCCCCTAGTGGCAACAATGATGAACATGCAGGCCCTAAGGAGGCTTTCAAGTATGACTTGATTGAACACTTCAAGCACATACCTGCACGTCTGCACATCCTAGATTTATTGCGAATGTCTCTGCACACTCGTGATAATCTCATTTCAGAATTACAAAAACTGAATGAGGATGTCGACAAACATGCCCCGCAAGTCCTCCAAATTGAAATGGACTACCGGGTCAAAAACTCAGAAGCTTCCTCAAAGGGAGAAAAGAAGAAAACTGAGGAATCATGGATTGAATGCCTCTCGGTTCAAAAGGCGGCCAGTGCAACCATCGCCTTCACTAAGGATGACCTCCTACTTGGCGAAACAAGGCACAACCGACCCCTGTACTTCACAGGGTACATCAAGGAAATGCCTATGCATAGAGTTCAGATCGACCCAGGTTCTGCACTCAACCTCATCTCCACTTCGGCTCTCGAAGAGTTCGGCATCCCACCCAGTAAGCTGAGCCACACATCTGTATCTATCTTTGGATACGATGGGAGTACTCAAAGGCCTATCGGCAAAATCAGAGTTGCAGATCGGTGATCTTATCTCTGAGGTCACTGTGTAAGCAATAAAAAACCCCTTCATGCTATAACATCCTTCTCGGACGCCCCTGGATCCACGAGAATGGTGTTGTCCCTTCAACTTTACATCAATGCATCAAGTTTGTTGGCGACGACGGCATGATACATCGAGTCTTTGCGGACAGAAAACCCTTCAAAGGTAAAGAAGTCCACTTCGTAGACTCACAGATGTTGAAGGTGAAAAAAAAGAAGAGGAGAAGCAAACAACACCCTTTGCCGAAAATCTCCAGAAAGATAAATGCAAGGCTCCTCAATAATCACCGGAAGAAAACAAACCATCCGGTAAATCCGAAGAGAGCATTCAAACTCCCTTCATCATCTCCCTCAAACCTTCAAAGCCTTTGGTCATCACAACTAAAGTGAAGAAGGCAAAGCAAAAGTCTGGGGGCAAATTTGTTGTCTCTTTCGTGTCTATCATGCAAGATACGGATTCGGATTCAGAGCCAGAAGACGACACATCGTCAAGCCTAGCTGACACTCAGCAAGTTCAGCCCGCTCTTAATCCAATGGAGACAACTTCTGACATAGAAGATCCTACATCAGCTTCCTTCGTTGTTCCAACAACTTCAGCAAAGGAAAAGCCGATCTTCTTCCATAGATCGGATGCTTCTTCATCAAACTCCATGCTTGAACCTTTCCAAAATGAAGGTATGCCTCAACTATCCTTATATAGTTCTATGGTACAAGCTATTATGAAGAAAATGGGCTATGACGCTCAAAACCCAGTCGGTTTGGGAGAAGGACGCTGTATTGTCACGCCATTGGGGCCCGTCTTGACCAAAAGCCAGCTGGAAGATTGGAGACTCTACGGCTATGTAGAAAAGTCTTCACACGGATTAGGGTATGATCCCGACACTCCCCTGAGACAGTTGACACAAAGGCTTAAAAGTCAATTTACTGACCAAGCCTCAACATCTCGTATCCATGAAGACATCGATCTCCCTGGATATCTCTTCGATGAGTCATCTGACAAAGATCCAGGAAGCTCGTCCAATTGGTACGATTTCTCTGACAATGAAGAGGAGTTGTTCGATGGCACAGACATGTGGTCTTCTGACCCAGAAGAATCATCGTCTCCAAAAGAAGTACCCTACTTCGACCCTGTTTCAATAGGCGATTGGGATCATCTCATAGCAAACCTTGAGAAAATTGCCGATCAAGAAGACCCGTCGAAAGGAACAAAACCTTGGTCTGGAAATGCCCTTGAAACCCCAGAAGGTTTCGTTGAGCTGGAAGCCTCCGAAAATATTATGGAGGAACCACCTTCGAACCTTCCAACAGAAGATCCTGTTCAAAAGATAGACTTGGGAACACCTGATAACCCACGTCCTGTATTCATAAGCAAGAATATAAAGGATGATGAGTTACCCGAGTATATCGCCTTTCTTCGTGAGTTCGTTGATTGCTTTGCATGGTCTTACGCTGAAATGCCTGGTTTAGACCCCAAAATAGCAGTCCACAAACTCAATCTTCAAGAAGACATCAAGCCTGTCAAACAGGGCCAAAGAAGATTCCGTCCAAATGTGATGGATAAAATTGAACAAGAAATTCAAAAACTCAAAAGCGTCGGCTTCATCCGTGAGGAACAACATCCTGAATGGTTGGCCAACATTGTCCCCGTGATAAAGAAAAACGGGCAGATCAGGGTCTGTATTGACTATAGAGACCTGAATGGCGCATGCCCTAAAGATGAATTTCCGCTCCCCATACCAGAGGTAATGATTGATAATACCTGTGGATTCGAGCGAATGACATTCATGGATGGCTTCTCTGGCTACAATCAGTTAAAGATGCATCCCGAGGATGAAAAAGATACATCCTTTCGAACCCCATTTGGCGTGTATTGCTACACTGTCATGCCATTTGGTCTGAAAAATGCTGGTGCCACATATCAGAGGGCTATAATGAAAATATTCCAAGATATGCAGCACAAGACAGTTGAATGTTACGTTGATGACCTCGCCGTCAAAAGCAAAAGAAAGGAAGATCATCTCAAAGACCTTCGAGAAGTCTTCCTTCGACTTCGCAAACACATACTGCGAATAAATCCTTTGAAATGCTTCTTCGGCGTCTCGTCGGGTAAGTTCCTCGGATTCTTAGTTCGGAAAGCTGGAATAGAGCTTGACCCCATAAAAGTCAAAGCCATTCTAGAAATGCCCTTTCCAAGAACCTTGAGAGAACTCAAATGGCTTCAAGGGAGATTGACCTACATCAGACGGTTCATCTCCAATCTTTCGGGGAAATGCCGTCCATTCTCCTACATCAGGTGTGAACTTTGTCTGGGATGCTGACTGTGAAGCTGCTGATGGACCGCGCTCCGGATGCTCGGTTCCTACCGAGGTCGGCGGACGTGGGAGTCCGTCGGGTCCGACCCTTTCGTAACTGGGGGGCAAAGGGGGCGTGCATCAACATTTCTTTTTTTTGTGGGTGTGCCAGATTTTCTATTTTTACTTGGAATTGCAAGTGGTGATCCGGAGATCAACCTTCGCAAGTAAAAGGAAATCAACTTCTTTCAAGTTTTCCATTGCACATATATTTAAGAAAAGAGACATTTTTCTTAGTTTGCCGTGAAAGGCGATTTTTTG